>JAFIDM010009631.1:288668983-288679838 GCA_023159025.1 Thereuonema tuberculata | reverse complement strand
TAAAAATAAAAAAATAAGAAAAACTATATTTACTTTAGCTCCAATTTGGTTTCCGCACTGTCCAGCTTGAAGATGTACAATTTCACGCATTCTCTGTTTCAGTTAAATATAAATCAAAAAATATGAAATTTGGTCAGTCTGTTTTTGTGTACCACCCAGTCGCTCGGTATCAGCTCAAGTGTTTTCGAATTCAAACGGTATAAAAGATTTTACCGGTTTTGCGCACGGCTCTTCAGCTTCCTCTTCCCGCTGATTGGTTGACGAGGTCGATTTCCCGAGGTCACAGAACGGATGGCTTCAGAGTTGCGCGCGCCTCTCCCAAGAACAAAAAAAAAAGTTCTAGAAATATTCGTAATTTGAAAAGTTCAGCAAACGAAAATCGTACCAAGTAAGAACAAAGGAATCTGAAATACGATTAATATTGAAAATCTTATCTATGAAAGTGTGCAATAAAATATTGAAAATTTTATATGCAAATCTATTTGATCCCTCTCAAAACTAGGACGTTCAAATTGGAATCCGTTACAGAGAAGGATTCAATTTTTATTTTAAGCAATATTAGTGATTTTATTCATATCAAATCTTTCTAATTAATTATAATTACAGTGTTTTGTAATTCTTCCCGGGCAAAAAATAAATAGTAATTTAAGTTTACGTCTAATTATTATTGCAAATTTTGATGTTTTTATTGTTTCTTTTAATTTTATTTATTTATTGTTAAAGTCGCAAAGCTGTAGATCAGTGTTTCCCAAACGTATGGTTGCATTCTGCTGCTTAGAAAAATAAAGGGAAAATCCAGATGGTGTGGCAAAGAAACTGGTTCGTGATGACGGTTATATCGACGCGTAGGGGATGCTCGTGGATGGGGGAAAAGCGGTTTGGAGCAAGGGATTCGACTATACATTTTTCTGTTCTGTGGTGTGGGATGGGGAGGGTGTCAACCCTCACTCTTTCGAATTCAGTGTAACTGATTATTTAAAAAAAAAATTGACTGAAAGTTAATACGCAGTAGGTTAATCACTAAATATGTATCATCAACCAGAGTGTTTGCCAAAAGGGATCCGCCCATCAAACTCCGATATCACCAGTATGAATTTATACCAAACAACTTTATTAAATTTCAAATTCTGCAGTTAATTTGTTTATTTTTTTATTAAAATGTGGAATACATTAAATGTTTTCGATGTTTTTATTCCAATTTGGCGAAAAGAAAATCGTTTTTTTTTTCCCTCCATAAATAACGTATTAAATAATGAGCATATTAATTCCATATAAAATCAATACATTATTTCGGTCACCGAAATTCAACAGATTAATTAACAGTTGACTAATTTTCGGTGAATGACATCACGGTTACTTAAAGACGTTGTCTCACGGGGCCTCCAGGAACTCGTAGGTGTCATTGTGTGTCATTGCAGGTTACGAAAGGAACTCAAGCCAAACGAGTCAACAGAGCAGCATCGCCATCTAGGGAGCAAAATTAGTAACAATGACGTCTTCCGTGCCATAAGCAGAGAAAATGCGATGCAGGGAATGGGACATGTATATTGCTTCCCTTATACAAAAAAGGAACTAGTTGTTCTTTGTAAATAACATTATCGATAAACAGCGGAGTGAATCAGGAATTAGATAATGACGCCCTTCCGTACTAAGTCTGTTGTGTTGTTGTACAAATAAAATATACAGAGTAGCTGGAAAATATGTGTCTTGAACCAGAAAAATAATCAAGCATTAAAATAAATAAATAAATATTTTTTTGGGCCATTTAATTACACTACGTTCTCCTAGTCCATAAAAGATATATCTACATTATTAAAAAAAAAAAAACCAGTGTGCGTATCTTCGCAACAATTGAAGTTCGCAGTAGCGTTGCCAGGTAACTAGCGTATTATGGTATAGACAACTCAACTGCGCAAATTTCCCACTTGTAAATGGATTTCAATATTGTATTGCGCGTATTCTTTAGAATTTAAGCCTTACTTTATTTTTAGTTTTAAGTTTGAGTTTACTTGATGCAATTTGTTTTGTTTTTTTTGTTTTTTTTTAGTAAATAAAATATTGTTTTCCATTACTTATGCGAGGCTTCCGGAGCGAAGTGACGGACAGCCGTCTGGTCTTTTATTGCTATTTATTTATTTATTTATTTATTTATATTTTTGTAATATCTTTGTATTGTTCGTTTTCGAAAGCGAGAACTACCACTGACGGACGATTCTACTCCGCAAAGGGGTGATACGCTCAGATGGGCACTTTCCTAAGACATGTTTTTCTTTTAGTACCTGTTATTTTTGCAATAGTATTTATTCTTTCCATAATTCTTTCCCGAAAAGCGTAAATAGAGCGCAGCTATTAGTAAACTAACACTGATAAAAAGTAAACATCCCCTCTTTATTTCTTCTCACCCCCCCCCCCCCAGAAGCAGAATATCAAGCGACGGCGCGACATTGTCGCAGAACGAAAATGAGAGCTGCAGAAAGATATCTTATATTCGGTTTTTTTTTATTCGCCACTTGGAGTATACTTGAGGTAGCCCTTATTTTATCTGCCCATCCCTGGTATAGAATGAACGTTTTTTTCGGGACATAAACGAGAAAAACGCCCGCACCCGCAGAAAATTTTTCGTCTTAGCATCAATCGTTGCAGAAAGATAAAAAACATTCTGCCTCCGGGCTCACCCCTATTTTGAAGAAATCGAAGGAGACCTGACGCATGCGCAAAAACGTTGAAGGCTCTCGTAAACAAAACCGAACAGTAGTCTAAATTCATAGGAAAGTAAGGTTCATCATATGAGTCACTCTGTATAACTACCTCTTCTAATACAGTAACTTTTGATCCGTTAATGAATGTTGTTGAAACTTAGCATGTACCAGATGCATGCTAAGGAATTTAGAATGAGAGGAATTATGATGATCTTAGCCTTCAAACAAAAAAAATAAAAAAATATGATGTCTTTTTTTCCTGATTGGGGGAGAGGATGTTACAAACAAAATGATTGGCTTCCAACCCCCCAAAAAACAGATCCAAAATACTAAGATTCTTCTGTTTTCGGAAGCAAGAGGGGTAACGGTCACAGCCCTTTTTAATCCCCCTCCTCTTTATATTAGTGTCATGCACATTTAAAGGCAAGAGACGATTTGTATATTTTAAATTGTATTTTCCCTCTGTGGGTCTTTTCGATAAATTAGCGTGAGAAGCTGATACAAATCCCATAGAAAAGAATTAGAATCAAAACAATGGTTTCTTTCGATATCTTAAAGGATACTAATCGCTACAATGAGATTAAAAATAACTGATTCAGACAACTTAAGTAAGTACTTCCGGATTTAATTAAATTATTATTTTCAAGAAATAAATAAATCTTTAATTTTTTAGCAGATTTGCAATTAAAAATATACACAGGCTGTATCAAACTCTCTGTACAAATTTTAATGAGAGATATAGGAGCACCAAGACCATCTTTTTCGTCTATGAATGTATGTCCGCTGACGGTAGCCTTCGGTGCTAGAGGGCGCTATTTAGCGGCACTGCAATCAACTAGAGAAGAGATATGGAACACCAAGACAAACCTAAATGAATGGAATCAAGTGTGAACAATATGTTTATTCAAAGAAGATGCTCAAAGTTGCGGTCGCCAATAGCAATGCATGCACGACAGCGATCAAAGCATTGATTGCCGTACATTTAAAAAGATTTCCAGCATTTCGCCAACAGTTGCACCGGCGACAGCGATTCTTACGATAAGGTCTGCATGTGAGCCAATGTTAGTCTCGTACACGAGATTCTTCATGTGTCACCAGAGGAAGAAATCGGTACTTGTTACTTCTGGATGGCCAAGTAGGAGCGTCCTGTAGCACCGAAGGTTGCCGTCAGCGGACATACATTCATAGATGAAAAAGATTTGCCTTAGTGCTCCGTACCTCCCATTAAAATTTGTACAGAGAGTTTTGAAACACACTCTTTCTCCCTTTGTATATTTTTATTGTTTCTCTCTCTGTTTATTTATTTATTTATTTATTTTATTTATTTTCATGACTTTACAAAAAAGGGAAAGGAAGTGTAAGTTTTTGAGGAAAGTAGACTTAAAGTTATTTGGCTGAACTTCTTTTTCTTAATTAAAAGTTCAAATAGGGCACTTGCAAATAGCCTAATTGAAATCTTCGGGAACATAGGCGAGAACCATTTATGCACTGCGCAGGCGTCCTAATGTTCAGGCGTTAAGAGGCGATTTACGCACTGCGCAAGCCTAACAACTTCTTGTCCCGCCATCCAACAGTTAAATTTCATGTCAATTAAGGTGGCGCCATTCGGTTCGCTGTTGCGCATCAGAAACCAATCCTTAACTAAACAAATAATTTTAGTTGATATACACGTAATATTTATAATATCATCTTATATTTGAATTAATATCCGATGTGGTAATGATTCTGCCTGACCAAACGATGGCCGATACGTCCTGACATAGCGGAAGTAGTCCTCATAAAACCGAAAATACTGTTTCGATAACTATATGTTAGGTGTGCGTACAGGATTTTATTTTGGGGAGGGCCAAGTTAGAGACCATCTCCAACAACAACAAAGAAAAAAAAAATCATCTCAACATTTGTTTGGATGAGGTCCTCTCAGCGCTTCCCAATATACTTCTACGACACTGACGATGATAGGCGTAAATCTCTCTTAAGTTTTTTTTTTTTTTTTTACAAGATATCGGAAGTGCAGATTTCTTTTTATGTCTCTTACGCAGAAGTTAGCAATTAATAAAGTTAAAAAACATAATTACAGTTAACGTATCCACTTCCGAATTGAGAAAGACATTCACATAATCAAGATCTACATATAACCACTTCTTTTTTATTGTAACGATATTTCGATCAGCTTAATATTTGCTGATCTTCCTCAGGTTAAGTAGGCTGGAATAAATGCCCAGCCTACTCTCACAAATGAATTCAAATATTAAAACTAAGTATCGACATAACTTAATATAACAAAGTACAAGTTTGACTTACAGAACAATACATGAAAGTATCATCAATAGTACACCAAAATATCATAATTCATATCAATACAACAAAATATCATTGTTAATCCAATAATAATCTTTCTACGTTCCTTGTTTAAGCAAGTTCACTGCGTATTCTTTTACTTTCACCCTTTCATCCTTATTTGTACGTACAAACTATTTATAACCATTGTCTCTATTATAAATCTTTCCTTCTCGTCCTTTATATGGTATAGGACTTCTTTTAGAGGGTCAAGGTTACGCTTTTTCTTCCGTCCCCCTCCCAATCCGATGTGTTCCGTTTTTTATTCCTATAAGTTCATATGTGCTCATGGAGTCTCTCTCTAAAAGTCCTTCCCGTACTAATACTTAGAAATATTACTAAATTCTAAGAAAATATAAATTCCGATGATGATTGTGTACATAAGAGGAAGAAAGTGATAATAAAATGCCATATGTATATATGTATACAGGCAAAACTTAAAGCAAGGCCTTTGAGTTTCGCAAAGCAAAGATTTCAATCAATCTTTTGCAATTTAAAATTTAGAACAGAATAGAATATAAGAATAAAATTAACTTATATTACTAAACATACCCAGCTTTATTGCTTTTTTCTTAAATTAGTAATTTTTAAATTTTAGATACTTTAGTCGTGTTTTTAATTTTTAATTTTAAAAGGAGCAAATTCTTTTAATATTCCGTTTTTGTTTTCTTGAAACAAGTTCTTGAAACTTGGATAATTCGAACTTGTTTAATTCGAAATTCTGGATAATTCGAATTTTTTGCTCGGTCCCTAGAATTCTGTATTAAAATAATGTTAAAAAATCGTGGATAATTCGAATTTTATTTTGGATAATTCGAATTTTTCTTACGATTGCCCTTAAAATATTACGGTAAAAATTGTTCCTGAGACTTTTCTCAGCTAAGATACATTATTTATTTTAACGGTCTTTCTAAGGAAAATAAAAGCGAGGGTTGGAATGTCACTATGTGGGGATTTCCGAGGATTTTTCTGTCCACCCTCTGTTGTTACCTTCCCCCCTCCCACACCCCTTCGGTCTTAGAGTCACGTGCGCTTCCTGTGAATGATTTAATGCGGTTATATAGATTTTTAGTTTTTATGCTTGAGATTTAAGTATTGTTTATATGCTCTTACTATGCCATTGTCAAAAGCTAAAGCTCCTTATAAGTCATTAACATTAGCTGAAAAGGTAGCGGTGATTAAGGAAGTGGAAAAAGGCTTTAAAAAAAATCGGAAATCGCCAAGGAATATGAAATTCTATCCAACACGTTATCGACATATTTGAAGAACAATGATAAAATCTTGAGCAGCAAAAATGGCAATGGAAAAAATTGAAAAAGAACGAGAGGACTTGGCAACCCAGAGGTTGGAATCATGTGCTAGGACACAAAGATTATATTCAATGAAGCAATTAAAAATATCTGCCTTTTTTTTTTTTTTTTTTTTTTGAAAGTGATGAATAATTAAGCTAGTAAAAAATGTTTGATTTAATGATAAAAAATGTAGCAGTATTCTTAGATAAAGTTTATGTGTTAAATCTTTGATCGTGGAGTTAATCTTTTTTATTTATCTCTTCTGTTTGAGAGAATATATTATGTAATTCGAATTTTTGGATAATTCGAACTTTTTCTCTGGTTCCTTCAGCTTCGAATTATCCAAGTTTCACTGTGTATATATCTATATATATAGATCTATTACATAAAAGGAAGTTACGTACAATATGAGCATTTAGTATTTGGTTAGAAATAAAGAAGAATCTTAGTATTTTGGATCTGCTTTTTTTGGGGGTTGGAAGCCAATCATTTTGTTTGTAACATCCTCTCCCCCAATCAGGAAAAAAAGACATCATATTTTTTTATTTTTTTTGTTTGAAGGCTAAGATCCTCATAATTCCTCTCATTCTAAATTCCTTAGCATGCATCTGGTATATGCTAAGTTTCAACAACATTCATCCAACGGATCAAAAGTTACTGTATTAGGAGAGGTAGTTATACAGAGTGACTCATATGATGAACTTTACTTTCCTATGAATTTAGACTATAAAGATATTCCAAAAATGTAAATAAATAAATAAATAAATAAATAAATAAATAAATAAATAAATAAATAAAAGACTAGACGGCTGTCCGTCCCCTCGCTCCGGAAGCCTCGCATAAGTAATGGAAAACAATATTTTATGTATTCAAAAAACAAAACAAAAAAACAAAAACAAATTGCATCAAGTAAACTCAAACTTAAAACTAAAAATAAAGTAAGGCTTAAATTCTAAAGAATACGCGCAATACAATATTAAAATCCATTTACAAGTGGGAAATTTGCGCAGTTGAGTTGTCTATACCATAATACGCTAGTTACCTGGCAACGCTACTGCGAACTTCAATTGTTGCGGAGATACGCACACTGGTTGTTTTTTTTTTTTTTTTTTTAATAATGTAGATATATCTTTTATGGACGAGGAGAACGTATTGTAATTAAATGGCAATAAAAAATATTTATTTATTTATTTTAATGCTTGATTATTTTTCTGGTTCAAGACACATATTTTCCAGCTTCTCTGTATATTTTATTTGTACAACAACACAACAGACTTAGTACGGAAGGGCGTCATTATCTAATTCCTGATTCACTCCTGATTATATATCGATAGTTATTTACACCTTGACTCTCTAACAGAAGTCCTTTTAGAGATGTAAGATATTGGGCGAATCCAACTGTCGATGGTCAGGAAATCTGAAATAGGCTATCTTGGATTCCGGGTATCACAATTTCTAGAAACAGATCGTTGAACTCTTAGTCTTGTGCGTTTCTGTTTTATTTCTCATACTAATGCCTCGGTACAACATCTGTTAAATTACAGAAGGGTAACGAGAAGATTAAAGAGAACTAAACCTTCAGATCTGGTGAAATGAGTAAAAACTGCGTGAAAAATGCAAATATCAAATAGATTCACGCAAAGGCATGAATTCTAACACAGAGTGAACTTATATGATAATAGAGCTGCTAGATAAGTGTTTTACTTAGTTGCAGTAGTTTGAAATGACTTTGTCATTTATTAAAAAAAAAAAAAATGTAATAAATAATAACAAATGTTTTGTTATATTGATATGAATTATGATATTTTGGTGTACTATTGATGATACTTTCATGTATTGTTCTGTAAGTCAAACTTGTACTTTGTTATATTAAGTTATGTCGATACTTAGTTTTAATATTTGAATTCATTTGTGAGAGTAGGCTGGGCATTTATTCCAGCCTACTTAACCTGAGGAAGATCAGCAAATATTAAGCTGATCGAAATATCGTTACAATAAAGAAGAAGTGGTTATATGTTGATCTGGAAGTTATTTATTAATATATCGTTGGAAAATAGCTTATTTATTGATTCAAACAGTGGTTAATCTTATCTTACAGTAAATTCCCACTTCTTCTACATTTCGCTTTCTTTCTGTAGGCCAGTTACTTATATGACGTCACTTACCCTTCCGCCTTCTAACTTTTGACTGTTCTAAGGTTTCTGTTTAGTATTTGGCGGAAATATATTCAAAAATACATTAAATTATGAAAAATTAAAAATAAATTCACGAATAACAGCTCTGTTATTAAACTAGGACTATTTCCTTTGCGACTTTACATAAAAGTCGTAAATTACCGCAAGCCTTTTGTGAAATGAAAAATAGGTAATTTAAATGCTTGTTTATAGACTTGTAATAATAGGTGGATACACAATGTTTTATTGACATTTCAACCCTCAATTTTGACTCCAGAAGTAGTAGGTTCTCAGTGCAATTTCTGCAGTATTTTGAATTTCCATTAAATAAATAACTTATGTATTTTATTTTACAGAAGTGCTGTGTATTTTAACTATATATTTCGTCTGAAAAATGCGATAATTTATCAAAATTTATTTGTCTTCTGGAGTCATTTTCGTTTGTCGTTTGTAAAAAGAGTCAATATGGAACTCAAGAATATCATAATGTCATTAAATTTTAACTGTCAAAGATAACTTTATTATTATTATTATTATAGGACACTACAAAACAATGTGTATCACAGCTGCCAGTTCTTTAGCTGGTGTTGGCCTTCAAACGCATCGAATTCTTCCCAAGAATCTAGGATGTCGTAATGTATCGGCGCAAAATATGTGCTGATCCAAGCAGTGCGGCTTTTTGGAGTTGACCGATGGAGATTTTGTCAATATTTAGATCTTGTAAGTGCTTACCAAGGTTTTTTGGTATAGCACCCAGTGTGCCGATAACCACTGGAACCACCACTGCCGGCTTGTGCCATAATCGTTGAACCTCGATATTTAGGTCTTGATACCGTGTGATTTTTTCCAGTTCTTTTTCTTCCACTCTACTATCACCAGGTATGGCTATATCAATTAGCCATATCTGTTTCTTTTCTATCACTGTCAAATCTGGCGTATTGTGTGCTAAGATCTTATCTGTTTGAATTCTGAAATCCCACAGTATTTTCACGAGATCATTTTCAATCACATTGTTTACTGTATGTTCCCACCAGTTGTTTGTGCTCATAATTATTATTATTATTATTATTATTATTATTATATTAATTCTTTAATGATAAGAATATGAACATTTATAATTTCTTGTCTACAGTAAATATTTTGAAAAAAAAAATTACTTAATGTATTATCAATGGGAATCTGCGTCAGCTGTTTCTTCCTTATTAGGACGCATCAGCCAGATTGAACACTTGATAAATAGCTCAGAGTGAATTTGTTATGGATATGACTCTCGCTCCCGCCAATGGAACCCAACAACACACCAACAGTAATCAGTTAAGAACTTGCCACTGAAGACATTTAAATAATGCACAGAAAAACCAAAGAAGATGACAAAGCTGATTTGACAGTATCCATTTAGGGAGAAATAAGCGGTTTAATGTGTATTTTTGTTTTCATTTTATTCATGTTTTAACAAAACTCCATATGTTCCAAACGTTAGAGATAACCTTTTTAATGACCTTTACTTAACCTTCCGTTTGTCTCATCATATGAAGAACATTTGGAATATTTACATTTTTAAGGGAGGGATGTTTATATCTCAATTTTCTATTTTGGGGCAACCATTTTTTATTTTTATTAATTTTTATTTTAATTTTTAATTTTTATTTCTTTTTTGTAATTTTAAGAATTTAAAATTGCCATTTCTTCTTAAGGTCGTATTTTATCGCAGACGAAGCCGCACCATTGTCCCTATAACGATTCGCAAATTACATTACGCTTTGATCTGAGAATCGACCAGGGTTGTTTTCTACGTGGATCGATCGTATTTGTGGCTTTGCAATATTTTTTCAATTGTTCAAGTCATCACGCGCACGGAGGTGTTACTCCCTCTAGTGGCCTGACCCAGAACCACAGTCCTATCAACGTTATGTAACTGGACTTGATTGTAAAGAAAGAAATAAAGGAAACCAAAGCAGGACATCGAATAATTTATATTTTGGTCATGCTTCAACTGCGGACGAAGGATGTGGGCCACAGCATTCTGAAGGTTAAATTAACTGCCCAGTGCCCTTTTCCATTGATGAAGCGTCATTATATTGTGCTAACAATAGGGAAAATTCAACGCCAATTAAGAAATTCATACAAACTAGATCCAACCTCAAATGATGTTAACTAAATGATTGACAAATGATTAAATATATAATATTAGATGCATAATGATAAATATAAAATATAATGATATGTAGACAGTGATATTATTTTAATCAAGATTCTCGACCTACGAGCAAAATTTTCCAAAACACCAATATTCTTTCAATAGAGAAACTTGGACGTATCCAGGACCGCCCAGAGGGGGGGGGGGGGGGGG
>JAFIDM010009631.1:288647190-288668883 GCA_023159025.1 Thereuonema tuberculata | reverse complement strand
CTTCAGTGGACGATGGAATGGAAGTATGCTAGTTGAATATTGTTGGTCTACTCTCAGGGACACTCCAACAGATGCCTACAAGCGGAAACAGTCAAAAAAATCATTTTAGTACATATGTTTTTCGTAATCAGTGTCTCTGTTACAATTCTCTCTCACTGCTTTGTATAAATATAAAAAGTGAGTCTCCTAAAAAAACGGGACGTGGTGGAACATTTTGGTTTTCAGAAATGAATCAAGCACCATTTATTTATACAAAATCACATAGTTTCATCTAAAGGACAGAAAAAAGGTTCAAATTTGTTGTACAGTGTAATTTCTCTGTTAACTTCTATAATTTTCCTCAAATCTGAATTTTATTCTCTTCATAATAAATTAAATCCATCGCTTTATCTAAATCAAAACCTATCCCTGCTTTTTCATGCTTTTTTTTTTTTTTAATGCCGCCCTCCATGTAAATGTCATACAAACCTTCCTCAATAAAGTGTATTACTCAGGTCCCAGATGAGGAGAGGTTTGGGAAAAAAAATCCGCTAGGGTATATTGTAACTGTTAAAATTGTTCCAAAATAATTATTTATTAATTACATATTTATAAATGGAATTGTAAGTGTGCATTCGAACATTTAAAAGTAGACACCGACACAAACTAAAAAAATTAAAAAGTTTTAACACATTAAAAATACAGAGTTGGACCGGTTTCGCCTTTGCTACAAGGCTTTATTAGTCGAAAAAGCCTGGTAGCAAAGGCGAAAGCGGTCCAACTCTGTATTTTTAATGTGTTAAAACTGTAGAAAAAATCACCCATATTTAGTTAAATGGAATTTAACTGAATTATTTTTTTTTTGTATTTGATTTAAATGGCTTGAAATTTTTATTTTAATATTATTAAATGATTGGTAAATTTTGAAGTGGAAAATTTGCGTTAGTGACGTGGCTGACGTCATCAGAGAAATGAGCTATAATCAGCTGACAACTCGATTGAGAGCAATCCAATCGATCAGACAGAGCAGTTAGCCGAATCCGAGGAAGGATTTACGGCCAAGTGAGAACTGTCATCGTTGTGCAAAGAACTTTAATTTAAAGGAACTACTTAGGTTAACACCTAGCCTATGTTTCAAATTGAAACAATTTATTTGTATCACCATTCTCAATCCTGTAGTATATTATTACAGTAAATCTTTTACAGATTTTATATATTGTTTTTGTTACTTTACTGCGCAGCAAGAAAAAAAAATTATCACCCGTGTACCACCTGACGTACAAAAACTTTTTAATTTTTAAAAGTTTGTATGTCGGTGTCTCCTTTTATACATATTTAAAGAACACAGCTTTATATTCATAAAAGTAATTTATTCTATCCATCACTAGTATGAAATTTGATTGATTGACTGGTTTGATTGAGTTGATGCTTGAAGTTACAATGAAACGGACTGTAAACAAAACAAAAAGCATGCGAAATATCTATATTTAATAATATTTTTAGTGGAAAAACAATACGATGAAAATATTACAAAAATAAAATGTCCTCTATAAAAATAATAGCCTACATGTAAACTGTTCCCATATAGTCTGATAGCGTTTTTTTTTTTTGGGGGGGGGGGATGAGGGTTTGAACTAAAACTGCAGTCTTCTTGCTTTTCTTACTCACAAGTTCATCAATGATATTTGATGTTTCTAAGCCATACATATCATATTCTAAAGCTAATATTCCTGGATTACTGAGTCTGTTTTGAGACAGTGATGATCTTAAATATGATTTGATAATTTTTAATTCTTTCACCTGAAACTACTGTAACTGGCAATTTCAAAAGAATTCTTAAATTTGTTCAAATATCAGGAAATGTTGCCGTAAGTTATTTTTTTGGTATATGATCTAATTTTTTCAATTTTTTACACTGCTCAAAATTCTATATGTTAACAATTCATTATAGAGTTGAATACCGTCGACATCTCTAGAAATTTGAAAGGAAATATCAAAATCTAAACAAGCTTATTTTTAAATCATTTCTTAGACATTTCTCGAAACTCAGAGAATTTTGAATAAATCATTATACAGGGTTGTTAACATAAAAGTTCCTCTACATAGAGGGCTCTGGAGCTATTTCTAAGGCTCCAAATGGAAAGAAATTTGGACAACAGGTACTTCAAACGATGCGCTCACAGTTTATTGAAAAAATAATAGTATAAAAATGGATACAAGATGGCGCTGTAGCAATACAAATCACTGAACCGCGTTACAAAAGTTCAGTATGTCCACCACTGTTGTCAACAACTTTTTCCATTCGCAAAACGTCATTGTACCCATTGCAGAACGCAATACATCGCTAGAATTGCTAGAACATGACGTCTAATGCTGTCCTTCAGATCTGACAATGTTTGGCATCTTTCACGATACACCTGGTTCTTCAAAAAAAACCATAATCAGAAGTCACATGCGGTGAGGTCGGGTGATCGGGGAGGCCAAGTTGTCTGGAAGTAACGGCTGATAACTCATTAATTTGTAAAGTGCTGCCTTAACAAATTTTGAACACAACGGGTGCTGTGGGATGGTGCATCGTCTTGCTTGATTATGGTTTCCTGAAGGCACTCGCGTTTTTGAAGCTCTGGTATCATGAAATTCGCCAACATGTCATAATACTGCTTTCAGGTTATCGAACTGGTGCGGGGCGCAGTTGGAGTTATCTCTTCAAAAAAATGTGGCCCAAGATGAAATTAGCCGTAAATCCACACCACTTTCGTAGAATGCAACGGGACCTCTTGGATACCACGAGGGGTTTCTTTTGTCCATATGCCACAGTTGGGGGTATTCACTTGTCCATTTAAACAGAAGTGTGCTTCGTCACATTAAGTGGGCCAAGTAACATCAACTGTCATTCGCGCCATGAACTGAAGCGCAAACGTTACACGAATTTCTGCGTCACTGTGCTGTAGCTACTTCAGATTCCTTATCTTGTACGGATAGTACCGCAATATCTGATGCATCACTAGCCTTACAGTGGTATACGGCATGTCCAATGCACGGGCAACAGCTGGTACACTTACACTATCACATGGAGAGGGATGTGACAAATCCACGACAGCCGTAGCTACCTCTTAAACGCGAGAAGAATCCACTCGTTTTCAACCTCTACCTGGTAGAACGTCAAGTTGCCTATTGCTTCAAATTTTGCAATCATTTTGATGCTATCTCATCTAACAAGCATTCAGCTGTGTGTTTAATTTTCGTATTTCAGGAACTGTCCTCAATTATTTCATTTTATGACCTCATTTAATTGCAATATCAAATGTCACGCTGTTTTTTATTTAATTCTTCCACCTAATATCACTTGCAGATTTCAATGTAATATTATTATGATATTATTATATTATTATTTGAGATTTCTAGTGATATTAATCTTTAGCAGTGGCGCACCCACTGCTAGTGGGGGGGGGGGGGCAGAACCTAGGGAACTGAAGCCCCTCCCCAACCCCAAAAATAAAGTAAGAAAAAGCCAAAAAGAAAAAAAAAACAGAAAGAAAGAAAAACGAGAAGAAAACCTTTCTTAAAGCACTGACGTATCTGTATCTTATAATTTTGGAAAGTAATCATTGAAACAGTTTATTTTTAAATAGGCCTACATCTGAATGGACTAAATAAATTAACATCAGATTGGAAACCGTAAAATGTCGGTTTGGTTGACCTGCAAATATCACTATTTCTAGGGAAGTAATTAAAGCATGCTTTAGGTGTTTCGTTGTGTCGGTTGAAAGATAACCTCTACTGCATTTAGTATCGACTGGTCATGAGGTTCTTTCTGTATTCTGCGTCATGTTTTGTGAGTTGAGTCAAAATATTCAACAACGTTGCATATTCCACAAATGATACTTATAAGTTCTTAGGAGGCTTATCAGCAGCTGAAGCGAAGGGGAACATATGGAGTGTTTTTGGTGAAGACCGTGTAAGCGAAAGGACATTGCAGGTTGATGCCAAAAATTCCGTGATGGAGATTATAAAGTAAAGAATGCTCCTAAAAGACGCCATGAAAAGTGTTCTCGGCCGAAGAAGTTACAAAACTGATCGAGTTCAACATCAAAGTTCACGGGAAATGGCTGAGAAAATGTGAGAGGTATCTCACATAACAATTTTACGCCGCCTGGAAGAACTTAGGAAAATGCGGGAGATGGACAAGTGGGTACCCACTTCTGTAAGTGAAATCTGTAAGCGAACTCACTGAAGGAAATAAGGCTACGCGTTACACAATTTATTCTTCACTCCATCTTCGCAAAGAAAAAGAGATTTTCTTAGGAAGAATTGTAAAATGCGACGAAAAGTGGATAATGTACACTCATCATCTTGGCTGGATAAGAACGATAATTCAAGACGCATATGGCAGAACATACCCGCAGGAAACTTCACGAACTTGGATATGAGATTTTGCCTCATCCGCCTTATTTGTTGACCTTTCGCCGCAGATTTTCATCTATGCAGACATATAGATAACTTTTTGAAAGGCAAGAGATACCTCTAAGATTGTGATCTCAAAAAGGACATCGAAGGATTCCTGCAGCGGCAAACCACGAATATATTCAAGAAAGGAATTTATAGCTTAAGACAATTTATAGCTTAAGATGCAGTGGAGCCTATTTTGAATAATCAAAATTACAATCGACACTCAAAAACAATTTTTAAATTCGTTTACTCCAAACCGACATTTTAGGGTTGTAGCTTGTTAACCTTTTCTTTTAAGCTCTGCTTCCGCTCAACGTACCGTGATATGTATCGCATTTTACTACCACGAGATCACCTTTACAATTGTAAAAGTTCATTCCAAATCGATTCAGTAGTTTCAGAGATTGGCGACAACAAACGGACAGACAGACAGACTAAATTCTAAAAAGGGTTGATTACGATTCAGTATCGCGTAAATAATACAACTAATTAAAAATTCGATTTTCAATTTAAAATTTTCATTATACTGACAAACATTAGAATTTCATTTATATGTGTAGATAGGTAGGTATAAATAACAAAGCAGATTTACCGTCGTCCTTTTGTAATCCACGATGACATGAAAGATGATAAACATGAGGCTTGATTCTTCGCCGATTTTCCGCCCCAGATGATTTCTTTGACATATTTCAGTTGAAAATTTGGAAATGCTTTTTAATTAATTAAATTAATCAAATTTAGAAAATTAAATAAGGTAGGGATAGTGATTAGTTAATCAATCACAGTGCTTCGCAACGGCTTCTGAGTCACCTTTACTTTAGAATAGACTGCACCGGGGTGGTCTAGAAAATGCTCGCGCGAGTCTCTTTGCGACCCCATGCTATCTTACCCACCCCTATTTATATGGAATAATCGTCATTCTTAGCTCAAACCTTGTTAATACACTCAATTTCTAATAAGGATTTAAAAGAAAAAATTTAAGTTGAGATACTGTGAAAAGATTTAAAATGGGGAGAAAAAAATGAAGAATAAGAATTGTCCGTGAGGGGATCGAACCCTCGAGTTTCCCGTTATTAGCCCGACGTTCTAACCAACTGAGCTAACAGGCCACCCACAACATTCAACATTCAGGCCACCTACATCTGAGCTAACACAAGCCGTTGCGAAGCATTGTGGGATATGTGTCCACAGACAGACAAACCGGGAATATAAGGCGTCTTTCAGAAGCCTAAAAACAGACATTATCACGTCATGTAGAATTCATGATCTTTGGTTTTATATGTTTTAGTTTAATATATATGTAAAGTTACGAAGTAGACTAAAAATATCTTTGAGCAATGGTTCGCATTGTAGACAATCAATTCTTATTATTTCTACCTATTTTTTGACATCTCTTGTTGCCCTCTTTTAATTCAGACTCGCCTGAAGTAATTAAAAGATAGTTGCAAACTTTAAACCAAAATTTACACATTCGCTCACCTAATTTAGAAGAATTAAAAATAGTGAGATAAACTTAAGAATTTAAACAATATTTTCAACTAAACTAGACCTAACCTCGCTCTCTGAGAGACGGAACGCATGTTTATAAAAGAATAAATAAATAAATTTAAAGAATAAAATTAAAAATGAATCCAAAGAAATAAAGACAATAATAAAACAATTTTGTAATTCATTTTATATTGTAGTTTCCTTCCCCTTTCCCCCATCAATAATGAATGTATTCAACCTCTTTTAAGCTTCTGAAAGACGCCTTATATCCCCGGTCTGTGGACACATATCCCACAATACTTCGCAACGGCTCCTGTTAGCTCAGTTGGTTAGAGTGTCGTGCTAATAACGCGAAGGTCGTGGGTTCGATCCCCTAATGGGTCATTCTTTTTCTCCAATTTTTTTCTCCCCATTTTAATCAGTTTTTCAACTTATGACATTATGAGATATTGGTTATATAATCCTTTAGAATTGGGATTTTGATAACTACAAGGGTTGTTCAATAAAGAATGATCATTATTTTTTTTTGGCAACATAACTTTACTCGTCTTCCGAATTTTGATGGTCCTTCTCAAAGTAGTCTCCGTTGGATGCAATGCAATTGTCGCAGCGTTTCTGCCAGTCTGCAAAGACATGCTGGAAACCATTCTTGACAGGTCTTTCAAAACCGCCTCCGCAGCCTTCACTACTGCTTCTGAAGATTGAAAACGCCTCCCGCGAATGTGTCTTCAGATTATGAAATAGAAAAAAGTCACGCGGGGCTAAATCCGGACTGTAGGAAGGGTGGGGGACGTGCTTCACATTGATTTGTGCAAGATATTCAGCAACAACATTTGCGACATGCGGCCTCGCATTATCGTGGTGCCGCATCCAGCTTCTTTCACGGAAACGTGGCCTTTTCCGCCTGACATGACCTTGCAGAACTTTCAGGACATCTCTGTAGTACAGCCCAGTTACTGTTGTGTGTGTAGGTATGATATGCTGATAAACCATTCCAACAATATCAAAAAATGAGATGACCAGAATTTTCCCTGCAGAAGAAACCACTTTTGCTTTTTGGAGGGGTTGGTGATGAAGGACATTTCCACACAGAACTTTGCTGTTGGCTCTCAGGATCGAAATGATGTAGCCAAGTGATTACTTTGAAAAAAACTCTGGATCTTCCTGTACCATATCTTCATTTGCATGCAAACCTGCATGCGAACGTCCTGTTTTTCGGGAATCAGCAGTCTTGGAACCCACGGCGCACAAACACGTCTCATGTTCAATTTTTCTGTCACCAGCGTGTGAGTGGCACCTGGTGAAATTTTCAAGATTTCAGAAAGTGATATTAAGGTTTGTCCGTAATTTTTTTCTTTAACATAGATAAAAATGCCGTCTTAAAAGTCTTAAAATAATTAAAACATTTTAAAAGATTAAAAATTGAACTACTAGTTTCGGCCTCATTAAAATTGAGGCTTTCATCTGGTTGAACAACAAAATTAAAAATGGAATTAAATAGCCATCGGGTTCACTTAAGGAAACATTTCAGACAGGGGCGTATATAAGGGGGGGGGGGCGAGGGGGCCCGGGCCCCTCCCGAAATAATGAAGGTATGTCCTCCAACCTTTTTTTTTTTGGTTGAACAGATAGGTTTCCATCTTTTGTTTTTGGTTGAAGAGATAGGTTTTCATGGTTTTTTTTTTTTGGTTGAATAGATTTTTTGGCCCGGGCTCCCCCCCCTCCCCCGAAATAATGAAGGTATGTCCTCCCAAGGTTTTTTCTTGGTTGAATGGATAGGTTTCCATCGTTTTTTTGTTTTTTTTTGGTTGAACAGAAAGGTTTCCATGGGGTGTCTACTTAAAATTACTTAACTTAACCTTACATTAATCTTGGCCCTCCCCCCCCCCGAAAATATATTCTATATACGCCACTGATTTCAGATACTGTGGAATTCTGGGAGGGCACCAGTAAGTTCCAATTTAGGACTGGGGGAGGGGGGAAAGGAAGGAAAGAAAAAAAAATATTTTTCTCTTTTATCCTATTTCATAATTTATCTTCCAAATATGCTTGGATTTTCACACTTTTGCAACTATCTATTTTTTCTTTCTTCTATTAAGCCCATAATCAAGTATTTTACCCACCCATAAACAATCGTTGCAGGCTTCAGGAGTAGACAATATGTGATAAGATTCCCTACATTTACGCCTGAAATAATCGGTTTCTTTGTCAACTATGGAAACTCGCGAAAAATCTATTTTCTGGCCCGTTTATTCGTCGATTATTGTTATTAAAAGTTATTGTTAAAAGGTTATTCGTCGATCCTCTCTCACTATGACAGCAGGGTTGTTGATGTTTTCTTTCGTAAGCAGTAACTTTGGGAGCCGGGTCCACCTTCCTTTAAAATTGATTGTCTCCCCTCTTTAAACAATTTATATCATCTTCAAGCTGTGATGTAGGGAAGAACAAACTCTCCATAGGCCTCCTGTAACATTGCATATGGGTGAATCTACGGAAAACCTGAAATTCGTGTCACAGAGCAATAAATTGAAAATGATTGAAAATATTTGTCATTTTTCAAAATCACACATTGAAGTACAAAATATACTACAGTTTAGTATATTTTTTTTTTTTTTAATTTTATGGAATTTCCAAAAAAAAAGTTGTCCACAGAAGGTGATTCGTCACTTCCGTGGACTGTCACAAGCTACAGTTGGATAGCTTGTAAAGATCCAAACTGCTTTATTTTTTAATATTTTTCAAATAATTTATATATTGAGAAATCAGAAAATACATAAATTTAACATAATATTGAGTGAAATTTTTTTTCGAATTATCAGTAAAAAATTTTTGCAACCTAAAGTCTTGTCACAAGGTTTTGCAATCACTTTTGTGGACATTCCTAAACTTTCTAAAAAATCCACCCGATGCGCTAGTTGTCTTCCATTTCACTTAAAAACAAAAGTTTACACGGCGATTTTGGATTGGGAAGTGATTTTATTCGTCCGAGTCGCACATTTGTCAGGAAAATATTACCTTTTTGTTCATTTTTCGTCATTTGCACAGCTCATCCCGTCACTTCTGTGGTCATGTTTAGAACCTAATTTTTCTATGGAAAAATGATTATTTCTAGGCATGATAATTGAAATATGGTAAACTTAATTTTCTGAATGACTTGTGTTCCTAACCTCAAAATGAAGAGCACAAGGGTCAAGAAACATAAGTATTCGTCACTTCCGTGGACATTTGGGGTCCATGGAAGTGATGATCATCAACAATAGCGGCTACTATGTTTTTCACGAAGACTTGTCTTTCACTTCCAGTCTTTGTTAAATGCCAATAATGATATTTATAATTATATAAATATATATAATATAATATATGATATATGTAATTAGAGACGTTTTTAGAGACGTTTAAGATTGACAGTCTGATTCATTTTTATTGTAAATGATTTTCTCTTTTGATAAAAAGTTATTTTAATTCATAAATTAGTCTTCTATTTATTTATTTCATAGTTTTTCCCACGTAAATTCACTATTTCGAATATAATTTATATTAAAATTCGACATCATTATTAACACAAGTCACTTCTGTGGACATAGCCTACCATCATTTTTTTTTTTTAAATAACCAAAATGCGTTGACCTGAACCACATATATCATGGATGTAAGAACGTCAAAAGCAATCATCTCAATTTTTTTGAAAAGGAAATCTTGAAATTTAAAATCTCAAAAATTTTTGACTGAAATTGCAGGTTTTCTGTAGAATCACCCATATGCCTCAGCTGAAGTTTTTTTGAGACGAAAGCAGAATTTCAAAGCAGCATATTGTTCGTCGCGCATCACCTCCATTGTAGTCGTAGGCGACACTGAACGTGTCTCGACTTGCACACGCCTCACAGACAGCAACCTGAAGGGCTGACCTTGAAACTTTCACCACGGGTGCATGACATATTAAGCTAACAAATATCGTAAGAAAAAAATTTAGCAGGATAAACTATGAATGTAAAAAAATAATGATCATTCTTTATTGAACAGCCCTCGTACTTTATTTTCTCTAAAATTAGTATCATGTTGTTTAAAGTAGATACTTAGGAAGCGACTGTTTTAGGATTTCTTGAATGTTGTAGGTGGCCTGTTAGCTCAGTTGGTTAGAACGCTAACCAATGTTGCTAATAATGCGAAGGTCGTGGGTTCGATCCACTCATGGGCAATTCTTATTCTTCATTTATTTTCTCCACATTTTAAATCTTTTTACAGTTTCTCAACTTAAGTTGTTTTTTTTTTAAATCATTATTAGGAACTAGCAGCAAAGCCTGTCGGACGATAGGCATAAAAAAAATCTGAATAATCATTTTATTATCAACTATCAGAAATAAATATCTTCTTATAAACTACATTTTTGTAAAAACAGCATCAGATACTTCTATCAGATGTCCTTGATCTATTCGGTCAAGAATTTTGATTTTGACGTCGCAAGCACGAAGTGCTCGAGAAATAGCAACATATAACTGTCCATGACTAAAAACAGGCTCTGGTAAATAAATACCAACCCTATCTAAAGTTTGTCCTTGTAAATAAAGTTTACTAAAAGTAAGAATGGAATAATTATTATTTTTGACCCATAATGCCGAAAGGCATTTAAAACTCACGTTTGTAATCTAAATACTATGCTAACTTGTGAACGAAGCTTCTACGGCAGAAATGGTTTCGAGTTTCCAAATCAGCGTAAAAAACTAAGTAAGAATTTTCAAATTTCATTAAAATGGGTGCAATGGTATCAAAATTATTTGGATTTTGAACGTATGTTTTTTTAGAATTTCAGTTGTCTAGTCAAATCCCAAGGATAAAATTTCATGGAAACGACATGGAATGACAAAATGAACTAATATTTCATCCAATTTGAGTACCATAGATTCAATGGTACCATTGAGAACCTTGGATCTATCTTAATAGCTTAATTATATCGAGTTAAAAACAGACAGACAGACGAATTTAGCCATTATGCATATTTGATGATTGATTGATTGATTTGAAACAAATACCAACCATATCTAAAGTTTGTCCTTGTAAATAACTTTTACTAAAACTAAGAATTGAATAATTATTATTTTTGACTCATAACGCCGAAAGGCATTTAAAACTCACCTTTGTAATCTAAATATTACGCTAACTTGTGAACGAAGCTTCTACGGCAAAAATTGTTTTGTGTTTCGAAATCAGCGTAAAAAACTGAGTAAGTATGCCAAATTTCACTTAAATGGATGCAGTGGTATCAAAATTATTTGGTTTTGAACGTATGTTTCGTTAGAATTTCAGTTGTCTAGATCAGTTCCCAAGGATATAATTTCATGGAAACAATATGGAATGACAAAATGAACTAATATTTCATCCAATTTGAGTACCCTTGATTCAATGGTACCGTTGAGAACCTTGGATCTATCTTAATAGCTTAATTGTATCGAGTTACAGACAGACAGACAGACAAACGAACTTAGCCAAATATATAAGTTGATTCAGTTGATTCAGTATTAACAAGGTTTGATTTAAGAATGACGATTATTCCATATAAATAGGGGTGGATAAGATAGCATGGGATCGCAAAGAGACTCGCGCGCGCATTTTTTAGACCACCTCGGTGCAGTCTATTCTAAAGTAAAAGTGACTCAGAAGCCGTTGAGAAGCACTGTGATTGGTTTGTTTTGAATCTCAGATTATTTATTTATATTCGATCCGTCTGCTTAGTTGTAATTTGAAAATGGCAACTGGAACAATAATTGCTATTATAATCTATGCTACTATTATAAAATTTATCGACGAGAACCGACCATTACCGAGAAGGGCCGAACTGTGAATGCCCAGGTTAGCGAGCGAGATATCATGCCATACGGCTCAGTAATGTTGTCGGCTCCTTACGCAACAGTTGTACTTCAGCGAAATAATTTTTGTAGATGTATTTGGTTAATTTAATTGAATAATTCTATGCGTTTCCTATATAATAGGTGCTAACCGTAATAGGTAAGCGTACGTTTGACTTCATATATATAAATTTTAGGTTTTAGTTGGGTTTAATAAAATCAATTTGTAGGTATTTTTTTTAATTGGTTGCAACGATCGTATTATGAATAGGTAACAATATATTACAGATACAATTAATGAAATATATTTCTTTATTGTATCTATAAAATTGAATCTGTCAGTATAGGTACAAGTAATTAAATTATGAAAACGTTTCTTCTTCTTTGTTTGTTTGTTTGTTTTAATGGCACTTTTTCCGTAGTATTATACTGGATTCTGCCAATGTACGTTTAAACTAATTCATTCGAATCAAAGATTAACTGTTGACAATTATTGCTGGGGAACCATAGTGAAAAGTAAAATTACAATTAATTCATCACAAAAAAAACAGCAAATAAAATATTAATGGACATTTTATTTTATTAAATAAGTAACAATCGGGGGCGGGTTGGCCACACGACGAGAACCGAACATTGCCGAGAAGGGCCATTTATTTTAATTTCCAGATGGTATTTATAGTTAATGTGATGCACTTAGTCATATACTCATAATGTGTATGAAACAGATTTGTATAATCACAATTTAACGCGGTGAAACCGCGGGGCACAGCTAGTAAATAAATAAAATGTAAATATGCCATAAATAAAATATAATATTGCAAAATATTTTCTTGAATAAATTAAATGAGCAATAATAAAATGTAAAATTTATTCATAATTATATTACACAACAAAATGTTTTAATTTTAAATAAATAAAAACTATAAAATATGTCAATGTTTAAATTATTTCTTATCAAATGCATAATTTCTCCTATTACATCTAATATTTGGAAACAATGCAGAAATCATTTGCTATTTGGAATAATTACGTAATTTTTTTATAGTGAGACTGCAGAATTATGTAAAAGCTATCCTATCTTCAATTGCAAGACTATATAAGAAAAACCAATTATATGACCAAAGATAAAATAACTTTACAGCAAAAAAAAAAAAAGTATATATTTATATTATTTATTTTTAATGAGAAAAATACTGGACAGCTTCTTTAAATGATAGAAAAACAAAACTAAAAAAATTCCGTTTCGACGAGGATGGGATTCGAACCCACGCGGGCAGAGCCCAATGGATTAGCAGTCCATCGCCTTAACCACTCGGCCACCTCGTCATACAATATTTAAGTGCTTAATTCTACTTTATATCAGGTGAGAAATTCTCTGTTTATAACGCTTGTTGATTAATCTGGTTGTTCCATTGGAAGCTTGGAAGGATTAAAGCTTGTATATGTTCTTATTTTGTTCCTGTCTCTATATCAAATAGCAACAAACCAAAATATTTTGGGTAAGATTTCGATTTTATTTTATCTTATATTTGTACAATATTTGTACAAGTATCATTGACTCAGATATTTAACGAACAATTCATTATTAATATTCTAAAGCACACGTCAAGGAAGTGCAAAGGAAAAATGGATCTTGCTTAATAAAATAAACCAATTTCTTTTTTCTGAAAGGGATTTTAGGACAGCTTATTTCGATTTCCAGCTCTTTAAAGAGCTACATTTAGTAGTAAACACTATCTCTATTAGGTAATATATTACTTTGATATATTACTAATATTTGCCGTTTGATAATAGAAAATACAAAGCTAGGCTTGTTACAGAAGATATCATCAATTTCAGTATTAACAACATCTAATTAAATTTTCTTTTTCTAAATGTTTTTTTTTTTCCCATTTTTTTTGCTTCTGTTTTCCCAATATCATGTCCGAAAGTTAATTCTAGAAGCATAAGTGTCTGTAGGTCGTTTTAATTCGTGGAATTGAATGTTAAGGTGACCTTATAACAGCAATTTTTCACTTTGGTATTTTTTCTTTTATTCCTTTGATCTCATTAATTACTTTAGTTTTTGCATTCCAGCATTTATCACAGACATTTTATATTGAAATATGCTATTTCTAATATCAGGCTAATATTGTGAAGTTTATTTTTATTAAAAAGTAATTCACATTAGTTTCTTTATAAGTCAGGGGATTACTTCTCCCCACTTCCTTCTTTTCTTTTTAATCCTATCTAACTAGAATCACTTCCTTGCAGATTTTGTCATTTTCTTTAGAAATGGGTTCTTCTATAATTGAAATACTTTCAACATCATTTTTACGAAATTCAATGAGTTCCGTAAGTTTATCTGGATCTACTATTTACCCATTTTGATTCTTACATTTTTGTAAGCTAAACAAATGTGATTAAATATTTTACCTAAATTAAATTTTTAAACTGCTGAGTATGTTTCCGTTTTTTCCTACATTTTTATGGGCCTCTTAATTAAAATTTTCAGTTAAAACTTTTATTGGGTAGTGGAAACAGCAAAGAATGCATTTCATCTTATGTTTCGTTGTGTAGATTTTAAGAAATATGTTTAAAATCAGTTAATTATGTTTTGAAGCGAAAAAAATAAGTCTTACGACAAATAAGAGAAAAATAAAATTCCGTTTATCAAAGCCGTAATAAGAAAGCTAACTCGGAATGCATTACAACAATCATCAACACTCGTGAAAAGCATCGATGTGATCGAGTGGTTGTTGAAAAGTTTTGAAGATGAAATGGGTCAGGATCAGATGTGTTCATTCGATGAAGAAGCAAGACTGGATAAATTTCCATGGAGACGTTTATTACAAATGATCTTCTTCAGAACTGGTGTAAAAACAAACAAGAGGTTAATTATAAAAAGGAACTCGTGTTAGTAATACAAATATTAATATACAATTAATATTTTCAGTAACCGATTCAGTGGTATGAACATAGATAGGACTACTTCGGTTCGAACGATGACCCACCATATTGTTTGATCTCATACAAAGATAACGAATAAAGTGTGTATACAGCAATCAATGCTTAAGTATCGTTTCAAATCAAGAACAGTGGCGGCGCTAGACCTCGGCGACGGCCTCGCGCCTGAGGGGGCCTCGCAAAAAAGTTTAACAATGTTAATAAAAGTTTAGTTATTCGTATATATTTCCGTACGCGTGAGTAATATTTATCCAGAGTTGGAGAGTGGTCTGGCAACACTGAAAGTTGGGCGATACCGTGCGCGAGACTCGGGGGATCTCAGAGTTCTTTGTTTATTCATCGTTCACAAAATTCGCATTCTCCTACTTACTTTCACAGACAACAACGTAATATTCATTGTTTTACCGTTTTTATTACTTCCTGGGGATTGGGTATTTCCAGTAACGGTTTCGCAGCGTCATGACTTAATTCAAATAGGTCCCGATCAAAACGTAGAGAAATCTGATGAAAGTTACCCCAAAGATGCAAATAAAAGACATTTTTCAAAATTTCATTTTACTCGAAAATTGGGTAACGGTGAAACGCAACATCGTAGATGGTTGGCTTACTCCATATCTCAAGACAAAGTTTATTGCTTTCCATGTAGACTTTTTTCACATTTGCAGACACAGATGGTAAAAGAAGGCTGTTGTGACTGGAAAGAGCTGAGTCGGATATTGCAAAGACATGAACAAAGTCAAGACTTTTAGGAGTTTCCTAAACACGGATTTAATTAATGAGTCCTACATAATTTTGTAGTCAAAAAGATAAGCTATCCACCGCATTCATCAGAATCCCCCTAAGTATTGCACAAAAAAATAGAAAAATCAAAAACCAAAATCTCTGCCAACTAGCCCCGGTCTCCCCTACAATCTGTTGAAATGCTGTATAGAGTTAACTTTTTTGCTATCATAGTTGACACCGAATGTCGATTCAAAGCGCTCAATGAATATTATGAACGATTTGGTTTTATTTATGATATCAATTATTTGAAATCTATACCAAAAGAGGACTTTCTCAAGCATTGTAATGATTTAGGTATAATACTTCGAGAAAGTGAAAACAGCGACATACAACCTTATGAACTGTAGGAAGAACTCCGGCTTTTAAAATCCAATTCACTAAACTCTGTCAACGATGCAAAACAACTTATCCAGTACAGCTTAGAAAATAATTTGGAAGAAGTATATCCAAATGTTTACATAACAATCAGAATAATGCTCACAGTTCCAGTCAGTACAGCTTCTGCTGAGAGAAGTTTTTCCAAGTTAAAATTGATTAAGACCTACTTGAGAAGCACGATGAGCCAAGAGAGAATATCTGCGTTATCAGTTCTGTCAATTGAAGCGGAAATAGCGGCTGGTGTTAACTATGACATAATCTTGAAAAATTCAGTGAGGCTATAAGCCGAAAAATTCGTTTATTTTAATTTGTGATTGTTTATATAATTTTTGTCAACATTTGATTAGCAATAAAACTCATAATTCATACATCAGTCTCAATCTATTTATCGTTTTCTTTCTGACAGGGAAATAAAAGAGGCCTCGCAAAGCTGATGTCGCCGACATCTACATTTGGTCTAGCACCGCCACTGATCAAGAAGTAAGTGTCTTTTCACTACATCCCGGAGACTTAAGATTTAAAGAAGATATATTCCATCAGTTGAAGAGGGATTTCGAGACGTGTATTCTAGATAGTGATGATTATAGTAATCCTTAATTATAATTCGAGAATAAAACTCTTGAGAACTTTATTCATCTTCATAGACTTTAACGGAAATTAATAATTTTAAAAGTGAACTTTATGTAAAAGTATACTTTAAAAATTGAAGTATCGAAAGACTGATAAACACGAGAACTCTGACAGATGTAAAATAATAGCAACTCTTGGTGAAAGTATAAGACATTTTAATCTTATATAAATGTATTCAAACATAATGTCCAATTGTAACTGTTCTTAATTTAAAAAATAAACAAATAAATAAATATCATTTTCAACATGTTGAATAATTTTTTAAATATTTTGGATCCCCTGAGTCGTCAAATTATTAGGTATACCTATTCATTCAGTTGTACACCTCATTACAACTATAGTGTATAGACGACGTCTACCTAAGAGGGAAGCGAACGATTTGCATCTCTCAAGACGATGTATAAGTCTATTGTGGAAATTATATCTCATATAGTTCTCCAGTTCTATGTGTCCCCTGTGTGTAACGCCGGAGAGTTGCCCTCCAAATCTCACATGTATTACAGCGCAGATCTATCGTGTAAAGCAGCAATGCCCGCATTCGTACTCGTGGGAGATTTTTTTGAGCGAGCGGGATTTTCTCTTGGCCAGCTTTATGTTGAATTGTCGCATTCACGAAACAGAGACAACATCAAAGTATTTACAAAAAAAAATCGACGATCAAGGTCCTCTGCTAAATGATGCTCGCATTTTCACTCGCAATGGGACTAATAATCAAGCATTCCAATAAACAAATTCATTTATGTTCCTATCTTTGCATTCATTTTAACTTGCTATTAGTTTTATGTATGACGGGCAAATAATCTATCTAGATTAAAAGCCTTCATATTGTTGATGGACGAATATGCTAGATGTAAAATATTGTCGTATTTTAAAATATATTTTAGTCTTATTGTGAAATAACTTCTTTTGTTATCAATAATATATTTGGAGGTCGATAGTGACTTTTATTGTAAATATCTGACTGAAATTTAAAATACGACAAATTAATTACGGATGTATTTCAGTTTATTCCCCTTCAGTCTGGAATTCCTAGCCATTTGAGCATCACCCGATAAGTAGAAAGGCAAGCGCCATAGCGAGCGCTCTATAGCGAAGAATCACTATATACCATTTCAATCATCCTTCCCTAATATTCCCAGCATTTACCTTTCTACATCATCGAAAATTAGTAAGAAAATAACAGTTGTCAAAAACAAGTCTAAGTGGTTAAAATATTTAGCCTCTGACGAATGTTATGGATCCAGTGTGAACTCTAAAAATGTAGCACTCTAAAATTTAAAAGTCTTATACTGTTTGTCCACGAACAGTTGATCCCTAGCCACGCCTATGTCACGTGGTAGGCGAAGAGTTCAAGAAGTGATTTGAGGGGTCAGTGTGATAGTTTTCCATTTTCAGAGGAAATGCACAGATTTTGTTTCTTGGTTATAACAGAGGAATTGATGATATAAAATACGACATTATATATCTATTTTTCTTACATATAATAATAACTAGGTTATATTTTAATTGTAACGATGTATAAAACTGATTTGCTAATTAAGAACTGTTATATTTATACTGTTTCTTATTCATTTAAATTATGAAAAATCGTAATTATATATAAATTATATTAATTAATATAAGTAATAAATATATACACTTCATGGTAATAATGTTTTATTTAACAATTAATTGCTGACAGTTAAAAAAATAGCAAAACTTGTTTAAAAACAATTCCGTAAAGTTCCACAGAACATTTACAAATATACAAATTAAGACCATTGGCAATACAGTTAAATATACTCAATATTCTCAAATTATAAATGTTATTCATAATTATTTTATAAATAATTTTTTTCTTTAATAGTAAATATTTTTAAAAAATTTTCCTAATCTTGTTTTTTTTTTCCCAAATTTTTCTGTTACAACCGATCACCCCTATTGTGAAATGTCTTCTCCGTTTGAAGAGGCGTGGTTAAGGATCAAATAGTGATGGACAAACAGTAAATTTACATCGTATGATATGTGAACTTGGATTAACATTTTTTGATTTGAGAATCAAAAACAAGAGGAAATTTCAAATGAAAATTCTAATTTTTTTTTTTGTTACTAAATAAGAGATAAAGTGGTTATTTAAAGAAAAATTTCGTATACAGTAGAACCTCATTATCACGGATCCTATTATAACGGACGTCGCTTATAACGAACAGTTTTAAAAAAAAATTGTAATAATAATAAAGGATGCTTATTTTTATCTGACGAGTTTTAGATTTCCAAGCAAGCGACTAAACATCAATCGATGCTTAAAACAGTTATCGTCTGTAAAAGCAAAAATCCTAGGGCATTAAAAATGTGATGGACAATCTTCCAGTTCACTATTATAGTTCTCGCAATGCATGGTTTACAACTGAAATAACAAACGATTCGTTTCATACAAAGGCTGTGATTAAAAAACACCAGATTGAACATTTAAAAATTCCAGAAGATGAAGGTTCTTTTAGATAATGCACCAACACACCCTGATGAGGACAAACTCTGCAGTAAAGATAAGAAGATCAAGTGTATGTTCCTGCCACCCAACACAATATCCGTGTTCCAGCTCATGGACCAAGGTGTGATCTGCACCGCAAAGCGGCTGTAAAAAAGGAAATTTCCCAGTGAAATCCTAGACGTTGAAGAGTCATCCGCTGATGAAGAAGACAGGAAGGGACAGGAGACTCTACAAAATTTAAAGTCATACAACATTCGATCCACGATTTACAACTTTCCTGATGCCATGAAAGAAATCAAAGAAACGACTTTGGCAAGGGCACGGAAAAAGCTTTTGAATAATGAAGAAACAACTCCAGAAGTAGAAAATTGTGAGACGGAAGACTACCGTGACACTCTGCAGAGAGGAGGAGAGGAATCAGTTTCGTTGGATGATGTGGAGGCTTGGCTTGAAGCAGACGAAGACGACCTTGGCTTCCAGATTTTGACTGAAGAAGAAATTGTCGCCAGTGTAACTGAAGAAGCAGAATCTTCGGAGGACGAGGAAGAAGAGGTAGGAGACACTACTCAGCCTACAATTAAGATGAGCGAAGTGAAAGACCATTTAAATTTTGTTATTCAATATGTTGAACAATCGGCAAATGAAAATGTGTTTGCATATTATGAACACCTCCGTCAGTTATTAACTAAAGAAATAAGCAGCAAACAAACCCAGCAGAAAATAAATTATTTTTTCAAACCAACGAACGTAAGCAATAAACATGAACCAGGATCTTCTTATTCTAAAGATTAATGCAGTGTGTACGTACACATCTTTTTCAATTCAACCTACTATGTTGAAGGCTGCTTTTTATTTGATGTATAATAAACACTTTTTATAGCTAACTATTGTACTTTCATTGGTGTACACCCTGCTACATTATACCCCTATAAGAATTATTTGTTATAAACCGGACTTTCATTAAAACGGACAACCTTCAACCCCAATTAGTCCGTTATAATGAGGTTCTACTTAATATGATTGAGCGTGGCAATCTTACTATTCCACTCGAACACTTTTCTTTGTCTGTTTGTATCGTGTTAAAACGACTGGATGGATTTCTTTCAAATTCCTTTATTTAAGATCCACCTTAAGACATGAGCACAATTATTTGGTCCTTACCAATTTCCCCCTCTCTCAAATTGATCTCCCCCTACCAATCGTTGCACTGTCAGTCCCCATTTTGTGATGGATAACCGACCATCTTCCAAATCTATTTTACTTATCTCAATATGAATATGTTGCCAGGGTTCACCCAGCTCTGTATCAAATGGGTATGTTTCGATTCTGTTATGAAAGTTAAGACGGACAAGTGTTGGACTGGCCTTCCGATCTCAATTTTATCCCGTTGGCTGGCATCGCAAGAGCATTATCTCCTGTGACGCCTATCATCAATGTAGGAAACAAAGACGTTGCAACCGTTAAAAATATTTTATTTTTCATCTTATTATATAAAAATGAATATTTCTTTGTTTGTCCCGTATGCGTTCCTATACCATTCATCAGATTGCGATGAAACTTTGATGAGTTGTTGTGCGCACGCCCGCGAAGGTTTCTAAATTAGTAGAACACCGGGCCCTTACATTTAGGGCCCCTCCTCAGCCCCCCCCCCCAAGTCTATTGCAAAAAGTGAAAAATTCGCTCTCCTATGGGGGGGGGGGGGACACCACACTTGAGTGGGTGGAAGGCGACACGGCTATCTAAGTGTCCCACCCCCGACCGACACCGGGCCCTTTCTTTCTTTGAGTGGCATTGCAAAGCATGCCAGGCACAGCTAGTTTTTTAATAAAGAATTACTTAAAGATATTCCACCCCCACCTCCACCACTCTAGCTTAATTTGGAGTTGTTGTAAAAATTATTAAGTTGTTTAGTCTCCTCGGTGCTCATTTGGAGGACAATTCCGTCTCCAGCATTTTTTAATTCACTTTTATTTTCTTTGCCTAACGAAAAAGTTTTAATACTGGAACTCTGAAACATCGCCGTGTTTTAATTTTAATTTTGAATATATACGTAAAGGTGCATTGTGGTCTCTATGTTAATTAATTGTTACCTGCACGTTAAAACAGCTTAATTAATTGTTAAAAGAATGTTTTGTTTAAAACCACTTTCAATAAACTGACTTTTTCCAACTGTATATTAGCATAAACAAGGATTGAAAAATTTCAGGATTATTTAACGAATTTAACTAGATCATTGCAATTTCAAAGCCTCCCAGATTTTTAAAGACATTGTTACAGAAAAGGTTTTCGCCACATAAATCCGTATAGAAAGCTTTCTAGGAATTCGAATTGGCGACATAACCGCGAATGATTCCCGACCATTGGGATGAAGTTTGGGTCGGTCGTCAGTCAGTCCTACGGCCTTTATTCCCGGGAAAGAATCACGGTCCCTATTTCACAGAGGGCTAGGTGAACCCTAGGACATGTCAGAAGAAATTACACAGATTGACGACCTCCATCGGGAATTGAACCCTGCTCTTCCAGTTCACGGCCTCTGCCACTGGACAATCAGGTCCACATATTAGCACTGCTTTTACTTAACCTAACAACCTCACATAAAATATTAGAAAACCAATAGTCTTTGAAACAATGCTCCCTCTAAGCTGTGGAGTCAGGGCCGCGCCAAGATATGTTGGCGCCGGGGTGCCAGGCAAAAGTTGCCGCTCCTAATAAGCTAAATTTATTTTAGCT
>JAFIDM010009631.1:288636742-288647090 GCA_023159025.1 Thereuonema tuberculata | reverse complement strand
ATATATATATATATATATATATATATATATATAATTACATATTTTGCATATATTTCCATTCCATTAGTATTTCTACATTCAATTATTTGGCCGCCCGCCGCGCCGCCCCTCAAGACGTGCCGCCCGGGTGCTGTGCACCCCTGGCACCCCCGCTTGGCGCGGCCCTGTGTGGAGTCTTGTGAGCGAAACTACTTCGTGAGCCAAAAGCGCTATTAGTAGTAAAGTTGTGAGCGAGCCTACGTTTGGCTATCGCTTAAAATTAAGTTTTTTAGAAGACTATTATCTCTTTTACACGATATAATAATGGTAAAAATCTTTTTAACACTCAGAATGAATTCTTTTATCATTTATTTTTGTTTTCGTTTTAAGAATCAATAATAAATTTTGTCGTTACATCGCATGTTCGTATAATAAGCCAAAAATATGCACGCTAAGAGCTAAAATGTTAGCGCAGCTAAGCGGTAACATTGCTTTGAAGTTATCTACTGAAGATATTAACCCTCAATTTTGAATTTCTGAAAATAGCCCAGGGCGTATGGAATATCGTGAGGACCCTTCTCGAAATTTCCGTGTATTTAAAACATTCTTTTTTTTTTTGTTGTTGTTGTTTTGTTTTTTGTTTTTTTTTGTTTTTTTTGGGGGGGAGCAATCTAACTTGGTCCCTTACTGAAATCCTGTTTACGTTCACGATTTATCCCATTTGAAAATACGCGTCCGTACCTAATTTTCTTAATATTTAACCGGATGCTATAAGATTGACATTTCAGCATCTTATCATCTTTGTAATTCAATCACTGCACTTCCTGCATTGTTTATCCTGTCGGTAGGCATTCATCTAAAAACATTATTTTTTAAATTGTATCGCTTCGAAATTTATACGAAAAAGCAATCCATTATTGAATTATCAGAGAACAGGATACAAATCTCGTTTTCCCACGGCAAATATAGCGACGCGTGACGTCACATCCGAGTGAATTTCTGATCAGTTGCGCAATGATAGAAACTCTTCATTTGCGCTTCTGTCGTAAACCTTAAACAATGGAATATTGTGCGGACCTTCAGCCACTGGCCTACACCCATGCTGATACTAACCAACATTTTCCTACTGAGTCCTTACCACTGTCCGAAGTCTACAGACACCCTAGCATCCAAGAATCGCAGGTAAAAAAAAAAAAATCTTATTTACAGAAAAAAAAAAATTGTTCTCCAAATATGATTTCCAAAGAAACTGTTTCTAGCCAAGTATTAATAGTTCTATAATAAATTATTAGATTTCGTTAAAAGAAGAAAACTAAAAATAGATGTTCGATCATGAAATGAAATTTTCTTCATAAAGAAACTATTTTCCTGGTTTTTTTTTTTGGTTTTTTTTGGCGGTAAAAGCAGAAAAAAAAACCCACTAACCTGTAACAATTTTTAATTAATTTAGTTATATCATTTAGTTACCTGTAGTAATTTCTTTTTTCCTTTCTGACGGACAGTGAAATTTTGTGTAAATTTTTAAAGAAGCATTTTTAGTTAAATACAAGTTTCATATAATTTTACATCCGCGCATACCTACCATGTGAAGCTGAAAAAATATTGCTCATGTACTTGAAAAAGATTTTCTAAATTATTTCTGGAAATTTCTTTTCATTAGTTTTAAGTAATTATCTCCATTAAATATATTGTTTTGTAATAAATCTATTTTATAAATATTTCAATTACACCGTGCTATTTTTATTTTTTCCCACTCTGAATTCTAATGAAAATTTTACATTTTTTTTTTCTTTCTAAGTTTAACTAATGTTAATTTACCAGTTTTTTCGTGATTAATTTTACGGAAGTGATTACATTATATTATAGAACATTCTTACATTATAGAATTCAGCGTTTATTTCATTTTTACTTTAATAAGTTTCCGAAGAAAAAAAAAAAGTTACAAATAAAAGCCATCTTTTCGCGCCAATTTTCATTGTTATGGCAACCCTACATTTTCCAGCCATAATATCTCATTGTGTTTCTATATCCTAAATCGTCATTTGTTACTAAATAAAACTTTATCTGTGCTAGATTAGAGTATCCGATTCCAATGGAAATTACTAATATTTGTAATAAATTTATTTTTTATATATTAAACCGAATGTTTCAAATACAAAATTGTGCGCAAAAATTACAGCCAGAATTTTCCTAATACTCCGCAACTTGATATCTTAAGAATAATAATAAAATATGTAAATTAATATTTAATTTCATGACATTAAGTACTGCAGTGATAAAGCATTCGACATTTCTTTTGTTTCTCTTTTCTTAATCCTGTATTCTTTGTAATGCTTTGATTATTTATAATTACAATTGCTTAAGCGATAGTTTGGTAAACTTTATATTATATTTTAAATTTGAAATTGTGTTTTTTATAAATAAGAATTTTTAAAATAGCAATTTCCTTATTTTATTTATTTTTTTACGGCTAAACTTCAGAATATGGTACCTCCAGTAGCCGTCGCACTATTTTGAACACGAAACGAACAATTAACTAGTAAAAAAGTAGAATGCTTATTTCAAATTGGTTTTGCACGATCTTTTACTAGAAAAACTAACCCTCATCTGGCTAACTGCGATCTTAAGATAACAATATGCACCAAGTCACCACGGCGAGCGGACATTGAGGGTACCGTAATCTGAAGTTTGCCCAAAAAATTAACAAGAATCTCCTGAAAGAACTAAAAGCCTACTTTTGTTAAAATTTATTTAGGGGTTTGTTTTTTTTTTTTCTGCTTTTTAAAAAAGTCTTAACAGTGTTGAAATTGTTATATCTACTGACTGTAAACAGTAGAAATTTTTCGATAAAGTAAATTCTGATTGGAAGATTTTACGTGAATCCCCAACTCGCCCCTCACAGAAATGTATATAATAAAATTTATTCTTTTTTTTTTGGTTGGATTGCTGATTGAAGGAACATCTCCTCCCCAAGTTTTGAAGTTTTTTTTTTTTTTTTTATTCGAGATCAGCTTCAAAAATTTGGTCCTCCCCGAAATAAAATGCAATGTACGCCCAAAATATTGTCTTTGAAAATTCACGCGAGTTCCTAAAAATTATTGCAATTATTTAAATTGTTGACGAAATTTTACGTTTAGGCATTTATATTTTCCCATTTACTAATGAAATTATCAGAACGCATCTGGAATCTTTAGTTTGAGCCCTTTTCATTTGTTATTATAATATCAACAGCTAACTATTTATTACAAGAAGTCTAATTAATGGAACAAATTTGTGATTGCGTTACTTAATTTTTAAATAAAATTAAAGAAATTCATATAATATTTACTTAATTTTTAAATAAAATTAAAGAAATTCATATAATAATGATAATGCAAGGTAGCAAATAAACATTTTAAATAAAAACCAAATCTTTATCATAAGCGGCGTATTGGGGGAGGACTGGCGGGAGCTTGAGAGGAACTGTACCCCCGCGATTTTCTGATTTCGCGTCAGTTATGTTTTGGTTATTATCAGGTCCCCAACATCAAGCGCAGTAACGACCCCCTCCCATGTAATGGTCAAAATCATAGATTCTTAGCCGCAAATATCGCGGAAACATCGCAAGATTTCATCTATCTCCCTTGTAAACATGCCATGCACTGTTACAACCATTATTTTTAGAGTAAATTAATTTAACTCACGCAAGTCGATAATTTTTTTCGGGTAACACTTTGCTTCACTTCACGATAAATATAACGATAAGCACGATAATATCTTAGCCCGTGCCCCGGTGTTGAGGGACCACTGACACCCCACCCACCCCCTGATTATTATTACAATTATTTCGCGCTAATTATAATTACAATTGTGAATAAATATTCAGAAAATAGATTTCTATGATTTTTTTTTCCCTCAACATCCGTTTTTGGCCTCTTTATCAAAGAAGGGCTCCCAAAATAAATGTCGTTATATCTGGAAAAAACCCTCCTACGAAAACAATTAAGACTGCAACAAGTTCAAAATATAATTATTGAATTACGCCTAAATTGATATACAAGAAAGTTTATTTATGAAAGAAGCAATTTTGAGTTTTAGTTATTTACGATTCTTTATTCATTCCACGGATTTTCGCGAACCTCGTACACTGTAATATGGAGCTTTGTAGGGAAGTTAACCAAATATATCTGACGATGTAGAAAAATTAGACCTAATAACTTAAGATTTTTAGTCTGCTTCCCTAGGAAAGTAGGTCAGTTGTTTATTTCTCGCTCATTACTCACGCAGAAAACATTTCCATTACAAAAATTAAATCGACCCTTTCCATTAAATATTCATGCCAAGTTTAAGGGAGATTCACCCAGCGGTTGAAAAGTTACTTTGGTAGATACACGTAGATTGATTCATTGGATGAGTCTCATATCGTATTGAAAAACAGGTAATAAAAAAATCGGAATTTTAAATTAAAATTAAAATTGTCGTTGTTTAAAAATTGTTGTTTAAGTTATTATATCCCTGGTTTATAATTCATAATTGGTAAATAAACAAATGATACAGGAAAGGAAGGTATATGAACGCTATTTCTGTATTACGTAAATTTTTTTCCACGGTCATTTTCAATATAATAAACGAAGATTAATGAGTTAATTTAATGAGATTAGCTAAACGATAGCTGAAGCTGTAACAGCAACAAAATTTCAACTCGGATAAAAAGATTACAAAAAAAAAAAAAAAGATAAATAAATTATCTATCGTGGGATAGTAATAAAATGTCCATGGAAACTTAAGAAAAAAAATATACTTCGTGCTTACATATGCAAAAGCCTGCAATTTGAAAATGAAAAATTATAATTAATTAATTTAACCAAAATCAAACTTGTCTCAGTTCGTTTTGCTTTTGAAATTAAACTTGAATCTAAGGAAGTTACAGAGCTAAAATCTTTAAAATTCCATTCTACATTTTCTTAAAAATAACTTTTGAGAGGTTTTAGAAGTGTAGTAAAGAGTTTCTTCAGATGTATAATATTTATTATTTATCCGTTCCTCATTTTTGTATAATATTTATATATTATATATTTATCCGTTCCTCATTTTTATATAATATTTATATATTATATATTTATCCGTTCCTCATTTTTATATAATATTTATATATTATATATTTATCCGTTCCTCATTTTTGTTTAGTTTTAATGATTAAATTGTCGATGTGTTTAAGATTTATCAAAAACTTTGAACCTTTTCCCCAAAGTTTTATTTATTGTTTCCAGCACTAATTGAACCGTATTTATCGGCGTAAAATATGCACTTTTTTTCCTAAAATTTAGGGCTGAAATTCTACTTGCATTTTATACGCGTAAACTACTTTTATTTTAAATTTTAAGTTGTTTTTTTTACTCAAACTTCCTTCTTAAAATTAGAGTGCGTGTTATATGCTGATAAATACGGTAATTGTAGTTACCATATGATAGTTATCTGTTTAATATTCTACCTAGGACAATACTTCTACATAAGCGTACTTTTCTAGTAAGGCTTAGGAAATCAGTCACTTGAGTTTGTGAATCTAATAATGTTTGAACCATTCGCTGGCCCTTCTTGAAACATTGTATGTATATTTGAGGATTAGAAACGATCTTATTGTTATATTGGAAATCTTTTCCAAGTGGGTCTTGGTCGATAAATTAGCACGAGAAGGCATTTTCATAGTAAAAAAAAACCATTAGAATTTAAGCAATGGATTTCAATGAGTCTTAAACAATAAGAATTAATCCTTCAAGCTAATCCAATACGTGTGGTTTGATAAGATTAAAAATTAATCCGGTTTAGACAATTCAAGTAATTAATGGGAACGTAATTAATTATTTTCAGAAAATTTAAAATTTGTACCGTTTCTAATGTATTCGGCAGATATTAGAATTTCAATAGAAACATTTGACTTTTCGTTTTTGTTTGTTTTCACGACTTAAAAACACAATAAAAAAAGAAAGAGATTTTACGAAATAGCATTTTTAAAAAAGTAGGCCTTAAATTCTTTCGAACTTCTTTTAGATGCATGGTAGAAATCACTGGCGTACCGAGAGAGGAGCAGGGCCGGCGTCAGGGGGTGGCGAATAGGGCGACCGCCCAAGGCCCTGCAGTTGGGGGGCCCCGCGCCTGGTTAGAAGAAAAGGATAAAATAGGATCGTCCTTTTTTTTTTTTTTTTTTTTTTAAGTAATTTTTTCGGTTTTTTTTTTTTTTTTTTTTTTTTTGGTTGTTAAAATAGGATTGGCAAGAGCCCCGCAAAACTCATCTCGCCCGAGGCCCCTCACCCTCCTAGTGCCGGCTCTGGGAGGAGATTGGTACGGCTTACAACCCCACCCCCAATTGCATCCTAAAGAAATCTAGGAGGTTTATTTTAATTGGAAAATACAACACTTGTCTATATCCCCCATAATTCTCATGTTAAGCTGAGACTCTGAGACGGCCGTTTTCGAGCTGCTTCTGCTTTCGTAAGCCATGGCTACTAAGATAGAAAATTTTTACTAATTCTAGTAAAAAAAAAAATTGTATCTGTTAGAACCTACTCTCCGACAAACAGACAAACAATTTTTTAGTCCAAATTCCTGAGAAATATTAGCCTGATGGAAAAAAAAAAGTATTATTTTTTTTTTTTTTTTTTTTTTGAATTATTGCATGAAATTTTTTGAAGTTTTCGTGCATATTAAGGACAAGAGACATCACATGGCCGCACATGCTAATTTGTGCTCGTGTTCTGATTGGTGGCGCACGGATTGATTTTTATTTTCTCGGGCTTTTTGGATGTGATATAAATATAATTGGATTTAGACGATTTTACGTCAGAATGTTGAATCGCTTAGTAAACTTTAACCAAACGTAAAAATTTAAAAATATGTTGTTATTTATTTATTTTTTCAGCAATCAGTAATGTATAAAGTAGCCTTTTTCCTTTTGTGTAATGTTTTTATGATAACATTTAACGTTAATTTATCGTTTATTTTTATTATTTTTTTTATTTTTAGAACAATAAAAAACCTTAATTAAGCAAAGTAGAGTGGAAGTTCTCTCAAGAACTTCTTAGAACATACGAATCGAATGTAACTTTTATGTGAGACATAAGTCATTTTGGACGATTTGGAAGTTAAAGTTCAAATCGTTCTGTAACTGTTAAAAATATAACTAAAAATCTGAAAATTTAAAATATGGCAGTTTAAATATGAATGAATCGTATTCTCCTATTCTTGATTTTTGTATAATAACTGAAAATTACATTTAAACTCAAAACCAGCTAATTTTTGGAAAGAATTTGCATTTTATTAAATTATTTTAGCTTCAAAAAGCTCCCATTTCTGATTCTATGAATAAACAAAGTAATTATCTAATAAATGAATTCAAGATTTCCTTTATTTTCCCAATAGTTGAATTTAAAAAAATAAAAACCATAAATTTGATAGTTTCGATTTCTGGTTTTTATTTTTTTTTTTAAATTCAACTATTGGGAAAGTAATGAAAATTTTGAATTCATTTATTAGATGATTACTTTATTTATTCATAGAATAAGAAATGGGAACTTTTTTTAGTTAAAATAATTTAGTAGAACGGAAATTCTTTCGAAAAATTAGCCTAATTTGAGGTTAAATATAATTAATTCAGTTACCATTTAAAAATCAAGAATAGAATTTATTCCTATTTAAACTGTCATATTTCAAATTTTCAGATTTTTAGTTATATTTTTAGCATTTACAGAACGATTTGAATTTAGACCTACAAATCACCCCAACTGACTTACGCCTCTCCTTAATATTGAGAACTTAACTCAATCTGTAATTAGTTAACAGTATTATCACCGGATATCATTTAAAATGTGTTAAAAATAACATAGCAGGATTGCGGAAGGCTAGAAGATTAAAATCGAACGCTAATTGGCAGGTAATTCTTCTTGAATATTCAAACAGATACTAAGTGTTTTTGTTGTTTTTCTTTACAGCAAAGCTTGACTTCACCCGCATTGCCCAGTTGCTCTATGTTCTCTAATACCCAGTGTATTTGGCCGAGTAAGCCCTTTCAGTATCTTTCTTATGATCAGATGGCTAAAGAGAGACCACCAGGTTATACTTTCAACAAATGGAAGTTATTGCAGCAGCTCTTTCCTGTAGTTTACGATAAGGTATGAAAAAAAACAAAGCAGGCAATCCCGTATTTTAGCGTTAGGAAGCCGATTGGCTTTGAATCAAATCTACTAATATACTAAGTACAGACTTATCTATCACGTAATTTGGACTGAGCATGCGGAGCTATGGTGAAAGGAGAGACAAAAATAATTGTGCTCGTATTTTAAACAGAAGAAAAAATGTTCAGTGGAATAGGAAGATTGCGCATGCAGTAAAACATTGCTATTTATATTAGAAACATATATTATTATGTATGAGGAAGTAGCCGTTCTGGCTTTGAGGCCGCTGTGTTGGAACGTGGGTTCGAATCCTAACATCGGCATATGTGTTACTTTCTCCTTCAGTATTTCTGCGAGTATAGCATGAGCTGCCTATTATGGCGTACTCTGGGCAACGTTTCGTAGGCTAAATGCCCATATTTCTCGTCCCTTGTTGAGGCCTATAGTGTAAATACTAAGAGCCCGGGCGTTGGACAAAAAAAAAACAAAAAAACTTACGAGGAAGCTCTTTAATAATATAGTAATACCTTTTGTAAATAACCAAGTTTTGTATCGCTAACATTCATTCGTAGATGAAAAAAAAAATTTAAAACAAGTGAATTCACAGTTTTATAGTAAGCACAAAACAAGCGACCCCCGTACATAATGAATCTATCAAAAGATTGCTTTGTTAAACGTCACACTACTATTGATTGTCACGCAAAACTCATTTATTCAATCGTTGTAGTACAAGGATCAAGTACAATTTCCTTCATGATCTTCTCGGTATAATATTGACGTACATCAGGAGAGTTGTTGCCGCCCAAGCATTCCCAGTGACCCGGATGTAAGTGACTACATTGGGTCGAGCTTATCATCTTTGTTCTCAGCCTAGTAGATATGCCCCAATATTGTTTAATTAGGACATTATTTTTCGAACCCCGCTCAGTGGCTATCTAAACCTATAAGTCACCTGGACCAGAAATAACATTTTTCTCCAGGCTCCAAGTCATGGAGAGTCGAAAGAGGTATGACTCATGGGACTCCAGTTCGCCGTTTGGGCTGTGGAGGGCGTTACATACACAATCAATCCTAATAACTGCCACTCGTAGGTCGCTTAAAAAAGAAGCTTCATTGCAAGCTAATTATATTTCTCTAAGCTAAATAGCAATATTTTATATCATAATTACATTCGATTCGAAGCAATTTAATGATCCCGATTGGCTAACTGACGCTAAAATATAGGATTACCAAAAAAAAAGCTTATTTTTACATTTCCTATTATATATACTCATGGACAAAAAAATTAGCGCACCAAGAAATAAGTGCGGGATCGTAACGAAACTTGCAATGAAGGTACATGTCAGGGAGATATGCAAATGATTAGAAATGCAGCGTGATTGCGCATTACGTATAGCCGGTAGACGGCGTTGAACATAGTACTCTGTGGAGTATAAAACAGGTAACCAAAGCTTGTTTGAGTGTGCTGAATCATTTACAAAGGAAGAGCTGAGGTAGACATGCCATTACGCCGTGTTCGAAGACAATATACGCAGTTGTCGCAGTTTGAGAGAGGGAGAGTCGTCGGGATGATGGAAGCTGGGTGGTCAGCTAGGCGAGTAGCTCGTCAATTAGGCCGCTCTGATTGAGTTGTGAGGAGGTTTTGGGACCAGTGGACCCGAGAGATGTCATGTACACGAAGACCAGGCTCAGGACGCCCTCGACAGACCAGTCGTCGAGAAGACCGCCACATACTCAGAAATGCACGCGTACAGCCAACTGCTTCATCAGCCGCCATCCAGGCACAGGTAGCACCTTCACTAGGGGCCGCTGTGTCTTCTCGAACCATACGAAGGCGCCTGGCTGAAGGACAGTTGGTATCGCGGCGCTCATTACGTGTGCTGCCCTTGACGCCCACCCATCGACGCCTCCGTTTGGAGTTTTGCCGCGCACGAGGAAACTGGACAGCAGCGGAATGGAACCAGGTCGTCTTTAGCGACGAATCCAGATTCAATCTCGGCAGTGATGACAATCGTGTTCGTGTGTGGAGAGCCCGTGGTGAACGCTTCAATCCTGCCTTTGCTGTACAGCGACACACCGCTCCCACAGCTGGTGTGATGGTATGGGGTGCCATTGCCTACAATACACGGTCACCCCTAGTATTGTTCCGTGGCACCATGACAGCCCAGCGGTATGTTCATGAAATCCTGCAACCACATGTGTTGCCACTCATGCAACGGCTC
>JAFIDM010009631.1:288610588-288636342 GCA_023159025.1 Thereuonema tuberculata | reverse complement strand
CCTTCAGTTATATTTTCAAAACTGTGTTATTGCAGAAAGAATTTCAAATGCCACTAATTCTAAATTCACTTTTTCGTAACAGCACACCTTAAACTATTTTTCAAGACGGTTTTCAGAATTTTCACTCTTGCAGTAGAAATGTAAAAAAAATCTTTAAACGTTAGGTGGGCCTTATTTGGGCAACCTATCTTATAAATAAAAACAAATCAGTTAATAAGTAAAATTAAATTGATATTTCAATTTATTATAATAATATGTTATAAAGAATTACAATAACAGACAACATTGCGTTATTTTTCTATTCATTCGCAAATAGTTTACTACAGTTTAGTTTTTCAACAATAGATGACGTTGAGATACCTGGAATGATTAATCCATTACTAATTTCCACGTTAAACTTTCGTTAAACAAGACCTTGAGTGAATTAATGACCTATACATACTTAAAACATGTATGTATGTGTCTGCATTGTTAAGTTAAAATAATAGTTAAATAAGGAATTGATAGTAGTTACTATATAACAAATTCACTTTTATATACTAATATACTAAAATAATAACTAAATATACATGTAGATAAAATGTTCTTCATAATTACACGAGAAAACATTACAGCACAAAACAAAGAATTAGTTTTACAAATAGAATAAAATATTGAGCTATATAAAATTATAGTTGATTTAATATCTAGTTTGGCCGGGAAGTTCCCTATTATGTAGTAACAAATGTAGTATTTAGTACTGTATTCATTTTTAACGTGCAGATTTAATTATTATTTATAAATATTTAGTATTAAATGTTATTTCAATTGCTGACACTAGAATACAGGTGTTTTGTGTTGGAATGAAGATGGTATTATTGCGTTCGAGGCAGGGTATGAGAATTGCATTCAATCAGATAGGGAAACCAAACATTGTTTCAATCAATATTTTAAACAATGCATATTAATCATGTTAGCTGATCTGCTAATTTGAGCTTGGTATGATACATTAAAATTAATCCGCTTTAGACAATTTAAGTAAGCAATGTTATTTTCATTAATATTTTTTTCATAAATACCAAATGTACTGTTGGTATTATAAAGTTATTAAAAAACGAACGTAAGCAGGAGCATACTCAGGATATTATTGCGGAGGGGGGCGTAATCCCTTCAACTTGCTGTCGAGCCAAAAAGAAAAAGAAACGGAAGTAAATACTGCCATCACTCGACTTACGTCCGTGATCCCGTGAGAGAATAAATAAAAGAAGGTTTCTATTTAGAAACAATGTATCGTGCACAGTGGCAGCAGCGGCAAGGGGTCGTCCTTTAATTACGTGAGGTCAAAAGGGGGAGGGGGGTCAACAAAAATCTCACGTCAACTTTTTCATTCAGAGAATATACGTATTATAATAGATTACAACATTTTGTAATATTAACTTTTTGAACTTTTTTGATTTTTTTGACTTTTTGAAATCTCGGACCCCATCTCACCAAGGGGGATGGAGGGGTCCAAATTTTTAAAAAAACACCTCACATAATTAATGGACGGCCCCCAATTTCAGTAGTTGGCACTTGTCTTCAATAATTCCTCTGTTGATTTTGTGTTTGAGAAATAGGTTAATTGTTTATTTATCGTTAAATATTTCGCGATGTTAGTGCAACATGTCCCCTACAGGCCAAATCATAAAACCGAGTGATGTAAATAATATCTTAAAAATATCTTAAAACGAAGTTGCAAGTTATAAAGCAACATGAAACTGGTAAGCCCGTCAATGTGATTGCACATGGTCTCTTTCTACAGTGGTGACCATTCTGAAAAATAAGGATAAAATCGTAGAGGCTGCTTCCAATAATTGACAAAGCAACGACAAGGTCCTTTTCTAATCTAAAGCTACAAAGTTCAGCAACAGTCTTAGTGAATATTTTGGTCTCTTACGGTTTTTTATCAATAATAATTGTTAATCCAATATCAGTGAAATGTACAGTATTTGGGACAGTATACTAATTACTGTTAAGTCCCCAGCTCCTATAACTGTTGATTAAATATGTCGGATGGAACTGATCCTGGACGTAAATTGAGTCATAATCTATACATTTTGAGATTTCGAGGGGGGGGGGGGGGCGTCCTCGCGAATCCTTCGTATGTACGACCATGAACGTATGCTTTTCGTTTGTGTCGTTTTCACGATTTAAAACCCCAAAAAGTAATCAAACCTTGAAGTACTAACCTTTTTTTTTTTTAAGGAAAGTAGGTTTTAAGTTCTTTCATGAAATTCTTTTAAATTTTATTTTAATCATTTTTAATAAATATAGTAACATTCTTTATTAAAGCTTATTAAACATGACAACAGGAATTACGAAATGCTTGAAAGTAAAGAGTACTGAAAATTTATAATTATTTATCTTAAACTCAGCATCAAGCGTCCGTTTTTATGTGGAAACTAATGGGATCCTAATAATTTTAGCAGTTTTTCTATTCTGTTTTAAATTTCCAAAATTAATTTATTTATTTATTATGTATCTAGTAATTTCAGTTCAGTGGTAAATGAAGATCAGGATTCCCATGCCGCTCAGTTTGACTTGCCCTCTTGTTCAGGAGTTGCATCATACAACGCTCCAGACCTATCGACTCAGGACAGCGGAGACCCGACGACGACGCTTCATTACACCGAACTGCAGCCGTGGCGCCCTGCCGCATGTGCGCAGCAGCCAATCAGTTTTTTCCCCTGCGAACCACCGATGAACTACTTTCTGTCGGCAGCTGCGGCGGCATCGAGTCAGGAAGAATTTGATCCCTTCCCTGCGGATGACATTCTGTTAAGCAATGTACAAAGTCCAGTGAGTAGCATCAACTCAGACGAAGTAGAAGCGGTCTTAGGTGACATCAACGTTGATGTATCAGATCTGCCTCTGCAATAAATTGTTTTGTATTTTTTTTTAAAAAAAAAAGCTTCATATTTAAAAACAATGCATTCTGTAAGCAAAAGATAAAAACGCTGTTTTAAGAATAAACTTACTTTATTCTTCTAACTATTATGTTGACATAATATCATTTACTATATATTGGCGTTTAAATGAGTATCATTAATTTTGATCAGTGGTTCCCAAACTGGGTGCTCAAGATTTATGGCTAAAAAAAAAAGAAAATTACCAATCTAAAACAAAATTTTTACTATAAAATTTCGAATATACGTTAGCCTATTTTCCAAGAAAAATGAGATGCATCACATAATTCAGTCTGTGTGTCCTCACTAAACCAACTTGAATCTTCTGGAAACTTAGCATACAAAAGATAATCTAATTTTTATATTTAATTTTTTTTTCTTAATTTTTCGACAAGGATCCACAAAAAAATATTAATTTTTAATATGATATTGGGAAGGCGCGAAGTTAAAATGTTTGGGAACCACTGACTTAGATTAAATAGAGGCATTCAAGAGTGCTAAAACAAAAAGGGGTGGTCAAGCCCCGGCTCGCGGAAATTTGTTAGCGGAGTTCCTTTTTACAATACGATTATAAAAAGTAAATAAAAACAATTTCAAACTTTTATGATTCTTTACAGGATATAAACTGTGAGTTCATTGGATTAAGTTTAATGTTCATGGTTAGTAAATGGATTTAAGAATTTAAATACTTATTTTTAAAGCTAGATCTTGAGTCGGGGATCAGCAATTTCACTTCGATGTTTCCGTAGTTCATTAACGTATTATTCTCTCAATAAAGTTAAAACAATAATCAGTCAGGATTTTGAAAACATTTGGTATTTAAAGTGTTCTTTATGATTATTGAAACTAATGCAAATTAACAATTTTAAAACTACGTATATGAATAAATAATTAATATGGGCATGTATTTCGTAATATTTATAAAACAACGTCTATATGCAACAATAACAATGTATTGTAATATCTGTTCATGTCTTACAGCTCTCAAACATCTGATGTTTATCGTATATGGCGTCTCTGTTAACTAATTTTGGCCACCCATCTGGTATAAAATTGTTGAGAGTGATGTAGGCAAGCCCATCCCAGCATCTATTTTTACTGGTTGGATTACTATGAAATTTTATATTACAAATTCACCCTATAAGTTCAGTTACAATCTGGATCCAAATGTTAAAAGCATTATTTCAAAATTTGGAAGAGAAAAGTGCGTAATAAATATACAATTAATAGTTATCGACTATTATCTACTTCCGCCATTCTTTCTTCGTAAATATAAATTTTTGATACAGAAAATCCTCGTTATCCGCCGATTCCGATCGCACGAATTCGCCATCCTCTTCAATAAAGTTAACCCATTTCGTCTCGCGCAGTAGGGATCAAAAAATAATTATTTGTTTGTCTGTTTTTAAAACTGGTTATTTTATTTCGGTTACTATATCAAGACCAGCCAAAGATTGACTTTGACCTTCATAGAGGACAATGATCTCTTAATCATTCCAGGACTTAAGAGAATTATTGACGAAGGTTTGCCTCGCTTGAGAGTCGCCAATCAGAAGCCATAAACTTTCCCGCCATAAACACTGACATTAACAATCGATTCAAATTCTACCATCGCGCCATCTGGTGCCCACGGTCGTTCTCTGATTTGCTCCACTATAGTGTTTTTTTTTTTTCTTTCCCCGTGGAAACCGAACGGATCTATTGATTGTCTGCATAGTCAAGAAAAAAAAAAAAAAAACCTGATGAAGCACAAATACGAAAATTTAAAACATCGTCACCTAGAAATAGCAAAGCAGTAATAAGGAGATGTCTTAGCGGATCAGCATTGAAGAAGCATTTGCCAGTTTCAGACAGTTACAAAGTCTCTTACGAAAGTTTCAATTTTTTAGTGCTTCATGTGCTTCAAACATGCTGGCTGCGAGAGAAAATCGCATTGCAATTTAATGGGAAGAAAACGAAGCCTACGACATATCTCTACGGGCAATAAAAACGGAAGTTGAATTGGTGCCGCGTCAAAAAAATTGTTAAGTGAATTAAACGTTCATTCGAGGAAATACGGTAGATTTCTATGTAACGATATACATTTTTTCTAGGAAAATTGCAATAAATATTTTGCGAATATTAAAAGTTTAGTTGGCCTAATTTTCAGAATATTATTGAATGACTATTACTCTAAATGATTTTTAAGGATAAAGTAATTTTTTTAATTACATTTATTTAATTCTTCAAAATATCAATGTTTGCTCCATTTTCTTTCTCATCTATAAAATAGATAAATCCCACGGGAATAAGGATCCCACCGTTTCACTGACCCGTGACTTGAGACGAAGTTGAAGTCTGTGGTCAGTCCCACACTTGCCCGCCTTTATCCCGAGAAAGAAATCCGCTACCCATTTTAAAGAAGGCTGAGTGAACCCTAGGACCTATCTGTATTCAGCATAGAAAAATCCAACCCGCAGTCAAACACCTTTCCACTTGGTTATCAGAACCTCTCAATTATAAAATATTAACCAAAATATTTAGGACTTTTCAATGAGATGTTAAAAAATATCTTGTTTTAATGTAAAATAATTAAAGATCCGAAATACACTCATGGACAAAAAAATTAGCGCACCAAGAAGGAGTCGTCAAAATGAAACGAAAATTTACATACGTAATGACTACTTTGATATAAGTAAATGATTAGCAAATCAAAGAAAAAGGATAATTTATTTCAGAGAAAAAGGCAAAAGAACGGAGGAGTTAATACTCCGTTGGACCCCCTCTAGCACGAATGCACGATGCGATACGATCGGGCATTGAGTCATACAAGTTCTGTATGATGTCTTGAGACATTTCGTTCCATATTTGCTGTAACCTTGCCTCTAGTTCGTTCAAACTCGTGGGATGCCCAACTCGTCGTCCCAAATGATCCCAGATATGCTCGATTGGAGACAAATCTGGGGATCGGGCAGGCCAAGGAAGGGTAGTAACAGTGCGGAGACAGTCTTGTGACACCCTTGCCGTATGAGGCCGAGCATTGTCTTGTTGAAAAATGGCTCCTGCGAGCCGTTGCATGAGTGGCAACACATGTGGTTGCAGGATTTCATGAACATACCGCTGGGCTGTCATGGTGTCACGGAACAATACTAGGGGTGACCGTGTATTGTAGGCAATGGCACCCCATACCATCACACCAGCTGTGGGAGCGGTGTGTCGCTGTACAGCAAAGGCAGGATTGAAGCGTTCACCACGGGCTCTCCACACACGAACACGATTGTCATCACTGCCGAGATTGAATCTGGATTCGTCGCTAAAGACGACCTGGTTCCATTCCGCTGCATTCCAGTTTCCTCGTGCGCGGCAAAACTCCAAACGGAGGCGTCGATGGGTGCTTGTCAAGGGCAGCACACGTAATGGGCGCCGCGATACCAACTGCCCTTCAGCCCTTCGTATGGTTCGAGAAGACACAGAGGCCCTAGTGAAGGTGCTACCTGTGCCTGGGATGGCGGCCGATGAAGCAGTTGGCTGTATGCGTGCATTTCTGACTATGTGGCGGTCTTCTCGACGACTGGTCTATCGAGGGCGTCCTGAGCCTGGTCTTCGTGTACATGACATCTCTCGGGTCCACTGGTCCCAACACCGCCTCACAACACAATCAGAGCGGCCTAATTGACGAGCTACTCGCCTAGCTGACCACCCAGCTTCCATCATCCCGACGATTCCCCCTCTCTCAAACTGCGACAACTGCGTATACTGTCTTCGAACACGGCGTAATGGCATGTCTACCTCAGCTCTTCCTTTGTAAATGATTCAGCACACTCAAACAAGCTTTGGTTACCTGTTTTATACTCCACAGAGTACGATGTTCAACGCCCTCTACCGGCTATACGTAATGCGCAATCACGCTGCATTTCTAATCATTTGCATATCTCCCCGACAAGTACCTTCATTGCAAGTTTCGTTACGATCCCGCAATTATTTCTTGGTGCGCTAATTTTTTTGTCCATGAGTATATTAAATAAAAACTGATATATAATTTATTTTAAAAATTACCAAAAGTTAATATTTAATGCTGATTTGAGGCAAAAATATTACGCATTTTAACGAAACACTATAAAAGAGATACCGGTATTTAAGTAATTCGTTTTTGCTATTTAAAAAAATATGACTTAATATTTAAATGCAAAATTCGGCAATTAAATTTCAGTATCGAATTTATAATGTGATTTTTAAATTATGGTTTTACTAATCATATTTATAAACCTACTAGAATTGCAAAACCCAAACTGTATGTTTAGAATCATATCATTGTTTTTCTGACATTTTATCAGAACAATGGCTACCATTATCGAATGGGATATTTCTGATCATTTTGGTGTCTTATTCGAAATGAATAAATCAAATGATCATATTAATGACAAAAAAATAAATAGAAATGTGATATATAATTATTTAATTAATGATTTTTTTCATTAATGAGCTTATACTTCAAAGAATTAAATGATTACAATCAAGATACAACTAAAATTATTAATAAATTATATACAATAATTAAAAAAGCCAAAAAAATACATTGGAAAAATAAATTCTTAGAAGTACAGTAGAACCCCTGTAATCCATCACCTTTGGGACTGGGGATATGGTCGGAACGCAAAAAAGGTCGGGTTATCAGTAAATACAGAAAAATACGGATTTACTGCGTTGTCAAGCAGTTAAAGTTTAGGCTTTTTCAATGTTTTGCGATTCTTAAGAGGGTTTTCACCATCTACCGTCACTGTATATACAATACAATGGCGCGACGGGTGGTGAGTCGGGGACAAGTTCGGCCGGCTCGAGCACGGTCGGATCAACCGGAGTGGCGGACGAGAGGGGTTCTACTGTATTATTAAATATACCAAATACTACATATAAACAACCATGGACGGATAAAGATATAATGAAATATATTGAAGAAAAAAATAAATTGCTTAATGAATATAAAAATAAATAAAAAAGATAAAATTTAGAAAAAGAAATACAGTACAACCTCGTTTATCCGGACTAACTGGGACCAAAGGCAATCCGGAAAATCGAAAATGTGGGTAATAAGCAAAACAAATCCTTAAATAAGCAGACTTACTGTTTATTATGCTAAAAAAACTATGTTTTGTAACAAAATTCCATAGAATTGTTTACAAGACATTAAAAGATATAAAAATAACTTTTCACATCATTTCTTAAAACTGTACATTTAATCAAAATAAAAAGCGAACGTTTGACATACTTATAGTTACGTTCTTGCTATCATAGTTAAAAATTATTATCTATGTGAACATAAAAAAAAAAAAAGTGTCTACAAATCTAATCCGGATAAACGAGGTTGTACTGTACAGAGAGAAAAAAAAAATTGGCTAAAACATTTTATTAATAAAAAAAAATAATATTAATAATAAGAACAATGGGTGAGACCAAGTTGTATACAAAATGACATCCTGGTACAGCTGTTTCACGCTAATATGGCGATCATCAGACAGGAGCAGTCATCAGTATACAACCAAGTCTCGATACACGGGGTCTATATGATAAAACGTCGGAACAAATTATAGGAAATTAATTTAAGATGATCTAAAGGCAAATGTGACATTTGGAATTTTTTAAAAACACAAATAAATTATAAACAGAAAAATATTAATAATAATGAAATAATAAACTTATTAAAAAATATGATGTGAAAATTATCTGTGAAGAACTGAAAAAGGTTTTTATTCAAAAAAAAACAAAATATAATGAAAATAATTCCAACAAACATGAAAAAATCAATTACGAAAGGAATTTTCAAAAAGATTCTATGTACAATTTCCACCTACTTTAAATGATATCTTAAACATAATTTCTAAACTAAAAAATCATAATAATAACAATGGGTGAGACCAAGTTGTGTACAAAATGACATCCTGGTACAGCTTTCACGCTAATATGGCGATCATCAGCCAGGAGCAGTCATCAGTACACAACCAAGTCTCGATACACGGGGCGTTATTATTATTATTATTATTTACCTATGCTTTCTTATTTTTATGCGCTAAATAAATTCATAGAGGCCGCGTGTAGCGGCACATGAATTTTCTAGCCTTTTGTCCTTTCGGCGAGTTTTTATTGTTTGTTTTAACTTTTGCGGGTTCCACATTTGTTCCGACGTTTTAAAAAATCATAACTCTATGGGCTGTGATTTCATAAAAGAAAAAAAAATTAAACAACATAAAGAAATTTTGGCTTCTTTTATAGTCAAACTTTTTAAAAATATCCTTACAACAGAAACATATCCATATCTTTGGAAAATTGCCCATGTTATCCCTATTTATAAAGAAAACAAAGTAATTATTATAAATTTGAACATAATAGACCTATATCCTTACTTTCAAATATTTCAAAAATTTTTGCGAGTTATCTATATGATATGATTTACAAATGTATAATAAGAACATCTAAATTGTAATCAATATACGTATCAACCGAGTAAAAGCACTGGTTTATTGTTAAAAAAATCTTAATGACGACGTAACCAACAAACTTAATGAAGGTAAAATTATTTATACTGCGTTTTTTGATTTCAGAAAAGCTTTTGATAGCATAAATCATAAATTAAACTTAATTCAATTGGTATAAGGGGAAAAATGAATGATCTAATAAAAAATTACTGAGAAGCTCGGCTATAACACGGTTGTTTATATCGCGAATTCGGATATAACGCGATTTGGTCTTTGACCCCCTTCTATTTTGAAAAAGGTGCATAATTATAAAATTGCGAAATTGACCATATTTTCGCCCAAAAAGTACGAAAATCGATTGATTTTAGAGAACTGCTGACGTGACTCGTCATTTGTACAAGATGGCGGCGCCAAACCGTAAGAAAACAGAAATATGAAGATTTTGGCTAATATAACTCATCAAAGTGTTGAAAAGGTAATGATTTATGACTACTTATATATAAAAAATTCTCTCACATCGCTCTGAATGATGTAGGTAATCGCGAAATGACCATTTTAAATCGATTTGTGGGCGATAATAGGGTTCGAGTATATGACATTTGACATCGCGAAGTAAATAAAGCTCCGGCAGATCGCGATCTTCGAGATCTTGGATCCGAAAGATCGCGATATAACCGAGCTTCACTGTATTTAAAAAAATACAAAACTACATAAGTAAATCATATAATATTAAATATGGGGTTCCACAAGGATAAATTTGGGACCTCTATTATTTAATTTTTATATGAACTCTTTGAACAATTGCGTTGTCCATTCAAATATTTATACATATGCCGACGATGTACTAATATTTACAAATGATTATAGCCAATTAAATGTGTATAATAGAATGCAGATTGACTTAAATAATATTAATAGGTGGGCTACGAATAATCATACGATAATAAATATTAAAAAAAAAACTAAAATTATGTTAATAAAAATAAAATTATCTATAAAAATTTATTCTGTGCTTTACACAACAAAAATTGTAAAAATATGGAAAATACTTATTCTGTTAATAAAGAACCATGCAATTGCGAAAAAATTGACTACATCTCTCAACAAAAGTATTTAGGAGTCTACATTGATGAAAAATTTTCATGGAATGCACAATAGCACCACATCATTAAAAAATTAAATACCCTAACTTACTTATTTTATCATTTAAAAGAAAAAAATCCGTTCATACAACAATTATTTTTAAATCTCTGGTAGATTCCATCTTGGACTATGGTCTTGATAGTTAGATCTTTATAAATAGAAAACAAACAGAAAATATTAACAGAATTTTTTTTTTTTTTTAAATAATAAGTAATGTCTTTTTGAACTTTAGTAGGAAAAGTAAAGATGAAAAATAAACATATAAGAAAAAAATTCAAAGTCTTAACTATAGAGGAAAAATTTATTTACAAAATAATTATTAATTTTTTTTTAAAATAAAAAATGATAAAAACAGATGTAAAGAAGAAAAAAACCTAGGAATAACTGGCTTAGTACATTAAATAATAATAAAATCATAAATAATTATGGCTACCATTTAAATGGTCAAATAATATACAAATTATACAAACAATTTAAGTCGGAAAATTACGATTTTCAAAAATTTAAAGATATAAAGGAAAGATAAATTTCTAACATTATTGATGAAAATATTAAATTTCATAAGGTAATATGAAATTAACTTTTTTTTTTATTTTTATTTTTGTTAATTACTCATATTAAACTTATCAGTATCTACTACAGATGTGTATTATTATAAGCACACCTAATAGGACTGAGGAACATTAAAAAAAAAATCATTGGAATTTCGAGAAACTTGCTTCATGATATTGAAAGTGTATTCTTCATAAATGTTAAAAAGAAGGAAAATAAAAGAGCTTATTTACACAAATAGAAATACATTGATAACATCTTTTCAGTTGAGCTAATGAAACAAAATGTATATTAAGTCTTATGAAAAATTTATTAATAAGTTAATATTCTTATTAAATACTCAAAATTGGTTCATATCAAGATCTATAATGATATATAATCATTTCGCAAAATATAAATGAATAATTTTGTTTTTCTTATTTATTTCATTTTTTATATCAACTGTTAGTCTTTTCAACTTCAAAATATGTTCTTTTATCTGCAATATTCTGTTTAAAAACGCCTTTAAACAACAGTACTGCAATCAATGGGCTTAGTAATGTTTTGGCCTCCAAAGTGGGCGTGGCTGCATGCTTCACTTCTGCATCGATAGGGCGGTGACTCATTACTCCTTCAGAAATAGGCCTGTAGTTTAAAATACATCCACTAGATGGCAGCAAATAACGATGTGTGATCATAATATATCGGCAGAAAAACCTAAGAGAAAAAACGATCATTAAAAAGGTTTTTTTTTTTTTTAATTTATAGACTATCTTAATATGTTATAATGTAATAAATATACAAATATTTAAATATGTTATAATGTAATTTAAATAAAATTTTGAATTTTGTCGTGTTTATTGTTTATAAAGAATGAGTTGCAGTTTTGTTATTAATATAAGAGATATGTGGTTTTAGGTTAACCGATTATCAACACAATTGCCCCGCAAATTAGCAGTTACCACACTGGCGATTGTACTGGATAGCCAGTATAAAAAATAAAAAGTTATTTAGATTACCGTTTTTGTTTTTTTTGTTTTTTCTTAACCAATCCAAAGATTAGAGAAATGGTTTTAAAAAGCGGTTAAATTCCAAAACTCGCTCAATACTTCGAAGAAAAAATACAAAATAATTCATTTATTTTACAAAAATATGAAAAGGGATATTATAAATATTTTTTTATCTCATTAAATAAATTATAATCGTAAGAAAATTATGAATTTGGCATGTTTAAAAATAGAGGATAGAAAGCAATTTTGTTTTGTAAGAAATGGGCGTTACTATCGAAAACAAACTGATTATCGTAAAAGAGTACAAAACCAATTAAAACAAGGCAAGAAATAGTTTTCATACTGTACATGATACCTTAACGATCCCGGACAAGTTTCATTTAGGGCCAATTCCTGTGACCGCAAGCCGGAATTCCCAGCACCTCTACAAGCTTTCCAATAAGTTATCACTCATGCCTATCCGACTTGTATTTTAGACTGTTTAGATGGTGACATGTTTCACTTTTGGCCACTTCCGTAAGATACAAAATTACCTTGTATTTTTTGACCACTATTACAAGTTACGACGGATTCAGTACATTTAGAAAGTATTACTTGCGTATTTTGTACTTTTCATTTGTAGAGATAGTGACAGACAGACAGACAGAACCTTTTTAAGAGATATCTTCCTCCCCCCTCTACATTTTGCATTTCTATACAGAATCGCTCAAACCGTTTGATTATTTTTATTTAATGTGAATCTTTAACTTCACTTCGATGGACCAAGATGAAATAGGTAGCATTCTTCTAAGACGCGCTTTACAGAAAAAACGACTTTTGAGGTATGTTGTGTTCTGTTATCATAATCAGTTGGTTCTCGATACCCTAAAACCGTCCATCTCTTACGAGAACAAACCTACATCCCATCATTCATTTATAAACAGTAACAGGAAAAATTCAAAATTTTCTTTTTAATTACATTATAACTTATTTAAAGAGATTACCTTCAATCAAAAAAAAAAGTAAATCCTTTATAATTACTGGTTTTGTTTTTTTACTTAGCTTTTTCTACTCGGTTAACTTTTTTGTTTCCGTTAACCAGTTAATCTAAAACCGACGCAGTCGTTTTGCAGTATATGCGAAGTAACGAAAAAATGCGCAGTAGCGAAAAAACTCTAGTCTATCGCGCAGCGTCAACTCGAGCTCCACCAAGGGAAGCTACGGGTTCTTATGTTGACGAGTCTCAAATGATATTGATAGTATTGCACGTGTTCTCAGTGCTTTACGCTGGTTTTGTGATTATTCATTAAGTTTCAATAATGGCACCAAAGCATAGTATTAATGAAATTATTTTATTAAGCACCTCTAAGCATTGTGATGGGCGAAAGTGAAGAGGGTCCGCGGGAACTTAACCCCATTTTTCCCATAGGATCAGTGCTTCAATAACCGCGATTTCAGTTACCACGGGGTTTTCTGGGGAACCTAACACCCGTGTAGATCTCGAGAATTGAATGTATTTAAAAAACATTCTTCATTTATCACAACAATTTAATAACTGCTTAACAGTAATTTAGTAATTGAAGTTCGCATTAATTTTGTTATAAATTGGCCCAGAGCTAAACTTTGATTCAAAATCCAGTGTTATATTACGCACTTAAGATCTTGTATTACGATACGGTAAGCTTTAAGCGTATTTAACAATGTTTAAAATCAGAAATATGGGAATTCAAAAGTTATCACACCAATTACATACACACTCATATTTACTGTATATTTGCATACAGTATAAGGCCGAACAGAAATGTGAAATTTGAGTCGATGACCATATTTCTGTTTCTGCAAGGATATCAATGGCATCTGAAGGTTAATTTAATTAATTTGGATATTTTATTTTATTAAAACGCAATATTGATGGACTTTGCTCTGTTTAATTTAGGTTTATACAAAAAAAATATTCAAAACTACATACAATTTATTTTTTATTTAATTTTAATTTTTTGTGTATTTTAAATTTAAATTTTTTATTTTCTTTTAAGCTTTTAAAAAATAAATAGCAAATAAATTTATGACAGATATCTTATCAGACTCCTAACTTCCTGAATAATGATTTAATATTATAAATTGTCACAGGATATATTCTATGAAATTAAATGCAAACAAGTCATATCTGAAAGTTCGACTTCAATCGAAATTACGAAAAAATAAAATATTTTTAATCTTACGTTTTTTACAGTACAAATTTGAAATTTAAACTTATTTAAATTGTGAAACTTTAGATTATATTTTTGTGTAACTTTCAATGTGGGCCCGTCCAGTGGTATGGGCGCTGGAGTCGGGTTCATTTCCCGGAGGAGACAGGGTTTTTTTTTTTTCCCTCGGTGTTTCTCTTTCAGACGGGTCCTAGGATACACCCAGCCCTTTGTAAGACGGGGTCCGGATTTCTTTCCCCTGGGAGAGGGCGAACTTCTTTGTCAGGCCGCAAGAACCTTTATTTATTTTCGTGCACTTTAATTTTTTTCTTGAAACTTTATGGTTGTACGTTAATTTATTTTATTTACATTAATTGTTTTTTGGGGGTTCTCTATCTTTTCTTAAATTCTGTTGATATCGTGCGGTGCACAGTGAATTTTCATGGTTGCGTTGATTTTTTGGGGGCCACTTCGAGGACCTGAAATGGTTACCTCATCTTTAGTTCACGATCTCTGGACTATCATCAAGGGTAAATCTGACTGAAGTAGCCTAATAAGGCTGAGACCACAGTTGTCTCAGATTCCCGACATGGTAGCTCAGGGTGCGAGAACCATTTTGTTTACTTATGTAAACTTTTAATTTTTTCATGAAACTTTATGGTTGAACATTAATTTATTTTATTTACAATAATTATGTTAATCAATAATCAATAAAACTATAATCAATACCAATTTATAGTGTTTAAAATTGTTTATGAAACACACATTTACTTAATCACTAGATCGGCACACGTTAAATCATGTACTTTCTTGTTAAAACTTGTTCATACATAATATCAAGCTTCTATATGAAAGCTCAAAGTTGAATATTAAAATACGATTTTAAATGTCGATAATCTAGTAAATTCTAAATCACTGAACATATCTCCTTGATGCCCGATGAGTTAAATTCCTTAACCAGAAATTCCCAAACTTTGAGTTCACGGCTCCCTTAGTGTATCGGCAATTTTTTCACTGTGCTCGTACGCCAAAAGAAACCTATGTTTTATGTTTATGTAATGAATGTGGGTGGCAGAGAAGCCAAGCACTGCGACCGGAAGTCTATTGTACTAACCCACGGAAAGAAGGACAGATGGAGAGAAAGACTGAGAAAGTATGGTGGGAGAAGTGCAGGGGAAATGGGAGAACCCCGAGAAAACCTGCCCAGCGCGGATCGTCCACCATCACGAAACCCACATGAGAACCGAACCCCGGTACTCAGAGGTGAGAGGCCGATGTCATAGCGACAACGCCAGCCGCGCGGCCAAAAGAAACCTAAGTGACAACTAATCCCCCGGTGCAAAGTTTGGAACCACTGCGTTAAACTATTGTCTAAAATATCTTCAAAAAATTAAAGGAAAGGCGGCGAGATGAAAAAAAAAACATAGCAAAAACCTTTAGATTTGTTTATATAACGATAGCAATGTATTTAAGATCGTGCATTCACCATATTTTGTTTGCATTTCTTATCTCAAGCTGCAGAAATATTAAACTTTTGTCTCAAACGTTATCTTCAAAGACAGTTCAAGGAGTTCCTTAAAGAACGTTAAAATGTTGTTTTTATTTTTTGTTTTTTAGAATTTTGAAAATAATTCAAAGATGTCTTGTTTCTAAATTATAATAGTCCCTGACAATTGTTTTTTTTTTGTTTGATCACACATCTAATTGCGCGATTTAGTTATTTATTAATGTGTAAGATCTACAGAAGGTAAGTAGTTGTAGGAACATGGTAACAATTCAAACTAACTTCAGATTTCGTATTTGCTGAAGAAGGAGTAAATCTCCACGTCTTTTTTATTAAGTCATCTAAGTCCAATAGTGTTCCTACAAGTGGCTGAAGTAAGAACTAGAATCGACTAATGACCAGCGTGTCGTCACAAACTACGTGACATGACGTTGCAGTTCAAAATAACTGGTTTCCACGGCCGTTTTACCATGGTTTAACGGAAGAGTAACTAGTTACTTATAACTAGATTTTGTCTTTACCTCGTTTTTGTAAACGAGGTGTGTTTACAAAATACAGGTGATTCCTGGAAAAGTAAAAAACATGTGGGGTTTTTTGCACTGTATTCTGGGATTATACTAACTGCAAAGTACTACAAAGAAATGGAAGGGAAAAATATATTGTTTCAGTAAATCAATTTTTCTAGAGAAGACAGAAAATCTAATATTTACTATATTTACTTACGATATGTGATGTATTTATATTAAATAAATAGATTCAATTTACATATTTAATTCTAATATTGATATAAATTTGCATTCTAGACGCCCCTTCCGTTTTGTGGGTTTAAGTCCTCACCATCGTCGGCTGCATTTGTAGTGGTGTCAGCAGAGAGCAACGTGGAATGCCACGGACTGGCGACGTCAGTTTGGAGGACCACAAGTGAGCGCTACAATCCCAACTTCACATTTACAACGGCATATAGCCCCCACTGCAGGCGTGATGGTCTGGGGTGCCATCGCATAATACAGTCGTTGATCACTAATAGTGCTACGAGGGATATTGACAGCACAGCGGTAAATTCAGGAGATCCTGCGGCCTCACTTGTTGCCTTTCCTGGCTGGGCACCCAGGAGCAATTTTCCAACAAGATAACGCTCGACCTCACACAGCTAGGGTTTCGCAGGACTGTCTACGTCATGTTGCGACATATCCTTGGTCTGTCCGCTCGCCTGATTTGCTGCCAATCGAGCATGTCTGGGAACAGATGGAACGCCAACTATCGCCATTTCGTGATGAGGAGCGTCATTTGCAAGAATTGTGGGCTAATCTGCCGCAAGACAACATACGACGTATGTTTGACTCTATGTCCGACCGTACCACAGCATGTATCCAGTCACGAGGTGTTCCAATGAGGTATTAAAGGTGACCTTATTGTGTACCGCAGCTCCGAGAGATATCCTCCTGCTGCTGTGATATTGTAATCACTCCTGTTCTTTGTCTGTACCATCACTAATAAAATGTCATTTGAATCCAACGCTTCCTTCGTGGTGAGCAAATTTTTTGTCAATGAGTGTACTTGTGTAGAAATAAATCTTAAAGTTAGATTTTATTTCTGTTATTAAGTCTTAAAAATATAATTTATAGTTATCATTCTTCAAAATCATTATTTTAAATCCAGGATTATTACGAAACAATGAAATATAAGAATAAGATTTTATTCGGGGGGGTGAAGTCAACAGGAGATCGACCTTACAAGTAAAATAATAGCAAAAAAAAAAGAAAGATCAACTTCAAACTGATATCTTTGCAGGGTAGAATTCCTCTCCACCAATTATCTAATAAAATTAATTTAAAAAAATACGTTTACCCCTAAATTTTGGAAATTTACGAGGGGGAGAATAAGATCCTTTCAGCTATCCCCGTTTACGTCTAAGAATGAAATAACACAAATATCTATGTAATTTGTTTTCCTATTAAAAAATATTAGGTGAAAGGTTCAGCACTTAAATTTCAGCATCGAATTAAGTATTTTTAATAATGATATTTTTAAATCTCGAAAAAATTGCTTCATTATATTGATACTGTGTTCTTTATAAATGTTAAAAAAAAATGCACTAAACTATAGTCCGTCAAATGAGAGAGAAATGGACCACGCCTATTTTCAGAGGTAAATGGCGGGCAAAATTGGCCTTTTGCTTAGCGATTGCATGTGTCTAGTTTCTTCTCCAGTAGTTTCCCTGCTGTTCCCTAGAAGGCATCGCGCTTCCGTTTTATTCTTCAAATTCCTTTATTTACTTTTTTTTATTCATTTTTGATTCTTTATAATAAATGTAATTGTTAATTTATTACTTAGGATGTTTTAGAAGCTCAATGTATGGAAGTGAAGTTACGAAAAAATTGTTTATTTTTAATGAAATTTAAAATTACATTGCCGCCGACAGTTGAAATTCCTATCTTCTGCTGCCTTCAGCAGTTGCTTTCCAGAGTTTTGCTCTATTTGCTTCACCCGCAGAAGTCTTGAAGTGCACGTACACATTGTTTATTATCTCCGTGCTTGGTTGTGGATTGTTTTGCAAGAAACGCCATGGAAAACTATTATACTTTGACGTTATTTTCCGAATACAACCGTTAATCCATAGCTGTTTAACAAGTCTCAGGAGGAAGGGTGGGGCTTATGAACTGTGCCTGAAACACTAACCGAGTAGTACTTCTCTCTGATTGGTGGTTCTTCTGTCATTTGACAGACTGTAAAAAGAAAGGAAAATAATAGAATTTACTTACACTAGAAGTAATTAGCAATTTCTTAGTTGGGCTAATGAAACAAATTAAATCTTATATTGTTTGTAAAACTTATCTCGAGTTAACATTCTTATTAATATTTAAAATTGGCTCATATTGTCAATACCTGTAATAATATTACATCATTTCACAGAATTGTAATGAATAATTTTGTTTTTTTCTAATTTATTTCAAATTTTAGTCTTTTATTTTTAATATGCTCTTTATTTGTAATATTCTATAATTTAGAAGTTTAAAAATATCAGTTATTACATTAAACAAATGGTATTACAATCAATGGGCTTAGCAAAGTTATCGTCTCCAGAGTGGGCGTTACTTCACTTCTGCATCGATCAAGTGACTCCTTTTACTCCTTGCGCAAACAAAGAGTTTCCAACCTGAATAGAATACCGTATTGAATACCCTACTGCTCTAGCAGACGACATTTTGTTATTGAGAAGACAAAACAAATATAAATATGTAAATAAATAAATGTTGTGTATTTTATCGGAAAGCACTTTTAAAGAGATTAAGACGTACTTTGAGAATTATAATTTAGGATAAATTCAATACGAAGCATGCTGTATTTTTTGTATATATTTAGGTCTGTGTTGCCATAGTAGCTGGCAAACGATCGCAATAGCAATTAGGTCCCTACTTACACTTCCCTCGACTCTGCGGAGCCCTCAATCAAAATAAGAATTTTTAAAAATGAATATACTGTACAAATGCAATTACTAGGGCCACGGTAAAGTATTGTTTTAATTTTTATTTGTATAATCTTTTCATGTTGATCTTAATATTCATTATTGTAATTTTTTTAAGTAAAATTCGTAAGCTTTTAATTCGTCAAATTTAACTTTTAGTGCCTCCTGTATCTTTGGGGCCCCAGACTGACGCCTCAAGCACATGTATGTACTTACGACCCTGATACCAACAGCAACTGTTGATTTTTCCGTTGAAGTTATTCAATTATTAATATCGAAGTTCTAATTTCAAGTAATGAAATCATTATCTTAACTACAATAGTGAAATAATATATGTTTTGTAACGACCCCATCTTTTATTTATTTATTTATTTTTATATGCCCGGACTAATGGCACCTCTGCCTTTGGGCACGACAAGGGGCGAGAACTGTGAGCTATTAGCCAAAGAATCGATACTCAGGATAACACATAGGAGGCAGCTTACATTATACCAGCAGAAACAGACGAAACACAGAAGAAGAAAGTTACATCTATGCTGACTCTATGATTTGAATGCGGGTTCAGACGTATCAGCCTCATTGTACTTCCGCCGCCTTGACCACAAGGTTGAGTCTGTAACGACCTCATGTAAACGATCTAATTAAAAATAGGGTTGTGGAATGAGAATTTAGCGTTTTAGAAACACTAAAAATGTATTGAATAAAAATCTATAATATGAAGGAATTTCAATTTCATGTGGTAAAATCATCCGACAGTATCTGAATTTATTTTGTTTTTAATATAAAAACTAATAACTTTAATTCTTTTAATGTGTTTATGCATTTTTAGGCGCTTTATTTAGGTGCTTTATTTTATTCGTTTAAATGTGCATTAGAAATTCATTGAGGCTGGCAGAGCCCAGCACATGAAGTTTCTTTTTCTTTATTTTTAATGTGTATTATAATAGTTTTTAATTGTTTTTAGTTTAGATTTGTCTTCCCATTACCAAGTCAATTCACCTCTCTCAAATGATGATCGCCTAATAAGCGTGAAACAGGCTGTCTTGAGATGTCAGTTTGAACATTGGTCTCAAATTTTTATTAATTCTTTTCCGATAGTCATTTGTTAATGTCTGAAAATAACCTTAAATATTTGTTTCTTAAACTCTTATGTGAATAGTTAAGTTTATTCATTTTTCTAATGAATTATTACCAAGAAACCATTTTAATCCTGGCCGCATCGGCTTCGTTTTGCAAGACAAACTGTACTTATGGTTAGTCTACTGTTTAAATCATTTTCCTTCCTCTATCACTGCTGCCATCAGGCGGGAAATAAAAGCAACAGTTCCGTGAAATTTTCCGTGAGGAACTTTCAAATAAAAAAATATGGGCGTAAAAGTGTTTATTCTTTATGTTACCGGTACTCAAAAAATCGGGAGAGGATTAAATTTTAAATGTTATATTTAAAAAAAAAAAAAAAAAACTTGGAAATATTATTGAGTATGTGATTAAACAAATTTTGCCAATTTTCGAATTAATATTAATGATGTTTCGTTTTACTTTAGGCTCTAGACGCTTTATCGATCTAAAACGTTACGGCTTACCACTCATGTTCTTATTGTTTCTTCTTACGAAGGACTAGATGTTGTTTCCGTGCATTGGAGACATAGAAATAAATGAAGAGATCGCTAGATGTAGAAATGTAAAATAAAAAATTTAGATTTTCGATGGTCTTGTTCCTAATCCATCAATAGTGTTAACTTAATCGATTTTTGAGCTTAAATCCTGTAAATGTGACAGAAATGGACCCTATTACATAAAAAAAAAACTATTACAGGTTTTAATGAATGATCTATTTGGTTTTGATAGCTTAAATCGGCTCCTAATACTCAGTGAACAAGAACTTGACAACAAACGTACTCTATAGCGAAATATAAAACATTTATTTTTGTAATACCCTTTGGTAATTATATCATCGTAATATAATAAAGACTACAATTTCAGAATTAACCTATTAGTTTAAAAAAATTATAAATTAAAATCTCTTTTTCCGAATATAATAATAAATTTGTGTAAATCATTATTATGATATCGTTCGATCATTTTTTTACTGCATTGAAAAATGAAATAAAATGTAGGTAGCGGAACTTAATGCCGCTAATTTATATATAAAGAATCGATACATGAAAATTGAATCGATACTCGTACGCTGGATAGTGTTACGAATGTGTCTCCTGATTTGAAAATTTAAATGAACTTTTGAAGTAGATCTAAACTAGGACATAAATATCAATATAAGGATGATACGCTTAGTATTTAACTTAACTTAAATAAAAATGAATGTATCTGTATCGATATATTTTACTTATTGGCCTAATACGTTAAGACTCTGCGGCTGATTCGTTATAATCTATATTACTAAAATCTTTTATTTCTCTGTCTGTCTGTCCGGCGTAATTGTTAATTTCCTGTGAAGAATAGAAATAATTACTACAATGAAACGTTCGCGTCGGGAATCGAATCTGCAACCTTTTGATCCGAAGTCAGACGTCTTATCCATTAGGCCACAGGGGACTAAATTCAAATTATTGTTTCTTATCACTCCCTTTGTGTGTGTGTGGCGCTATGAGAGAAGAGCCAGAGAAAAAAGAAAATAACTCATTAATTTTAGCCTACTAGATTAAAATTTAAATTTCAATGTTCATTTTTTTTAGCTTCTCTCCATCAACAATGGCGCGCGCTATCAAATAATGAGTTCATTCAAAAAGAAGTAAAATATCACTTTTTGCCATAACCGCTTAGAATCGATTCTTCTTGGATTATCTCATACTTACCAGAGGAGACAGGGGGATGGCCTAGTGCTCTTAAGAACGGTCAGCAATCTGTAGGAGTATGATGAGTAATTGCAGTTATATCATAAGGGGTCGTTCATTAATTACGTGAGGTCAAAAGGGAGAGGGGGGGGCGGCAAAATCTCACCAAGGGGGAGGGGGGAGGTCAACGAAAATCTCACGTAAACTTTTTCATTCAGAGAAAATATATATTACAGCAAGATTTCCGTTTTTTTTTTTTTGGTTGTTAAAATTTTTGAAATCTCACCAAGGGGGAGAGGGGGTCCAAATTTTTTAAAAAACACCTCACGTAATTAATGGACGGCCCCTAAACAGATCAAAACTACAAAAAAGATATCGACCATGGGTTAGTTCCATCCCTATGTAAAGTACTCTATGTCCATTTTAGTCCAATTTAGAGCTTACGACTCTCTGTACATATTTTATAAGCCAAATTTTTGTTGTCTTTTATTCGTAGGCAGAAGTCACTGTACGGAAAATGCAGCAAGCAAGGAAAAAGATCTCGATTATTTTTCCTTTACTGAGAATTGCCGAGGAATAGAGAGCTTAAGGTAGGATACAGTAGATAACCTTATAAGAAAAAGATGGCAAGACAGAAGGAATGCCTTGTAGTATCCTGCCCCAGAAACTATTATTCGTGATATTGTATTCAATAAACTTCATTACGTACTTAAGTTACATCGCAAAAAGGTATAACTTATATATCTACAGCTGTGATTAGTATCTGCTTACGCCCAACTACACGTTTCATTTTTACAATTAAAAATATTTTAACTTGCAAAGTATCTTTATATATTGAATGTTTTAATAACTAAGCGAAAGTATTGTTCCTTTTAGAGCTCCTTATATTAGAAACGTATCTCAGCGCTAAGCGGATTATACATGTATATCTATCTACGTATTTACTTACTAGGAACTATATATCAGCGTTGCCTCAACGAAAAATTTAAATTATCAATTACTGATTCATAAAATTGAAATTTGATTTCTTTCATGCCCGTTGATTTCATGATATGTCCGAGGCATCCCAGACTTGCCTTCAATGATGAAGCGAAGCAGAATACCAAGTTTTCCTAAGAAAGTTATTCCTGTTACTATTCAGGAAAGTTTTTTATAATATTTTTGTTGTTTAGGGCCTCGCGCCCGAAAATGTCAGTATTTTTTGCATTTTGCCTTTTGCTTTTTTTTTTTTTTGGATGATGCGTAGTTGAGGCCGAATTAATTATATATAATGGTCGCTGACTTACGAACAGGATCCGTTCCGACAGCTTGATCGTAAGTCTAAGATCTTACTATGTACATATAGCTGTCTACAATATCTATCTATTGTATCTATCTGTTGAAACTCACGAAACGAACAAGTAATATTAAATTTATTTAAATAAATAGGCACAATAAACATTATGTATGTGGATGTAAAATAAATTGATTAAATATTGTCATTGCCATGAGTGTTTTGTAGTAAACACTAGTTATTGCTGTTGCCATGAGAACAGAGAATGGGGATTCCCGTTGGGAATTGGTCACCTCCAAGGTTGTTTAAAATAAAAGGTTCGCTCCGCCGCGAAAACAGTTTCTATTGGCTAGCGCAATGACGTCAGCTGGATGCAAGGTTGGATTACAGAGCATTCGGATTTTTAGTGTAACACCCAATAACTATTTCTAACTCTAATTAAAAGTTTTGAAGTATTTAAATTTTCTCCCGATTAAAATATTATTTTTTTTGTCAGTCACTTACAATAATTTAGAAAACAACTGGAAAAAATATTAAGTTTTTCTAGATAATCCTTTAAATAATGTAAATTAGCTAAATTCTCTTTCACTGAAAATGCAGGGATTCCTCGTTCAAAAATCAACTAAATGAAACTGATTGAAATAACCCAGATTCTGAGCCCTACACTTTTTTTTTTTTTTTTTTTTTTTTTTTTTTTTTACGATTGGCATAAATTAAAGTGTGTATAAAATATCGGAGAAGAACTAATAAAATAAAATCTTTAAAAGTTCACAGACAGAATATCATTTTTACTATTTAACTAATTAGTAAATATTACAAAATAAAAATTTTTTTAAATGGTGAAAGGAACTTAAAATTATATTAAAAATATTTACAACAAACAATTTAATTTATGAATATTTTTAACATAATTTTAATGTTTGTTTGTGGAAGTTCCTTTCACCATTTAAATCAAAAATCTATTACAATACACGTAAAACATCCCTTATTTCTACAAAATAACAAAAAAAAAAAAACTCGAATTTCAATAACTTTTTCTTTAGCTTTCGCGTAGTCTGAGCCAAATTCTGCTGATGATAACAAAATTCTGCTGATGAAACAGTTTTTCAGGATTCCCGTTGATGTTAGTGTGCGAAGGCATATTTCTGTGATTTTTTCTTGATTTATGAATTATTATAAACGTTAAGTTTTGCTTTTTTTTTTTCCAATTTTTTTGCTAGCATTACATTTCTTTAATTTTCATTGGTCTTTATTGAAAACAAAGTCAATATATTTAAAAACTAATTTTATTTTGTAATATTTGATGAAAATAACAATTAAATTTATAATTTCTGTCTCAATTTTATCATTGTAAAGTTCCTTTTTTCGTTTTATTTATTTATTTATTTATTTATTTATTTATTTTAGTGTCAGACTGCTTATAAATTTAATATTTCAAATATTATTTCGCTAATTTTCTAAACATTTTTGTGTTTGTTTTTTTTCAAAAAATGAAGCACTCTATTCATTATTTGAATAGAAAAGAATTTCCAAGTTGCAACCATGTGACGTCATGCTCAAATTAAAATATCGCGTTGCCTACTACGCAGCCATTTGGACACCCCCCCCCCTGGGGGTCACCTCCAGCTCCATCTAGTTAGGGGTCGTCCATTAATTACGTGAGGTCAAAAGGGGGAGGGGGGGTCCGGCAAAATCTCATCAAATCTCACCAAGGGGGAGGGGGGGTGTCAACGAAAATCTCACGTCAACTTTTTCATTCAGAGAATATACGTTTTATAATAGATTACAACATTTTAATATTGACTTTTTGACCTTTTTTGATTTTTTGAATTTTTGAAATTTCACGTGAGGGAGGGGGGGAGGGTCCCACAACATCTCACCAAGGGGGAGGGGGGTCCAATTTTTTTAAAAAACACCTCACGTAATTAATGGACGGCCCCTTTTAGTTCTAGTAGACATTGCCTAAACAGTTATGAAAAAGTGGAGAGAATGAACATTGACGTTACAACGATCTATAAATACATGTATATAAATTATGCTTATATATGTGTACAGTCCGTTTTCCTATAGGAGAGCCTTCAGCGCTTTTGCGCATGCGTCAGGTCTCCTGCGATATCTTCAAAATATGGGCGAGGAAGATGGGATGTTTACTTTTTATAGTGTTAATTTACTAGTAGCTGGGTTCTATTTGCGCTTTTCGGGAAAGAATTATGGAAAGAATAAATACTGTTGCAAAAATAAAATATCTTTTTACAGGTACTAAAAGAAAAACAGGTCTTACGAAAGTGTCCATCTCATTGCGGAGTAGAATCATCTGTGTTGTTGTGGGTCTCGCATTTCAAAATGAACAGTATGTCTTCTACGAGATAGATACGTCCAGGGCCGCCCAGAGACTAGTGGTGGCCCCGGGGCAACATTTGAATTTGTGCCCCCCCCCCCCCATCCCAAAAATCTACAACCAAAAAAAAAGGTCAATCCTATTTTATCAACCAAA
>JAFIDM010009631.1:288566804-288577578 GCA_023159025.1 Thereuonema tuberculata | reverse complement strand
GCCTACCTTCCTAGGAAAGTGAGGCTCTTTCCATGCCAGTGTTTGTTCTCGCTTCCCTTCCCAATAACTTTTGAGGCTCTGGATGGATCTTCTTGAAACTTGGTTTGCATATTTTTGGGACTTTAATGTTTGAAATATTTTCCAAATGAATCTTTTGTCGAGAAGGCGATAAAAATTTTCCATAAATAAACATTAGAACCTAAACATTGGATTTTTAAAAACTTATTAACGTGTGGGTTAATTTAATTTACTATAAAAATTACTGGATCACACAATGCGTAATTAAAAAAGATTTTATGTTAAAAATCTTAGTTAAGAAAATAAATAAAAATTAAAATATTTAAAAACAATTCCGAATAAATTCCAATTAAATATTTTAATTTTTATTTATTTTCTTAACTAAGATTTTTAACATAAAATCTTTTTTAATTACGCATTGTGTGTCTCCAGTAATTTTTATAGTAAACATTGGATTTCTATGGACGTCTAGAACAGAGGGGACCAATCGTTTTAGATAATCTTTAATTTGCTCCTAGTTTGATACGATTAACGTTAATCCGATTCAGACAATTTCATTTGCGAATTTAATTATTTTTTTTTTCAAAAAATGGAATTATGTACTGTTTGTATTCAACCGATATTATAATTTAATCTTTTCGTTTCTCGTTTTCACGATTTTAAAAATAAACAAAAGAAAAATAATAAAAATTTAGGGAAAGTAGATAATAAGTTGTATCTATTCAATATAAATCCTTGAAATGCTGCTTTTTCAGTTCTAATTTCCAAGTAAATAATGAAGTTAATATTCCAGAAATTGAGTGTATTAGTTTAGCCAATACTGAGTCAATTGATTACCATATTAGGAAAAGAAAACAAAAGCGAAAGCATAAAACGTGTTGTAATGAGGCCAGCAAAGTTAGACCTGCCCTGCGGAAAGCCACTGCTCTCGATTTGGCACGAAAAGAGGTAATGGAATAAACAGATAGTATCAGGCCCCTTTTTTGACGGAATAACAGCTTGATATATATATGGAAATGATTATATATATATTTTTTTATTTTTTTTAACGATCAAATAGTGATTGCTGTTTTATTCAAGTCATGTTTGATAATTTCTTTTAATGATGGGAGAGAAGAATAACAATTATTTCGTCCATTCAGATGCTCTTACGACGCATCTGACTGGGAGAGGGAAAGGAAAAAAAAAAAAAAAATTCAGACCACGATTCCCACGTCTGGGCTGTTCACATTCCAATATAACGTTATTTTGCATTACGTGAAAAACTTGGAATAAATGTGCGCAAAATTTGATGAAATTTCTTATAATTTTATAAATTTGATTAATTTACCAAACTATATGAATAATAAACTACTAAAAACACAAAAAAAACAACGAACTAAGATTGTGGATAGCAATCTTCTTACAAGATAAAAACTAAAAAAACAAAAAGTTCGAAAAAAGTTAAAAAGAACTTTAAGCCCCTTTCCTTAAAATGGAATTTCGTGATAATTATTATTTTTTTTAAAGTCGTAAAAACGACAAAAACGAACAACCTACTTTTATTCTATTTTTAAAGTTATAATATCAAATACAGATCCTCAAAAAAAAAAAAAAAAAATTAAATCCGAATTACTTATTTAATTTGCAAAATCGGATTAATTTTTAATAGTATTGAACCGCATGCAACAGAGTAGCTAAAAGATTAATATTAAACAACAGACTAATATTAATTTGTTTAATACAATGTTTAATCCACTCTTTTGATTGCTTTTCTATGGGAATTCTTATCTCATCCTCGCGCTAATTTCTCGACTGAAACCGATTTGGAAAATATTTCAAATATACAAATTAGATCGTCCCTAATTCTTGAATGTGCATACTAAATTTCAAGGAGATCCATACAGAGGTGACAAAGTTTGCAAGGGCACACATTGATATGCTTATATTTTATATTTTTCTATAATTTTGGACTGTTTATAATATTATTGCGAATTATATGTTCAAAATCCAGCTTAAGTATAAGATTTGATCAGAAAACAGTAGGAGCTGTTTTTGTGTCAAGTGCTAACATGACGTCATTGCTGTTTTTAGTAGGGATTGTGTTCGAGAATTCTCGAGAAATTCACTTTCGTTCAAATTCTCATTTCTCGAGAATTTTGTTCTGTAAAAATTCGAGATTCGAAAAAAATTCTCGAGATTCCCGAGAATTTTGCAAGGTTTCAAGTAATAATTCTTTCAATAGAGTTATTATAATTTACGATGCATTGCTGTTTTAACTCGACGGAAATAAATATATGGAAATGATTCATCGCCAATTTCCGTATTCTATTTTTGAAATAAAAGCTGTCTATTGGGATAAACCTTTAAGAACATTGAAATGAAAGTTAAACTTAGGATTTTCAGTTAGATGAAGTAATTCGATTTTTGAATATTCTTAATGTTTTCTGAAACTTTCCCAAATTTTCGGAAATTGTATCTCCAAAAGAAGAACCTGATTATCAAATAAATAAGTCAACCGACTGTTAATATTTTTTTTTTTAATATAATAACAACTAAATCAGGGCTACATATACTGAAAAATGTTTAAGGTTCAGGTAAAAGTTATCATAAATTCAAACAATAATAATTTTCATTTCAAAATTATTTCTGTTGTAACTAAGAAAGTAATTATCACAGAACAATTCAAGACAATCATTAGATAATAATATTGGTAACTATAAAAATTACTCAACACACAATAACTATTTCTTCATCAGTTTAAATTTCTTACAACGTTTCACATAATACAGTGCAACTTGGATAATTCGAACGTCTTTAATTCGAAATCGTGGTTAATTCGAAGATTTCTCTTGGTCCCTTGAATTTCTTATTAAATCAATGTTAAAAAATCGTGGATAATTCGAAGTTCAACTTCCTTAATTCGAAGTTTTTTTTACAAAATTTCGAATCATAACGACTTTTCGGCGTTTCATCGTTAAGAAATTCGACACGTGACAACTGAAATCGCCTTCCCGCCACCATTCGACACTTGACGCTTCAGACGCCATTCGAGCTTCCTGCTATCAGTGTCGCCATGTCTTTCAATAAACCACGCATGTACAAGAATTTAACGTTCGCTGAAAAGGTCGCCGTCATTCGCGAGGTGGAAAAGGGTGTGAAGAAGAAATGCCAAATCGCCAACGAGTACGGGATAGCGTCGAATTTTGTCGGTACATTGAAGGACAAACCAACGTAAGTGAAGCTGTTTTCCGTTCACTAAACGTGCTTGATGATTTTGCTAACCTTAAGCGACTGAATTCTACAAAACAATCAGACATTGCACAATTTTTTGAAAAACTATAATTTTCTGTATTGAATACAATATGTACTGTAGCTTACGTAATGTAAATCTTATTTTGTTTACATACATATAATTTTTAAGTCTTTCATACCATAATCTTTCTGAATAAATATTTACTTATTGACAGAATAATCTTTTCAAGCATTCAGTGGATCTGAAATTAAAGTTAAAAGATGTAACTTGTTTAATTCGAAGTCTTGGATAACTCGAAGTTTTATAGTGGTCCCTTCAGCTTCGAATTATCCAAGTTGCACTGTATAATGTAAAATTGTCGGGATTTTTTGTTTGTTTATTTAAGCTTTGTAAGCTCCTCGTTGATTCCGATGATATTCCTGTGTATCGAGACCTGGTTGTTTACTGATGACTGCTCCTAGCTGATGATCGCAAAAGAATATGAAACAGCTGTTCTAGGATGAACTTAGTAAACAACTTGGTCTCACCCATTGATGTTTAATAATGTAAAATTGTTTAACGTATACACATTATAATTAAAAAGAGACGCCGACACACATAAGCAGATAAAAAGTTGTAACACATAAAAAAATTTACACAACCGGTTTCGATTCGATGATATGAATCTTTATCAAGTCAACAAACTTGTTTCACATAATTATTATATATTATTAAAACGTTATTCTGTCTGTCATTCTGTCATAAGACTTTAAGTTTTTTCAATTTCGTGACCGAACTACAAGAGATAGATTAGTCATGCAAATGGATAAAATGTAGATCTTTTTAAGACAAACAAAATATTACAAAAATCTTTCGAAAAAAGTTATTGGTTTCCAAGATGTCGCCTTTTAAAGGGTCAAATTTTGACTTTTTCTCAATTTAAATGAAAAGTATAAAAGTTGGAAGAAAACATTATATTGAGAAAATGTTGGTATTTGAAAGTTCTATTGAACTTTCTATCAGTCATTCACAAACGTTTCTGCGTTTGCAAGATACATGTAAAAATATGTGTTGTGCAATCCCAAGTGTGTGGTGCCAACCCGCAATACACCTGAGTTAAGCGGAGAAGGCCACAACGGGCTGGGAAGTCGTATATTCTCCGATCTCAATACTTAATTTTCTAAATAAATAAAGTTTTTTTATATAATGCTATATATGCAAGGGTTCCGGAGCGAAGCGACGGTACCCGGCTAGTATTTCTATATTTTTCTTAGTTAAATTATGTTTTTTATAATAATCCCGAACTCATTATCCCAGCAGGATTTCCAAAAACCTTCTAACTTTTTTTTTTTTTTGAAAATGACAAATAGAATAATAGACTCATCACTAATATTGAGAAATTATTTTTCAGTGATTTTTCTTCAAAGCAGTTTAATATTAAAAGGAAAATAAAGTTTACTTGCATAAGCGTGTCTCATATTAAATCATAAATATTTCACCTATCTTACCTCTCATTTCCATTTCGTGTTGTTTTTAAAATTTAATAATAATAAAAAAAAAATATCATAAAGAAAATGCTTTTCTTTCTCGAGAATTTTCGAGATAATCAAATAAACTCTCAATTCTCGAGAAAATTTCTTTTCAGAAAATGAGTAATCTCGAATCGCGAAAAAAGAAAAACTCTCGAAAATTTTCTTTTAGCATCAAATCTTTGGAGGCTAACATTTGATTTTTGTTGTTGTTTGTTTTTGTTTATATATATATATACTGTTCGTTTTCGAAAGTGAGAACCACAACTGGCGGGCGATTCTACTCCGCAAAGGGGTGATACGCTGAGATGGGCAATTTCCTAAGACCTGTTTTTCTTTTAGTACCTGCTATTTTTGCAATAGTATTTATTCTTTCCATAATTCTTTCCCGAAAAGCGCAAATAGAACGCAGCTACTAGTAAACTAACACTGATAAACGTAATCATCCCCTCTTTATTTCTCCTCACCCCTATTTTGATGAAATCGAAGGAGACATGCGCAAAAGCGTTGAAGGCTCTCTTTAAACAAAACCGAACAGTATATAGAAACGGTCCAATCTGTTTATGTCGAATCCGCATTTATAATTTTTAACCTGCTGTCCAACATGAAATCAGTCTGTGTGTGCATGAGTGTCCCTCCCCATTCATTAATACCATTTGAACCAATCGAAGGATCTTCTTGAAACTTGATATGCACATTCGAACATACCATTCGATTAAGGGCGAAATATTTTTATATTTGAATTATTTTCCAAATGTGTCTTAATTGAGAAATTAAAACGAGACGACGACAATTCCCATAGGAAAGTACTGGAATCTAAGCAATTGATTTCTATTAAATCTCTTTTAGCTAATCCACTGCGGAAGATTTGATCCTGTTAATCTCATTTAAATAAATGAAGTAAATGATGAGAATATAATTGATTTTTTTTCCCCAGAAAATAGAGAATCAGTACATATTAGAATTGGAATTCTTTAATGGCTTTTATCGTTTTCACGACCTTAAAAAATTTAAATAAAAATTGGAAAAGTGGGCTTTAAGATCTTGCGAATTTCTTAATACCTTAATTGAAAGCCATAGTGAACAAATGGAAAACTAAATGCTGAAAAAATTCTAACTATATATAAGAAATATATAATAACCATAGCAAAGAAATGCCAAATTTCTCACAACAAAGAAAAAAACTCTCTGTAGAGATATCTGAATTCAAATTTCTTTTTAAGTTCATAATCACCGATTTGATACATTTTTAATTCTCGTAAAGTAATAAGTACTGTCAAAATAGTTAAAAGGAACGAGTAATTACGAAGAAAGTTACTGATAAGAAGTACTTTATTTTTGAATGGGTTTTATAGAATATTAATACCGATAACACAAAAATATTGCAAAGAAAAATTATTGTCTTTGAATATTTCAAGGAATTATTCTTAAAATCTAAAAAGAAAAACCTAGCTTGTTTTTATTATATAGTTGCTATTTTTAATCTGCAATCTCTCAATAAGTCTCGTTGTTTTCCAGTTCTATAGGGAATGAAACTACGCATTGAAAATCCAGTCAAAGCAGACAATCAACTTTTTTTTTTCTTTCATTTTTTTGTTGTTAGCAGCAATGGCCCCACCAGCTATTTTTAAATCCCTCCCTTCAATTATTCATTGCCACAGAAAATTTTCCGAATTTGTTACGCGTCCTTACAATGCTCGCTTTCTTTTTTTGTGTTTTTTTTTTGTACATCCTTTTTTTAAACCCCCGCCAAACATGGTTTCGTCTCAGGAAGGGGAAATTTGACTCAAATATTACTTTTATGGTTTTTATCCCTATTGTTTGCGTTTATTTACAGCCTTTGAGGTAGATAAAATGAAAAGGATATGGAACAAAATGCCATTTTTCATTTTTTTTTTCAATTATGGTAGACCTTTAAATAAAAATTTCAAAAAAAAAAAAAAAAAAATACTAAACATAAACCCAAATGCTAACTAAAGTGATAAGTAACTATCTAATAATAATAATAATAATAATAGGACTTCACAAAAACACTTTTGCACAACTCCAGAAGGCTCTGGTACTCAACACAACACGCATAGTTAGGAAATTTATGGACACAACCACATATCCCTAACCCTCCTTGCCCACTGCTTTACACTTGGCAATATGTGCTTTGGTCTAATTTTTAAATGAACTGTAGGTTCGTTGTTCCATAAGATTTTGGATTAAACACATTATAGTAATCGAAAAATTAATAATAAGTTAAAATAAAATTGAAATAAATCATTAACGATAGTTTTAATAAACTTTTTGAAATTATGCGAGTCCCGAATTTTGTATAAGAAGCTTATATATTTGTTTTCAATTTTAAGTTCTAGTAGTTGATATTCTATTTAATTTTGCAGTGAAATTAATTTTATATCTTTTAACTATGATATTTTTCATTAAACAATTTTTGAAATTATGCGGATTAATGCAATTAAAAATTAATAAACACAACAGCTATAAGTAACTCTTGACTCGGGATGTCCAAAACGTCATTCCATATTACTACAAAACGATGTATTCCATAGCAAGAATAAATTAAAAAAATTATGTACAGTTGCATCCAAAATGGAACTCCGGATAATTAAACTTTTCTTGCATCTATTCATCAGCAGAGTTACAGATTCTGGGCAAAAAAAGTGTAAAAGTCACTTAAAATTTTCCTAACCAGCATCAGGCTGTGTAAGAAACGGAAATTAATACTAAAAATAAATAATTTACGAAATTAATATTTTATTCTCATTCATACCAATAATCTAATCTAAATAAAATATTTAATTATGAATAACAACTTTCTTTATACACTATGTGATCAAAAATATCTGAACTCGGCAATAGTGAACTGAAGCATAGATCACGTACCGGTATAAAAGAAGGCAGGGAGTAGTGTGTTGTTAATTGATATGAAGTAATAGCAGAAAGGGTCGATCAGCCGAGCTCAGTGACTTTGAACGTGGACTGGTCATTGGCTGCCACTTGAATAATAATGGCGGTGTGCACCAAACTTCAGTTAACTTGAAGGACTGCTATTTGGACGGAGCTAAAATTAGTGGAGGGTGCTGCTCCACAAAAATTTTAGCCTTTGTTTTAAAATTATGTGAAAGGAAACAAACATGTATAAAAAGAAATTTATCATGTTTTTGAATAAATTTTCTTTTAATAAATGTTTCCTTTCACACAATTTTAAAACAAAGGCTAAAATTTTTGTGGAGCAGCACCCCCTACTAATTTTAGCTCCGTCCAAATAGCAGTCCTTCAAGTTAACTGAAGTTTGGTGCACACCTCCATAAGTCTGTCAGGGACATTTCAACCCTTCTAAAGTTGTGAAATCGACTGTTGGTGACGTGAACAAAATCGCAATCAGATAGGCCGCATATACTGACAGACAATGTTGAAGGTGGTGGTTTGTGCAAATAGCCAGACATTGATTGAAAGAATTACCCGTAAGTTTCACAGTAGTATTAGCCCACACCATGACTGTTTGTCGAGAAGAACAGTCAGGGAAATGATCGAGCAGTTGTCCGTAAGTCAACATTTCCCCTGTGAATGCTAAGAGCCATTTGAAGTTGTGTAAACAGCAAAGCCACTGGGCAGTGGAAACGTGTGGTATGGAAATGGTTTGGGTCTGGCGAATGCCCGCGGAACGATATCTGCCATCATGTGTACTGCTAACCACTGGCGTACATAGGGAGAGGTTGGTTAGAACCACCACCATTGCATCCGAAATGGAAAAAAATTAGGATTTGGAACCTTTCTTTTTTTTTGGTTGGAAACTTCAGCGATTTGTCTGTAACCCATCTGAGAAAGTATACGACCTTTTTGTTTTTTTTTGTTGAAAGACTATGTCTACCAACATAAATCTTCCCAATCCAAACTCATGGGTACGCCTATGTTTCCAACAATGAAGTTTAGAGAAGGTGGCATTATGATGTGGAGTGTTTTTCATGGAATGGACTCAGCCCTCATGTACCACTGCACGGCAATGTAAATGCAGAATGGTACAAGGACATTTTGATTAATTACCTACTGTCTACGGGAGAGGCTCACTTAGGTGACGACCACTGACTACCAGCATGATAACGCTCCGTGTGATAAAGCGAGGTCTGTGAGGGAATGGTTTGTCGACAATTATGTTTCGGAAATGGACTGGCCTGTCCAGAGTCCTGACCTGAACCCCATCAAACACCTATGGAGGAAATAGAATGTCGCCTTTGCTCCAGACCCCAACGTCCCACATCACGACCTGCTCTGGCTACAGATCTTCAGGAAGAATTGACTGCCATTCCTCCAGAGACATTCAGGCAACTGGTGGAAAGTTTTCCTGGCAGAGTCATGGCTGTGAGGAAGGTGAAAGGCAGGCCCCAGCCCATACTAACATCCACTACTGGGGTGTGTGTCATGGGAAAAAAACTATGGTTTTGGGTAAGTGTCCGGATATTTTGGATCACATATTGCATGTATACAGTATAACTTTAAACCATAAATTTTCATATATATTCTATTTTATCTGATTGGTTATTAATTTTTTAATTTACAAAATTCAGTTCCGATATACACTGTGATGCCACTTTATTAGATATATCTATCTCGTAAAGTGTAGAGCCTCCGTTAGCCTTCAAAACTACCTGAATTCGTCTAAGCATGGATTTCACAATATGCTGGAAACGTTGTACAGGAATGGTGGACCATGCAGACATGTCTGTGTTATGCAAATTCCTGTAGATTCAACAGAGGTGGAGACTTGCAGCGAACCGCCCTTTCCAGCTCATTCTAGATATTCAATAGGACTGCGATATGGAGATTGAGAAGATCACTATAGCAAATGAAAGTCATTGTCACGGAACCAGTGCAGTGATTCAGGCTGTGTGTGCCGGTGCATTATCCTGCTGAAAGTAACCATCTGGCTGAGGAAAAACTGTCAATATGAATGAATGCACTTGGTCAGCAACGATGTTTAGGTATGCTATGGAATTCAGACGGGAATCTATGGGTATCAAGGGACCCAACATGTGCCAGAAAACATTTCCCAGACCATTATACCACCTCTACCAGCTTGTACAGTTGTTGCCAGACATGCGGGGTCCATGGATTCATGATGTTTCGTCAAATTCTGAGCCTTCCATCAGTAAGCTGAAACAAGAGTTTCGACTTGTCAGACCAAGCAATTCCAATCCTCGATGGTTCAAAGCTTGTGTTGCTGTGCCATAGGAAGCCTGCACTCTTCTTCATTGTTGATAATAACAGTACCCAAAGTGGCCATCGGCTGTTGTAGCCCATTCGCTACAAAGGGTGCCTAGTGGCCCGTTGCGATATGTTGTTCTGGCCACTGAGGTTGAATTTCGATGTGATTTATGACATTGTGGCCCGTCTGTTTGCTTGTACAATTCTAGACATCCTCCTCTGACCTATTTCAACAACAAGTGATTTTCGTCCACATAAATGCAGCCAACTGGATGTTTTCTGTTCGTTGTAATATTGTCAATACACCCTTGAAACTGTAATACGTGAAAAGTTCAGACGAACTGCCGTTTCTGGTATGCTTCGTCCAGCAAGTCTTGCGCCAAGTTCCACATTCAAAGATCGTTAGATCAGTCCTTTTCCCCATTTGTTCTCTGGTTTTTAAGCTTAACCAATACTAGAAAGGTGTTCTACTACATTTAAACCAAAACTGGGATCATCTGACTTGCAACATCATGGAACACTACATTTCTGTGACTTATTATACTAAAGTGGCATCAGAGTGTATAATTCACTTCTTAAATGTGGTCAATAATCAATAGTTCATTTGTTCTTAAATGTTTTTTTCAAATTATATGATCAAGTATTTAAACCCTTTTACTCAGCTGGTCTCAGGAATATTCAGTAACATTTTGGTTTTTATAATAAATCATTGCAATGATGTTATTAGTTCCACTACAAGACACCGAAATCACTGTAGACCAGCTGAGTAAAAGGGTCTAAATACATTAATTATAAAAACAATAAA
>JAFIDM010009631.1:288513734-288560296 GCA_023159025.1 Thereuonema tuberculata | reverse complement strand
ACGAGTAGCGAGGTGAACGAATAACGAGTTGTACGAGTAGCGAGGTGGACGAATGACGGGGTTCCACTGTATTTTCTTATATGCCATGCTAATGGTTAACTTTTTAAAAAAAAACAACAACACTAATTTGCATAGTAAAAATCTTCATAATTTATATGTAATACAAACAAATTTTACCATAATATCTATATTAACTTTTAACTCTGGTTTATGGAAAATGTTAAAATGTCAATAAATAATTCTGTAATTTTTAAACAATGATACCAATAGTTCTACTTACATGGAAACAAGTTGGTGGTGGCAATAACGTCAAAAGATGCGATGCAGATGGGGGTAAAGGAAATACGCCACCATTCACTGGGTGTGAACCTGGAGCTGAAGATAAAAATATTTCCAAACATATATGAATTAGGAAAAAGAAAATGCTCACAACAAATCATTGCAAAGTTTTATTTTACCATTAGTAACTGTACTAATTGAAATCATCAAAGAAAAAAGTAATCTGTGAAGATTATTAACAGATTAATTCACTCATTCCATTTATATACAGTGGCACAAAAGACGCTAGGTGTAGTGACAGATTATAAATACCGCACAATGCAATAAAAAGTTGAATAAATTTAAGCTGAATAAAAGCATTTTAAATGCTTTTTTTATAGTAGAGCAAATGTAAGCGAGACAAGTATCTTGTTAACCTCTACTGGACTACTAGTATTAAATTTAAAAACTGCTGTCTAAAACTAAAAACAAATCAGTAACTTTTGAAGCAAATCCAGATTCTGTTAATACTAATTCTATCTCCTATTACAAACCAAGACTTCCACTACAAGTGTGAATTTAGAACTATTACTCAAGGACTTTTAACTAGGTGTCTATTTGACATTTCCATAGTTTAATAATCACCATGTTTCAGAAGGGTTCAAAAAGCTATGAAACAGTATATATATATATATACTGTGTGGTATCTTCTACTGCATAGCTTTTTGAATCCATTTGAAACATAGGCGATTACTATAGTATCTGGAAGCCAAGTGGTGAGTTACTTGACTGTGGGTTGGAGGAGCTGGGTTCAATTTCCGGCAGAGGTCGGGGATTTTCCCACGCTGAATTCTCTTCCTGATGGGTCCTAGGGTACATCCAGCACTTTGTAGAATAAATACCTGGTTTCTTTTCTGGGGATTAACCTTCCATCCAACCTCAACTTAGTCCTGTTGGTCAGGAAACGCTGGGAGCCTTAACTGCCACATAGTTTTCGTAGATATGAAGATATTTTAACTTAAGATATATTTTCTTTCCTTTCAAAAAAGTATGAGAAGGAAAGGGAGTATAAAAGTTTTTCAATAGCTAAGTTTAAATTAAAAACTTTCAAGGGATGTGTCCAAATCTTCCTCATTCTGTTCAATCATATCTGCTGCAAACTTCTTGGAACATACATTATTTTTTTTTTAAAAAAGAGGGACAGATGCTAATTTTCTTGCAACTATCCTGCCTTTTTTTTTTTAATCTCTTAAGTTTCTTTCAGGAAATATTTATAAAAGCACATTCTGAAATTCTGTAGCAGATTCATATTTACTTGACTTTATTTACACTTAATAGAGAAAACAGAAATAGTAGCATTTTGCAAACTCAAATATACAGTTGAATTTATATATAAATATATACAGTCAATGAATTGCTGCATGCCACTATGTAAATTGAAAACAATTTTGAGCTTTTAAAATGCTCTAATTATTTCCAAATCCATAAGATTTCAAAGCTTACAAGATTAAGTTACTGATTTCAAGTTATATAATGAATATGATGAAGTAAAAATAAATTAACAATGTAAAGACTAAACCACATAAATAAATATATATATATATATTTATTTATACATACACACACGGTATATATAAGGTAAAAGTTATTTACAACAGCTATTTATAAGTTATTTATGAAGGCATCTAAGATTGCTGATAAGAATGAATACATTTTTAGCAGAGCCATCTGATTCAATTCCTCTTATGCATGTACTGCTCTGAGGAACAACTTTGGCACAAGTTAGGGATATGAAGCATATTATGAAGTAAAAACATTTACAGGAAATAGTGAAAATTTGAAGTACTTAAACTGATAGTTCATAAAGTACAACTGATTCTTCCACTTTAAATTCAATTAAACCTGAATAAAAATCTATTAAAAATGAAGTATATCTGTTTAGGTGTGCACAAGCATAATAGTGCAGATTTAAGAAGTTTTGGGTTTCTACAGTATTGCTAATTGAAAAATATGAATAAATCTTGTTAACTGTATTTTGCATCAATTTGTTTCAATGTAAAAGATCAACTTACCATAAATCTGCCGAGGTTTAAAAGGAATCATCTGATTTACATCAGGTTTTGGATACTGTGGGGTGGCAGTGTCTTCATCATCATCTAAAATTGGGTCTTTTTTAATTGGTATAATAGTTGGAATAGTCACATGCTGCTTGGCTAATTCCTAATAATAAAAAAAACAAAAAAAAAACAAAGAAAGGTAAGTAAAGAATATTTTATACAAATTTAAACTTGTTTCTGCATAATTATTATTATTATTATTATATATTTGGTTATAAAGAATGTAAAAGGAATTAATAGTTTCTTTTTTAGATTAAATTTTGAATTTTTTTGTTTGTTTTGTTTTTGTTTTTTTCTTTGTTTAGGGGAAATCATTCATTTTTCATTAATAAAACAGGATTTTAATTAGTGTAAGTTAGCAAAACATGAAGAAAAAAAAAAATATGCATGCACATTTTATATTTAAAACCTTGAGTTGTTATCAAGGGGAATGAATCTGAGACAGCTGCTTCTGTGATCATCAATTGGCTGATGGTTCCCTCGAAGAATGAAACAGTTGTCCCAGATTCCCACTGTAAAATGTGCATTCTTGTATTTGCCTTTTTTTTATTATTTATTCAAGAACTTAAAACTAAGTCACTATATTCTAGAATTTTCAAAGCACTGAAATACAAATGTCAATAAAAAAAATCAGTTAAAAAGCACAAATTTCATTTAAATAAATAATAACCAACAATAAGAAATTCTCAACAATGGGTGAGACCAAATTGTTTACCAAGTGATATCCTGGAACAGCTGTTTCACACTGTTTGGTGATCATCAGCCAGAAGCAGTCACCAGTAAAACAACAAGGATTGAATTTTTATACTTTAAACAAAATTCATTGAGGCCAGCAAACAGCTGGCACATGAATTTTCTCACTAATTGTTCATTTTTTCTTTTGAGGCAATTCCGATGATCAATAAAAAATTCTGTTCAAAAAGCAGTTTTACTCAATTCTGAAATATTATTTACATAAAAAAGTTTAATGATAATCTGTTAGGAATAAATAAATGTAGAATTCTTACCCGATATCCAATTGCCTTAAGTTCTCCTGTAGTACAAGGAAACAGGTCAAGGTATTTGTACCGATCAACTAATAAAGCTGTTTCTTTTCCTTCAAATTCTTGAAGCTACAAATTCAAAATGAAAAATCATTCCAAATCAAAAATACAAAAACTGATATAAATAATAACAGATTGAACAGAATTATTAACAAGCAGTAAAGACGAGTCAAATATAAAATAACCTTATCAATAACAGCAGCTCTTCGCTTCTCCACTTTTAAAATACTGGCAAGATCACCTATATTTGATTCAAATTCTAGAAACTTATTCCAGATGTCCCTGAAAGTAAAATAAAAATAAAAATTAATAATTGAAAAAAAAAAAAAAGAACCCATTTCTTATGGAACAAAGAGTACTGCACATAGAAAACAGTAAAAATACTAAGATGTAATCTTGACTGATTTACTTATTTTGTGAACCAGGCAAGTGCCTAGGAAATAAAAAAAAAAAAAAAGCGACTGTCAAGGGGATACCAATTTAGCAAAACTTAGCACTCATGATGAATTTTATTCTCAATTTGCATTATGCCAGTAAGTACAGGGATGTAGTTATCAGTTTTCTTTATTTTTAGTTTTCATTGTATGTCTTGAATTTATTAAATAAAATAAAACAGATATTCAATATTCACATATATTCATCTTATAAATGAACAATTTTAATATTTGGATGGTGCAAGATGGCTTTCAGCACTCTCGCACCAGGCCTGCATCTAATGTAATAATTTCATTTAATATTAATTTTGTTCAGACAGTAATGAATAAGAATAGATAAATAAGAAAGCACTGAGATCAAAAACATGTATTTTTATTACTATGTGTTACTGCATTATACTTCAGCTGATGAATGTTTTAGTTGACAAACTGTCCTGAATCATGGACCATTTGTCAATTTACAGCTTCAACTTAGTATAAAGTTGTTGGTTTTTTTTTATACCAATTAATGATGAAATTTTATGGTTTTGCTTTAAATGTGATTTTTTTTTAATGAACTTATGATTTAATTAAGTAATACTTACACAGACTTATCTGGTGGTAAACTACCAGAAGTTAACACTCTTTCAAATAATACTCGGGTGTTGTTATCCTCTAAAAAGAAAGAGAAAAAAAAGTAAGGGAAAGAATCTACAACTAATAGTAAATAAAACTTATTAAATTTAAAATGATTCTGTTATAGCACAATTTCAGCAAAGAAAAGAAAAACTTGTAAGATCTATGTAACGTAATTCATTATGAAATTTACTGAGAATAAATTAGCAATTTAATAGATCTAAAAAAAAGTACTTATTGTAAAATGAAATTATGTAAATGTTTCTGTACAAGTAGAAAAAAAACAAAACATTAGGACTTTTGTAATCCTCTCATTAAAAAAAGTTTGTAAAGATGATAAAGCAATCTCAGAAGAAGCATAAAGTAGGAGAGCCAATTACTGTATGACATATTACTCTGTTTGACATCGTTAAAATGACTGATTACTAATGAAGAGTGGATATGGATGGTGAAGAAAGAAATTAATGCTTGAGAATATGTGGGACAATGCATATTTCCATTGCAAAGAAATAATTAAAAGTGTCACAATGCACAACTTTAGCCAAGCAAGCCTGAATAAAGGACCTAGATGCATAATAAAGGGGAACAATAGTCAAGATGAACTGCTGACACACCAATACAACATATGCTCCAACTTATAGAGCAACTTTCCAAAGCCATTTATTTCACTGTTATATCGTTTTCAAGTAGCAACAATCAATTCTTCTGTGAACTCCAAAAGTTGCCAGATATTATAAAATTTATTCAGCCACTTCGAACACTTTTGCCATTCATGAAACTATAAAAGTATTTATTCCAGCACAGAGTAATACTGCTGGTGGGGTGAGGGTGGAGGGTACTACTCTCAACCCTCATGTCATTTGTTTTTGGAACATCTTTCCTCTAAATGTACTGAGAAAGTTATCTTTAGATGAATTTAATTGAGTGTGCCAGGTCAACTCCCTAATAGAGATGCTTACTGAGAAAAGCTATATAAGCTAACAAATTGTAAACAAACAAATTTATTTAGTTCATTGTACAAATCTACATTACACTGTACTTTTTGTAGATCAACTACAAAACTTTATTATTATTATTATTGCTATTGTTTTAAGCAATAATTGCTTTAAGTTAATATCAAAATTATACAACTCAACTTACCATTTAAATGAGATAAATAATCAATATATGCCAAAATATACTCAGGACTATCACCATACTTCTTTAGACCCAATTCAAAAATTTTAAATGCTACATTTTTATCCTAAAAAAAAAAAAAGAAATTAAAAAGTGAAAAATACTCGTTTATTTTTTTTTTTGATAAAAAAGGAAATTTCAATGGAATTTTAAAGATTTTATAAAATTCTGAAATTTTTTAGAGAAGAATGGCTCTAGATTTGAACAAAAACATACTGCAATAAAAAGGAACAACATCATATGGATTTGATTCCTTGAGAATTTCTGAAGTTAAATAAATGAATTGGCCAGAAGAAAAAACATACCTTACTACAATAATACTCCATAAGGGCAGCAGAAACGTAGACGTGATGTTTTGTTCTGTTGTCTTCACGTGCTTTCTTAAACACCGTCCGTGCTGACTTGATTCCTTCTGCCCTTCTTGCAAATTTCATATACTGTATATAAGCCTAAACAAACAGCAACATCTAATTATTACATGCATACGCTTAATAAAAATATCAAAAAAAGTTACTAATGTAATCAGATGGTATTTTCATTACGTAAAAATACCTTAATTAGTTAAATGCAAAACCTTTATAAGCTCCTACACTGAATATGCATTGTTTTTTTAAAATTACAATAATTCGCAACACTAAATAAGAAATAGAAAACGGCAATATTGGATATATATTATTTATGATCACTCTTGAAGGACCCTCTATTGCGGAGCAATGGTGTAAATCTATAACTTAAAAAATAATTATTACATATAATTTAATGACTTGTGTTTCCAAACTTTTATTTCCGACAGTTAGATAAAATCTGTGGGCATTGATAATGAAATATAGAAACTAAAAATTGCTTCCACGTATCAGGTCATGTCCAAGTAAGGCAAAATGATATTTGTGGCACTTACTTTAATTCAAATATTAAGATAAATATTTCTTATATGGTACACGAGTTTCGTGGAATTTGAATTAAAAAGTATTTAACAATTTAATAGACATTTCTTTAAATTTTAAATAACAGATCAATAAAAGTGTATTATTAATTACAATCAATTAATATACTGACTATTAATGCAAAGGCAAATATAACTTAATGATGTTAGGTCTAATTTCATAGATCTATAATTGTTTGCTTCATTTTGACATAAAGTTTCAGGGAAATAACTGGAAATCACTGGCTTACAGAAGGGGGAGGGGATTTAGAATGCCCCCCCCCCAATCCAGAAATGGAAGAAATGTAGTATTCTGGACCTGCTTTTTTGGTTAAAAAGATCTGAAACCTCCCCATCTAAGAAAGGACACAACTTTTTTTTTTTTGTTGTTGAATGATTATGACAACCATTATAACCACTCCCATTCCAAATCCTGTGTACACCTACGCTGGAAATATTAGTTAAAGGAGAATGTGAAGAGTTTAAATGTATGTTTTTATTTTATTCAATTAGCATCTTTATTTATTTGTTTTAGTTTTTAGAAGAGATCTAATTTAATTTTGATTAAGCCTTAATATGCTTCAGTTTTGAAATGCTTTCTAGTAATTTTAAGTTGTTAATTAATAATTATTCTCACTTATTAATTGAAAACAAACAAAACAAGCAAATCCAGTGACCAATTGAAAGTCTTGCAATACATTTAAATTATTATTAATCAACCATAAAACTGATTACAGAAAGTAAACCTACAGAATCAAAAAAATAAAAAAAAACAACAAACAAAACAAACAAAAAATTCCATCTGTGCTTGCAATTAAAATTTTAGTATAATCTTTTTTTTATTGGGTGTAGGGCCGTGGGCACACCCCACGTCGGCTTTTATCCTCCTGGATTTCTCGCTCTAATCCTACAAAGGTCAGAAATGCTGAAATTGTTGATGTCCAGTTTTAAATTTCACAATTCTTCAATTGCCATAAATGGCGGAAGAAGAGAAAGAGTGAAGAAGACAAACACAGGAAAGAAAGTGAACATACAAGCCGATGCCAGGATTCGAACCCAGGTGCCGGCGTATCAGCCTCATGGGAGACCACTGTCTAAGCCACTGGACCATGCCGACACGGCAAAATTTTAGTATAATATTTAAATGAAAATTAAGAGAAATTCAAATAAGGTCTTACTAGAGTTGGATCAATATCTAATATTTCTAGGAACTTGTTATATATTTGATGCACTTTGTCATACTTCATTCGACCCTAAATAAAACACACAAAATAACATATTTCAGTAAAAGTTACAATATTTAATGATAATTTCATAATTAAAATAAAAAGAAATATTCATTTTTGTTTCCAGTAATACAGACAGACTCCAACTTATGTAACAGTAAAGCTCTGCAGATGTTTATACATTAATCTAAGTTGGATTTAATCCATCCCTTATTTTAAAGGTTTTATGTGTTAAGTTTCTATTCTAGAATACACATACATGGGATATCAATATGCAATTATTAATTCAAAGTAATATACCATAGGATGAATACTACTGAAAATAGAAAATAGCCCTGTCAAGATACTTCACATAACTTTCACAGTAAAATTGCAAATTAAAAAAAAAAATATGCATCATAAACTAATACCAAATTACTATTATTATTATTGTAAAAATTTTAAAGTTATACCTCTTCAAAATCTGCAAATGCAAAATAAAGCAACATGTTCTTCTTAAGTAATGTTGTAGTTGCACGTTCATAAATGGCGGCTGCTTCATCACTGAACATTTTGCCTGCATTCATATCCTAAAAAAGTTCCACAAAAATCAAACTGTAAATGAAATGTACAATATAAAACACAATACGGAGATATTCACTGAGCAAAATCAAAGCATTTCAAAGTATTTTATTTTCTTCTTTACAACATACCCCTTTTTCCGTCAACAGTTTACTGGACATTTCTAGAAACAAGGCTGCTTCATACCAAATGTCTGGATGATGGCCCAGACAAAGCAGACATTGTTCAAAGGCAAACATAACTGAAAGATAAATAAATAGTTTATTCGAACTTTTTTTCCAGCTATATTTATCATAAAACAAAACAAACATTCTTATGTATGTGAAACCTTTTAAAAATTATCATGGAATTTTATTCAACAAAGAAGAACTATCTTTTGATTTTTTTATTAATTTATAATGATTAAAAAGCACAAAACAAAGATAATGACAAATACAATTTGAATGAAGATACAACCTACATAACTTTGGCTCAAATAGAAATGAAATGTTATTTCTCACTGGGCATAGCATTGCCAATTTAGGTTTAAACACTGTCACATTGGTTTCAACTGAAGTGCCGAAACATTAGAAACAGCAATAAGAGGGAGATTTCCAACTCATTCCCCCATTATAAATGGCCGCAGCACAAGGACACATCAGTTACATAAGAGATTAGTTACATATGAGTTGTGCCCATTGACAGGCAGTGCATTTGTGGTAGGTATGGGATATGCTCAGGATTTATCACCATTTGATCGTGGGCAGATTGTAGGGAACAGAATACTGGGGCACTTCATCTACCAGGTGGAAAATGTTCTTGGATTTTTAGCATGTCATAGCAGGAAGGGTTTACTAGAAACATGTGAATTCAGGACAGACATCGATGAAACCTCATCAATGAGAATGCCCTCACGTGTTGCCAGAATGGGACCATCAGCTACAAGACAAGGATGGTAACCACCCAGAGCGGGGAAACATTGTGTCAAATCATATCACAATTCAACCCATCAGTCAATGCGCTATACAGCGTACACTGTGTTACATGCGTTTTGGCCGTTGATCAACATGGATACCATTGTTGACATCTGGCATAAGGTAATGTGCCTCACCTGGATCAGAGAATATCAACAATGAACCGTGGATCACTGGCGCATTGTCATCTGATTTGATAAATCACTAGGTGTTTTGAGCAGATAGTCAAGTCCTTGTGGAGGAGATCACATGAGGCAATGGATCCCTAATGTCAGCAAGTTGGTGGTGGCTGTGTAATGATGTAGGGAGTGTTCTGTTGGAGCTTGCAAGGACCTGGAGTCTGTCTTGACAGGTGCAATATACACAGATCTTGTTGCAGACATTTACACCCCTTTACGCTAGCCATATTCTTAAGTGAGGGTGGTTTGTCTCAGCAGCATAACACAACCCTGCGTTGTATACAGGTGACACAGAACTGGTCCAGTGAACATTCTACGGACTTTCAGTTAATCCTGTAGCCCCCATGCTCGCTGCACTTGTAACTCATTGAGCACGTATGAGACACTTGCAGACCACACTCAATGCCGTGCAGCAACCCCCAACAACAAATACAATTGCGTTGTGGACAGTCATTCCATGTGCCTGGCTGGATATACCCATACAATGACTCCAACACCTTGTCGACTTCATGTCATGTTGCGTGGCCACTGTTATTCGGATGAAGGAAGGAGTTACACATTACTAGGTAGGTATCTCTAATTTTTTGGCACTTCAGTTTAAAAGGCAGCGATAACGGGCTGAACAATTATTCGCTACCAATAATTATATTATATAAGAAACTACATTGTTGATATCTATGTAACAGCTAATACTGGCGGGGTTTTTTCCCTCCGAAGGCAGCCCTGGGAATCCACCCAACTTCCAATTAGGAATCTACAGAGAGTGGTCTTCATGCTGGCCACATAAACTGACTATCTAAAATAAAGCAACTCCAAAGAAGGTAAAAACATTGCTCGACCAGAATCACAAGCCTTTTTTAAGTCTATAGTTTCTACTATTTCAGACTGTTACTGAATGGCTAATAATGATAATTGTCACAACACTGAATAGTGATTACAATTCATTGTTATTGGATCTAATAGGGGGGGGGGGAGAAGCATAAATGTCAATGTTCGACACCTAACAATGTCCACAAGAACCTGAGACTGACTTTTAAGTGAATATTATGTATTATATAAAAACAGATGTACAGAGATTTATTTTATAGGTGGCTAGAATATGGTGTTACCTGATACATTGGAAACAGTTTGGAAAAAAATGGCAATTAATTACAAACAAAACGGCTTTTCTTAATGAAAACTGTTAGACCATCTTTTTTAAAATCAATAAAATATTGATAAATTTCTTGTTAAAGTTTTTGTTTTATGAACAAGTACTATTTGACAGATATTAACTTTTTAAAGTAAGTCAATTACATGCAATTAGAAGATGTAATTGCCTGATGGATGACATTAATTGAAAATGCTCTTACAAATATAATGTTGTAGTATTTATGAGGATCGTTACTGACTCAATGGGATGAAAGTACAGAATATCACCTGATACTTAGCCAAGATGTTAAGGCAAGATCAGAACTGTAGCGTGATATCACTGTTTTTAATCACAGAAAAGAGTCTGATCTTCATCAAAAAGAATGTTGGGTGAAGCTCACAACCTATTTGGATTAGAAAATAGTCTGAAAAAATGACTGAACCCTGCGCTCTTCCAACTCAAAGACAAGCAAATCTAAAGTTGGCAACAAAACCCTTTCCAGATTCATCAGATCTTGGATTTTAGGCTCGGTGCAAAGTTAAGATATTGTTTATTTAAATAAAGTTCAATTATCTTTGTTTGGACATTACTTTGATGAATTTGGCAGAATACTTAAATACAAGATTTAATTCTGATTTCTAATAAAAAAAAGCTACACACAAACAATACTAAGAAAATTGCATTCCATGTACTTCACTTCATAATTACAAAGTTAACATAGCTTTCAATATACCTCTTTTGGTTATCATAGCATGGTCTTCTGTACGCAGTGGATTACTTTTTTCCCAGGCAATATATTTCTTCCAAAGATCTACTTGCTTTGCTTCATCAGGAGTATTCTGAGGTGGAACTGATGGTGCATTCCTATTCAACCCCCGCGTTACTGCTTCGTATTCCTTGGCAACCCTCCTGGCATTCATGTAATCTCGACTACGATCGGCAACCATTTTTTCAGCTAAAATTGGATTAATGCTCTACAAAAGAATAAAAAATGTTAAAAATAAAATTGGTTTTGCATTTGAATTTATTTCCGTTTTTCAGACATTACAAAGGAAATCGCACAAATGCATTCTAATCCATTATTAATTTCACAAAAATGTACATTTTATTAAATCACATTATTTGCTCAAATTTAAGATATATTGTAATTATTATTTAAAATAAGAAGAGAAGAAAGTGAAATAGTAAAAAATAAATATATGAGGGTGAGTCAAAAAGTAATCTTAATATGGCCATAAAAATTTAAAATCTCATAGTAGAGGGTTTTCATACAGATATGTTATGTCTTGCCCCTTAAAGGAACCTGCTGGCGCCTGTACTTTGGCCTACACGCTGACTGTGATGTTACCAAGCCAAAGCCAAGATGGCCGCATAGTTAGAAGGATGCTCCAAAGAGCAGCAGCATGCAGTTATCCTGTTTTTGCGCAGTAAAGGTGAAAAACTGTCAGGCATTCACAAGATGAAAAGACAGTACGGGGGATAGTTTTTGTTGCTTCAGTAAGTTTACGAACGGCACAGGAAGTTTAAAAGTGGGATGTCAAGCTGCAATGACTGATGCAGCTTGCTCCGGCCAGCGTCGCACTGTGACTATGGCTGACGTTATCACTGCAGTGGAACAATTGATATGAGAAAACCCGCGATAACAATCAACAAGATGGCTGAAATAGTGTTCATTAGTCATGGCTTGGCATACTACATCTTCACGATATGCTAAAGTACAGCAAAGTCTCCTCTAGGTAGGTACCAAGTCAACTTGCCCCCAAAATCAAAGAACTTCGTATGGATGCTTGTGAAACGCTATTGCTACATTATGAAGTTGATGGGGATGCATTTTTATGATGTATCATTATTGGTGACGAATGCTGGGTCCAATATTACCAGCCAGAGACTAAGCGAGTAAGCACGGAGTGGTGGCATTCATCATCGCCAAAACCGAAAACATTGTGCACAACTCCGTCGGCTGGCAAAGTGATGCTCACGCTCTTCTGTGACTGTAAAGGTCCAATCCTGAAACATTACATGACCAAGGATTTACTGTGAACAATGAATCGTATTGTAATCTACTTCAGAGCCATTTGAAACCCACAATTTCAAGTCAAAACGTCGCAGTTTGCTCCGTTCTGGTGTGCTGTTGCAGCAGGATAATGCTCAGTGTCATACAGCTCATGCGAAGATAGAAAAACTAATAGATCTGCATTTTAAGTGTCTTCCACATCCTCCATATTCACCAGACCTTGCACCGAGTAATTACCATGTGTTTGGACTGCTCAAGGAGGCACTTAGTGGCACGAAGTTTCGCACGGATGATGAGATGAAAGAGGCGGTGCATACTTGGCTTCACAGTCAACCAAAAGGTTTTTTTTTCGCAGAATCCAGATTCTGCTAAAGTGCCGGAGCACCTGTATGGAACGTAATGAGGACTATATTAAAAAGTGATGAAGTGTTTTTGTTTGTGTGTGCGTATATTTTGTCAATAAAAAATAATTCAGGTTACTTTATGACTCACCCTCGTATAATTTATTTTTAATATTCAGCAGTGATTAATTACATTGAGCTCCTTTTTTTTTTTTTTTTAATAAAAAAATGAAGAATTTATTTATTACAGCTTCGTTGTGAATTAAATAGTTCTCAAGTATCTCAATATCTTTACCTGTTCATAAGTAATATAATCTTTCCACAACTGCTCAATATTTATCATTGGATTTACACAGCCTCTTTGATAAACTTTACGAACAGCAGTTATCCTTTGATTTTCAGCATAAGAACCAACTGCTTCCCTATAGTTTACAGAACATTGAACAGTTTGAAATGGGGGAAAACAAAGTAGCATGTGTGTGTGTCAATATTACGTATTAAATATAATAATCAATCTTTAATTAATAATCTACTAAAAATGCATTAAAAATTGAAAGATTAGGAAGAAATAAGTGATTAACAAATTAGTTTTCTTAATTAAAAGGATTAGCTCATATTAAATATTCCCTATAATTAGTCCCAAATAAATTTAAACTGTAACTACACAATTCTTATAATTTAGGTTTGATTATTGATGAACAATTGACTTTCAAAAATTGTGCCTATTCTAAAAATGTACTAAATTAATAGTTTTAGTAGTTACTAATTTTTGATACTTATGGATTCCATGATTTTACTATTATAAAGCATTTTTTTTTTTACTCTTAATCTCTAATTCAAGGCACACTTTTAAAAACATTTTGACTGAAATACTTACACTCCTTTTAAAAATGTAATGTAATCTGCCCAAATTTGATACGACATGATGTCCATTCCCATTTTATCAAGGGCAAAATCATAAGCCTGGGCCATTTTTTCCCTAAAGGGTAAAGTAACAAAAAAAAAAAAAAGTGAACATAGCAGAAGAAACATATTGAAATTTGTTTTATTTAAAACATAAGATGCAAGGAACAACATTAGCAGTCTTACCGGCAATGGCTTATTTTGTTAAGATAATTCGTATAAAGAACCTTACTTTAATTATGTGAAGAAAATCATTCGATTATGGTGGATTCATCATCACATAAATGCAAAGAGATATAAGATAGAAATGCATAGAAATGCTGTTCTTGAGGTAGTTTTAGTATATAGATACACTTTTATTTTGATTCGAAAGACTAAAGCAAAGTTTTCGTGGAAAAAACAAACTAGGAAGATTGAAGGAAAGGCAAAGAAACCAAAACAATTTACAAATTCAAAATTTGTAATGAAGACTCATATACACATACAAATTGTCAAGTTGGTACTGCTGGCAGTTCAAAATAACTTAAATATCCACAATATAGCTTTAAAAAAAAAGTATTTCTTTATTTTAATCAGCATTACATAAGTTAGGGTTTATATGTAAGTGCAAATAATATTATTTTACATATTTTTATTTATGCAGCATACTTATGTGTATTTTTCTATATGTAGTCAAAGAATGAACAAAGAGAAATATCTGCAACATAGTTCTTTGAAGTATTTTTTTTTTTTCATTTACTATTATAAGCAGTGGTCTTTTTTTATAATTTATTTGGTTTTTCTTTGTGTCAATAGATAATTAATAACAAGACAAATTTATACATAAAATTAATGCACTGTTAAGATTTGAAAATCACGATAAAGACTACTTCTATATTATTAAACATTTACAGCATGTATAAAGTCAAATGACGAAGATGCTTTTTGCCCCTCATGAAATAACAAAACTAAACTGAAATATATTTTTTATATAAAATATTTTATTATAATACAAGTTTAAGGAAAAAGAAAAATTAACAAGAAAAAAAAAGTAGAGATAAAACTTAAAAAAAAATACACATTTCCTGTGGCTGACAAATCAATCACCTTTCTTCTACAACATTAGTTATAATAAATTATTTTAGATTTATATCTTTATTTTACAGTATATGAGGCATTTAACATTTGATGTTATGCAAAACTAAGTAAATATTAATTGATAAACATTAAACATGTCTACTTGATCTTGTATCAAGGAAAACCTAATTATATCTACAGCTGCATAGCAGGAATGTGTGCTTTAGCAGATGTTGACTTTCTTCATGTAACGGTAGATCAATATTCAGAAATTCTGTTCTTAAGAGTGGTGAAATTTTTATGCTGCAAGTTTATATCTTTGCCAGCGTAACTACTTCTTTTTAACAGTTCAAAATAATTCTTCAAAACTGGAAATAAATAGCTTTATTACATAGAGAAACAGATTTTCTTAAACAATAAACTAATTAAAACTATTATAACTTTGTATTTAAAAAAGCTCTTACCTGTAAGATGGCAGTGATCCCTTTGTCTCTTTAACATAATTTAAATAACATTTCCACAAATCAATATTTAACACTTTCATTAGGCACCTTTGAAATAACTGCAACAAACAAAATAATTTCTTTACGTCTGGAAATTATTCTTTTTTTTTTTTTTTTAAGTTTTGAAAAATAAACAAGAATATAATAAAAAAAATTTCAATAAAAAAAAAAAAAACACACAAAAAAAAAAAACAACAACTAAAAAGTGGACAGTGAAGAAAATAATTTAAAATGCTTAATTTTCAGATTTAGATAAATAGGTAAATTTTTAATTTTTTTTTTATTAAAAAAAAACAAAAAACAACGTATAAGTAGAACCATGATTATTTTAGTTCTATAGGAAAATGGCAAAAGCTGCAGATAAACGGCATGGATTTATTTCAACTTATTAATGCTTGAATAAAAGCCTCGTTGTTTCTTAAAAACATTTATTTGGTTGAAGACATATAGAAAATTAAAAATAAAATAAAAATAATAATAAATAAAAATTACTACAGATAAAAACCCAATGCTCCAATAACAGTGTTCTATTGTACTCTATTAAAAAAAGATAAGTATTAATTATTACTTTTTCAATTAGTAATGTAGTTTCAAATTTTATGTAAATTTTGAAAGAAAATGTTTTTATATTGTTCTTTCAATATTTATATGTCTGTCAGATGGTTCCTCCAGGTGGTATACTAATACTAATTAGATCATGTTGCAACTCAACTACTTTCAAGAAACTGGCGGTAAAAGATTTGGTCTACAATAGAGTGAGATGAGCTCGACTTTGCAAAGATTAAAAATGTTAATCTATAACTTTCTTTGAACCTTATGAGAAACAAGGATACATTATATATGCATCTGGTGCCAAGCGCATTTTAAAACATTTCCCCATAGCAGCTCTGCAAATATTAAACTACATCAAGCTAATGTAATATGAAGAAATGTACTATTGTGCTCATTAAAACTTAAATGTCTAAATAGATATTTAAGCACTGACAAGGAATGGAATACTGAGCAAATATATTAACAGAAAATAATAGAGAAAAGAGCATAACAAAATCCAAAGGAGTGGCATTATGGAACCTACAGAATAAGGATTGATAAATCCTTATATATTTGTAGTAAGATTACGCAGAAATGACCTTGTAAACTAATGCTAGCGTTGAAACATTTATATTGCTATATAAAATAAAAGAAAGAGAAAACAATAAAGAGAAAACTCAGTTTGAAGTTGTAAAAATCAAAGCAAAGGAAGAAAACGACACCTAAGCATTAAAAACACTTTGTATTTGCTTAACAGTATCAAAATACAATCATTTTAGTTGTTTTTACACGACAAAGAATCTTAATATTAGAAATAATACCATTATTAAAAATGCAAATAATGCTCTTCTTGCATAGAACTAGATTTTTTTTTCCCTAGCTATCTCCTACAAGTGTTATGAAAGGGGTATGGTGTGGGCCATCAATTTCTGTTCTGTCAGTAGTAGTAGTAGAGAATGGGGCAAAAATTAATTAAATACAGCTTTCGAGGTCTTCACTCATTCTTAGATGCATTATCAGACTAAGGGTTACAAATGTCATCAGTGACATTCTTACATACATTGCTAACGATCTTAGAAAACCAGTCCACATTTTCTGGTTTAAGATTCAATAAAAACTCGTTTAGCCAAATCGCATTTATCCTAAAAGATTTTTAAAAAAATTTAAAAATATATAAAAATTATTTTTCTGTCACTATGATCAATATTTAATAGCATACACAAGCTATTAAGTAACTGTAACTAACTATTAATAACATTAATGTACAGTAATTAATGTAATTAATATGAATAACATGTACAGTACATCGTCTGAATCACAGTGGTGCCTCAAAGCCAAAATAAACAATAAAATAAAAATAAAACAATTTCACTAGTGAAATATTAGTGAGAAAATTCAGGTGCCAGCAGTCCGCCGGCCTTAATGATTTTTTTTAAAGCATAAAAAATTCAATCTGAGCATTGAATTATTAATAAACAACAATTTGGTCTGTAATGTACAGTACATGCTTAATTCAATACAATACATACTTTTGTTTATCCGAAACGGGTGCGGTCCCATCAAATTTTGAAAAATGAGTTTTAAGTGTATTTTGCGAGAGACAGGACATTTGTACTTTTTAACAGGTTTTACTCACAAAGTAAAGTCCTGCATATTCGATGAACTTGCAGATGAAGTGTTATCACCCTGAATACGTGCAGCCAGTTTGTCATATGCACGTGAACAGAAAGTATAGCAAACATGCTAGAACAGCACTGAGTGCAGTTCCTTTAAGGGCCTCTCTTGCCAAATTAGAATAATTGAGAATTAAGAGTCACTGCTTAGGTAAACAAGGATCCAAGCTTTATATAGAGTAGTTAAACGACTAACGCTGTTATTGCATCTAGGTCCTCAATTGTTTTGTACTAAAAGATTTGTTTTTCTACAGTTTTGCAATCCATCACTAGAATTTATCCACACAGCCAATACTGATATACGTGGCAAAAGATCAGATGAATCTTTAAGGTTTATAAAATCTCTTCATTTCTTTCCCTGTTCCGAACAGTAAATCCTCCCATCATCCTCATAGTTCTGCACTTGAATGCACCTACTATTGTTATATTGACATTTATTAACCTATCAGATTATGTGTGAACAATTACAAATTTGCGTCTAAAAGGCCTTTGAAAGACAATAACTTTAATTCTCGAATTTTCCACATTTTTTTTCTTCTCTCGTTACTGTAACATTTCAGAAAATGTAAATGGAAGAAAAGGTAATGGACCAGCTGGAATGAGACAGCACCAGGTCTAGCTGCACAAAAATATGGAACAGAACAAGTACTAAATGGAGCACTAAAAAAGTTATATCCAAAATTGAATATAACTTCCAATTCTTTTGTATATTAATGCAACGGGTTAAAATTTAAAGAGGTTAATTGTAGAACGAACAATCTTTCAGAAACTGCCAAAAAAACTGTTAAAAAAAAAAAAAACTGGCATTGTTAACTGCCAGATGATAATGTGAAGACATCAACTTTTATGGGGATACATTGATTAATGGATTGAGTGGCCATTTTGTTATGGCTGTGGCAAAGCAGTGTTATTGCTACATCTTTATTGGAAATGAATGACAGAACAGCTCAGAAGCCCTTTGTGGATCATTCAAATGACAAGCATCAGTATTGTGACTCTGCATTTTGTTCCCTAATAACTCAGAATGACGAGATGGAAATATGGGAAAATCTAAGTTGGGGTAATTATACAAGTTTTAAGTATTTTGCAAAGAAAAGTATTTACACTGTTCAAAAACACAGAGCCACATAGTTCTAAGTCAATGTATTTATCATTTTTCAAAATAACGTTCTACCTATGAGATATTGTTTCTACAACAGTACAAATGTCTTTCCATTTCTGAATAGAAAGAATCCATCTATTCATTAACACTGTAGTTCTGCTTTCTAAAGAATGTAATTCCCGTGCATTCTAAATTTTCTGTGAATTTTAAATTGCCTGAAAGTTTTTAGAAGTTTAAAATTGATGGAAAAAGATGGCCAATCTATCATTTCAATTCTAAACTATACTTGTGTTGTTGACAGATGTTTCTTGTTGAAACATCAAACTGAAGAGATTTCCTCTAAATTACAGAAGATGCATATACAACTAATTCTGATAACTTCTTTTCATTCAATTATAGGTTATTCAGTGTCATTTTAATGCCAGGTAAACCAGCTCAGATCATGACCCTTATGTCACTGGTTGTTCTGTGTTCTGCCACTAATACTGCTCTCCTTTCTGATATTTAAATTCAAATCTCTTCAGATTATTTATTTGCTCCCTTTCCTCCAGGTAACCTTTTGATTGTCCCAATAGCTGCAAGTGCTACTGACATATCAGAAAAGATGGGATGCCACACAAAATTGATAGGAAGATTTGTGATGATGTAAGCCGAGTTGCTTTAGTTAAGAGATTGGGTTGAATCGAAAATTCATTCAGGTGATTGCAGAAATCAGAAATGAATTTTCAGCTCAACTGAATATAAATAAATGATCCTAAATTACTAGGATTTATTGTATTAGTATCTTCTGCAATTTTGAAAAATTTTGGATAGCCCAGTTCTGATGTTTCAACTAGATGATGAACCTGCTAACATTGCTACAACACCATTTTTTTTAAAATTTTTTACAAAGAGGAGTTTAATAAACACTGATCGTCCTAACCCTGCTAAAAGCTTTTGAAGACAAAAGAAAGAAAGTGCATTCTATGTAAAACAGCACAACAATATGAAAGTCCTCTGACTCCTACTGTTCAGAAATGGGAAAATAATTGCATTAACGTTTTCTCTACTGCTGTGGAATCAATTCATATGGTTATTTCAAAACATGTTGCACAGATTCTAAAAGTCTTTTTCTTTTCTTGGGGCACTGTTTCTTATTGTTTCTTTGTTATTAAAATATTTTATTCTGAACAACAGATATTATTGTATAACTTCAATAAGGATTAAAACAAAAATGAAAAACTCTGAAAATCTCAAATGGCTGTACCTTTCTGGGACAGATCTGGGTTTTGTAAATTAGATTACAAATCATGCAGAGGAATATCTGCTACTGTACTGTCAGAAATATCTGAAAATTGACAACTAATGTACAAAAAATAGTAGAAACTATAAACGCTTAATTGCAATCAAAACCAGAAAAACTACTGAAATAGTAACATGTGGAGGCTTCTAAATATTATCAGCACTTTCTGTATTCTGAAAGATATAAAATAAAAGAACTGCAACATTGTAGAAATGTGGAGTGTAGTGAATGGTTCATACAAAGAAGTCAAAGAAGTTTTTAATATGGGAAATGGGGTCTGATCCAAGTGTAAGTAAGGGAAATAATTCAAAATACCCACTGAGATCATAATAAGATGTTATGTGATTCATAAGAAAGCTTACATGACTCTGTTCAATGAAGATGGTGGATCACAGCTGGATTGATTTATCAACCAATTACCTTCAGCAACATGAATTATAAGTTTTGATAAATCGGCACCCCCATTCTTATCAGTGTAAGTAGAATTTGCTAATTCAGAAATTAGCAACTAATTAATTGAGAAATAATGATGTTTATTGTATAGAAAAATAAAGCAGATATTGTGCTAGAGGAGTCAATAAAATATGAAAATGTGCAGCATGAAAAATATAAACGCAGTTCAGTTAGATTTATGTTTTCTATTAAAATGTGTAACAGTCATGGACAGGACTGGCCGAAGATGTAAAAATCAGGAAAAACATTGAAGCAGAAACACAAGGAATTAAGCAACTAGGGAAGCAGAGGAAATCAATCTCTTTGACAAGTTCATTTACATATGTAAACTTTCACTTTACCAGACAATTAAGAACAGGCAAGCTATAACGAAACAATAAGGGCTGTTCTGAACAATGGATAATCTGACGTTAAGACTAGATGTACAATACTTTTCATTACTACTTACTTGGATTATCTTTAATAATGTATCACTATTATTACTGCACATTATTAATTTGCGATTCAATTACAAAAGCTGTGTGGAGAAGATTATTTCCATGTATACAAAGAGTTAATGGTGAAGTACAATATAGGATATTTAAGAATGATACATGTAAATCTGATCAGCAAGAAATGCATTCACAGAAGCAGAAGAAAGGACTTGTATTTATTAGTTTACAAATGTGTAGCGTTTCTCACAAGATTCACAGAGGGTGTAAATGTACAGCTTCAAAAGTTCTCACACATGGTTGCATGGGATATATTCTAAAGCCAATGATAGTCAAAACCTCATCTATTGTAAACTGATATCTTATATTTACCAAACTTATTATTTTGTTTATTATTATAAACTTTGTTTATTAAGTAAACAAATTGTCTTTTTATCACACATGAATGTATTATGGCTGTAATCTTACTTGCCAGAAACAATATTCCTAAAAAATCTTAATAAAAGAAGTTTCTTATATATATGCCCTCATACTCGAAATGTACAGTTAATTACTCTTTTTCATGTGTAAATATTTCCTTAATTTCCATTAGAAGCCCTTGTAACTGCATTTGAAGAAACAATTTGTTATTATTATGGTTTCATGTGTCTTGTGAAACTCCAACGACAAGCACACAAAACTATTGTTTATAAGTAATTTTAGTGACTTTATTTTGAACTTCAAAAAATATATGATCCATAAATATTACAAAAAATAAAAAAAAAAAGGAATCGATTCATTACATTCTAATACTTATTAAAAGAAACAGCAGTTAAATTATTATGACATTCTTTCGACTGTTTCTGGAAATTCAGATTCATAAAAGAATAAACTGGACAAATATTAAGCATTTACACAAAAGCAACAAAAATGAACATACAAAGTACAGTATTTTAATATTTATTAAAAAATGTAACAAAAGTATGCTACATTTCTAAACTGTACTAAAAATAATTTTATCCATGGTGTTGTTAGTTTCACTTCATATAACATTAAACTTCACATAATTATAACTATTATTTTCTATAAGATACACTGTTAATACTGTAAGTATATGTTTGAATTCAAATCAAGTTTATATTCACCGCCTTTTCCCCCTAAACCTAAGCTTTGAATAATAATAATAATAAAAAAAAGTAACAAGAAAAACAAATTTATCTCTGAAAAAATGTAGGAATTTATCATGATACGTCAAATAATAAATCACAAACATTATAAGAAATTTTATTATTACTTGTTTTGTACAGTGAAATTTTCCTACATCATGTAAATAATTTGAAGCAAAATATATTTCATACATTAAAAAAACAAACAAAACAAAACCATAAAGATTTTATTGAACTGCATATTTATAATGATATACTTAATAATAACTTAAACTTAAGTTTTAACTCGTAACTTTATTGTATCTGGAATAGATGTTTTTCTTCCAAATTTATAAGGAAACTATTAATATTAGTTGCTTATCAATAATCAAAACAGTTTGCAGAAACATGTGAAACTATTTCTTGTAAGTTTAATGACATATGTATAATGAATATGAATCCCATTTGACCTTTTCTAATTTGTAAAATTTATCCACACACAACACCAATAAATACAAGAGACACAAGAACTTAAAAATATATTTTTATTGAAATTAATCAAATATCACAACAACATACCTTTTCAACTCTTTCATAGTTCCTAGCTTTCATCTGGAATAGAATACGATGCAACAAATCAACAACATTCAAAAAATAAAACAATAATTTTAACTAGATCATAAATTCTAATTTAAAATGTGTGTTTAAATTGAAAGTCCTTTCTTGAAGTCGTTACTTTATGGTGTTGATGAAATGGAAATAAATTTCACAACAGAATAAAAACTAACTTTATTTTTGACTGTATGTAGCTTCTTGACAACTTGTCATGAGAATTTTTTATTATTATTTTATACTGTCGGTGTGTTTTACAAATCTTGTGTTTTCTTTTGAGGTATTTTAACCATCCTTAACCATTACTTATTTTCAATTAATTGAATTCCAACTTAAAATAAAAGAATATCAGTAATATTTTTTTTTTTTTTTTGAAAAAAAGAACATAACAACAACACTAATAAAATGAAAACAATTCTAAATCAAATTACTGATTTTGCAAACTATAACTGGCATAACAGTTATGAGATACTTCCAATGAAGTGATAAAATGAAAACAATGCAGTACTGCTTACAATTCATCATGCTATTAATAACTTCTAATGTACTAGATTAACATAATGTTTCACGGATAAATCTGTGAAATTTAGAAGTGAAAGTATGATCTTGTAAGTCAAATTACTTTGATTTACAGATAACTTATTACTCTATCGTATGTCTGAATGTACACTAACAAAATTGTCATTTGAGAGCAGCTTATTGTTTTCATCAAATCATGCTATTATATGTTTTAAAAAAGAAAAAAATTGCTGTGCTTTAATCTGTTTTACTAACAGCTCATAAGCTGAAATGGCAACTGCATGCAAAATGTACCTATCAAGTGATTTTCTTCCTTGTTGGTCTTTTCTAGAGGAAACCAAATGGTTGTTTAATATTTAAAATGACATGCAAATGGTTCTTTCATCATTGTCATTTTTTTTAAGTACAGTAAAACCCCGATTATCCGAGCTTCCACTTTAACCGAGCTATCAAATATTTCTAGCATTTTTTTTTTTTTTCGATAATTAATCTTCGTTCATCTAGTCATACGACCCCCCTACCTGGAATCAGGGAATGGTTTCGACACCAACAATCCTGGGTTATCCTTAAAAAAATGCCGAAACATTGCTGCAGAAAAATGCCAAAGTAACGTAAAACAAAAAACAATTAAGGACTTTTTAAGTAAAAGAACTCTTTCAATATGAATTGTATGTGGTGTATCTGTATAACTTTTGTATTTGTTAAAATATACATTTAAATCTAGACTATTTATTTTATTTATAATTTTCGGTTATCCAAGTTAGTTTTGGTCCACATTAACTCGGATAATCGGGACTCTACTGTAATTCAGTCTTTAGACTGGTTAACATTCCATGAAATTTGTGAGAATTCCCATAGAATCACCTGATGAATCATCATCATTAGATTGACAAAATCAAAGTGAAAAGGCAAAAAAAAAAAAAAAAAAAAAAAAAAAAAAAAAAAAAAAAAAAAAAAGCAAAAGTGCTGCTTAATTTTACTACTCGAAACACACTAGATGAGAAAATCAATCAATAAATAAAAAAAAACATCAAATCTACTATAAGTAAAAATGTTTTATTTCATGATTAGTACAAATTAGGCAGTTAATTCAGGTTAAATAGAAAAGTAGATCACTATATCCCATATGCAATTTGTATAAGTCAACAAATCCAACTTAGAATGTGTATTTGGGAATGATCAGACATGGAAATCAAAATTAAAGATGTCAGAAGTGTTGGTTGTAAAGGATTTACTTAAACAGAACTCCATAAATTAATTTTGTTTTTCAATTTTTCTAAAAACAAAAAAATTACAACAATCAAACCAGTTGATTTTTCAGATAGATAAAAACTTATATCCTTGCTAAGTGATTGTGCTGCTAATCTGATAATTAGTAAGGATATCTAAAACATGAGTTCCATCCCTTGGTTTCGAGGTTTTTGCCTTTTGATGGATAGATTTTCTTTGAAATCTGTGCCTATCATGGCCTGTCTCTGTTTGAAAACATTAATTTATGAAGAACACAGGTTACGTGGATTAAGAGCTTCTTTTTTATTATTAAGTCATTGCATTCAATTACATCGCCAGTATTCTTTTCATTCCTGATCATACGCATGATTGAACAATTTAAAAAACAGAACAAACAAAACTAAATACAATTTCTGAAATTTGCATATTAGTTTATTCACTTTATAAAATAATTAGAGCTAATATATATTAGTAGTAATAAAAATTCTTTTCTTTTTTTTTTTTAAATGCTAACATGGCAAGTTCACGATCTGGAAATGCGACACTTTGATCAAACCCATGCCAAAACGATAGAACTCAACTTATTTCAGCAAGGTTTTCAAAATTTAAATAAGTTTTTATGATGTCCTGTTATCGTCTTTGCAATTATTTCCATGCAGTACATGATAAATAATCATAGAATTCTTTTTCTAAATTTATATTTCCTTGTTTTTGTAATTAATAATTGATTACTTTCCTAGGATGTTATACATTGTTAGTGTTGTTTTAAACAAAGGATTTGTGTGTTATATTTCGTTTCCACTATGAGATGCTGTATTTAATAATTGATTACTTTAATGAGACGTTTCATAATGTTGGTATTCTAAAATTTAAAGGATTTATGTATTATGTTTTGTTTCCAGTATGAGATGCTGTATTTAATAATTAATTACTTTAATGAGACGTTTCATAATGTTGGTATTCTAAAATTTAAAGGATTTATGTGTTATGTTTTGTTTCCAGTATGAGATGCTGTATTTAATAATTTATTACTTTAATGAGACGTTTCATTATGTTGGTATTTTTAAATTTAAAGGATTTGTGTGTTGTTTTCAGTATGAGATGCCATATTTAATAATTGATTACTTTAATGAGATGTTTCATAATGTTAGTATTTTTAAATTTAAAGGATTTATGTATTATGTTTTGTTTCCAATATGAGATGCTGTATTTAATAATTGAATACTTAAATGAGACGTTTCTTAATGTTGGTATTCTTAAATTTAAAGGATTTATGTATTGTTTTGTTTCCAGTATGAGATGCTGTATTTAATAATTGGTTATTTTAATGAGAGGTTTCATAATGTCGGTATTTTTAAACTTAAAGGATTTATGAGTTATGTATTGTTTCCAGTATGAGATGCTGTATTTAATAATTGATTATTTTAATGAGAGGTTTCATAATGCTGTTATTTTTAAACTTAAAGGATTTGTAATACATTGTACTTGAAAAAGATTACCAAGAAGCTTATCGAAAGATTGTATTGTAAATGAAGAACAGATGGCAATAGAATTGTCTTTAATAAAATATGGACCAAAAGTATAAAAAGAATGTAAAAAAATCATCAAATAAAGATTGAAGAGAATTGGAAATGATTGACTGGATACAGAAATGAATACTATCTCAGCTTGAAAAGGATAAAAAAATTATCTTGGATGTTGGCCAACACTCTTTTCACATATAATTTTTGATGAATTTAGATAAGTAAATGAAATGACTAAGACAATTACAAATAGAGATGTCAAGAGGGAAGCTCTCTTTCATCACACGATGTGGCACAGCAGAACTTCTCAACCTGTTTGTTGCAACACAAAGAGATATGCCAAGGAAATTTTTAAGAGTAAATTTGTAATCAACATTAAGCTTTACACAAGCCAATGTTCTTAACTAGACTAAAATCTATATGCCAACTAACATGGACAATCTGAAATATGAACTACATTCTGTTTTGTTCTAACAATTAAGGATAATAAGGTATCAATCAGCATTCAAAATCAGCTTTAAAAAATATTTCTGGATATCAGTTATTTAAAAACAGTCTGGTAATTGGTAAATCATAGGTATTTTTCAAAGGATTTTAGGATAATAATAAAAGCACTGAAAAAGTTTGGTGTGCCACAGGTTTTTTGCTAATACAAAATTGCTCTGAGAAGCAAAAAAGGTTGAGAAGCACTGTTCTAAAGAAAGGTAGTTTCCATAAGTTTCCCCAATATAAAAACAATTGAAGATAGGTATTGCATTTAATTTGCAGCTGAAAATTTGAAACAATACCTTCAACATCATTTCTCTGAAGCTGTAAGGAGCCACTTCAATCTGTATTTTTGTCACTAGCTAATATCCGAATGGCTAGTGACTAGCTAATATCTGAATGGCAGGAGAAAGCCTGCCGGAACTGAAACATATAATAACAGCACTCTTAAAAACTTCTTTCCAGAGATTCAAGATTTATCCAGAAAAGCAACTCAAAAGATTTAAATTGAATAAGAGACATGTATCCTTTATTGATACATTATACAGGGTAGTAATATTGGGTCGTCCGGAAAGTTGGTGCCGATTTTCGGTAGCTGGCATAAGGACACCCTTGAATATATCAGAATGATTGAAAACAAATGACAAGCATACATATTCTAAAAGACGGTACAGTTCAGGCGTATTTGGAAAAAAGTTTGGTTACGATACGTTAATTTTTGTCAGTTGTATAAGCCTTTGAATATGGAAGCAAACGAACTGCATTATAGGCATTAAATGCTTTTCTTTTTACCGGAAAGGCAAAAATGCCACACAAGCAGCAAACAAAATATGCGCTGTTTATGGCGAAGGTGCTATTGCTGAAAGAACTGTATGGAAGTGGTTTGCTAGGTTTAAAGCTGGCGATTTCAAGCTTGAAGATCAAGAACGTCTAGGTAGGCCCTCCACCACAGATGAAGATCAGATTAAAACACTGATCGAGAATAACCAACGCTATACAACATGTAAATTAGCAGAAATGTTAAAAATATCAAAATCTACCATCCACGAGCATTTTCTTAAGATTGGCTACACAAACCATTTTGATGTATGGGTTCCCAATGATTTAATCAAGAAACAACTGATGGATCACATTTCCATTTGCGACTCGCTCTACAAACGCAACGAGAAGATACCATTTTTGAAACAAGTTGTGACGGGGGATGAAAAATGGATCATTTATAATAATGTTAAGCAAAAAAGGTCTTGGAGAAAGCAGAATGACCCACCTTTAGTCACCCCAAAAGCCGGTCTTCATCCTAAGAAGGTCATGATCTGTGTCTGGTGGGATTGGAAAGGAATCCTGCATTAAGAGCTTTTACCAAACAATGAGACAATAAATTCAGAAAAGTATTGCTCCCAATTAGACATATTAAAGACAGCTACTGAACAAAAACATCCAGAAATAGCGAATCAGAAGGGCGTAGTGTTTCATCAGGATAATGCGTGGCCTCATGTGTCTTTGACAACTCGACAAAAGTTGTTGGAGCTCGGTTGGGATGTTCTACCCCATCCACCATATTCACCAGACCTCATACATCTTCAGATTTTCACCTATTTCGAACATTACAAAATTCCCTTAATGGAAAAAACTTCAACTCTTTGGTAGAGATAAAAAAATCATATAGAAAAGTTTTTCGCCGAAAAACCCGAGAGGTTCTGGAAGGACGGAATTTTCAAGTTGCCTGAAAGATGGAGAAAAGTTGTGGAACAGAATGGCACCTATACAATTTAATAAATATATACCAAAATTTAAATGTGCTGCATTTCAATTTTCCTTCAAACTCAGCACGCACTTTCCAGACAACCCAATATTATGGTCTGAATCAATTTTGCCATGAATCAATTAAATCTTCATACAGGGTGGTGCAAAAGTTACTACATATTGTTATAAATTGTCCTTAACTGCAGCATCAGCATATGTTCGCAATCTGATTGTTTGAAATTGGTATGGAGCTTTAATTTCAATCTCAACCACAAGAGTGAGTAGAGCTTCAATTTCAATGTCTACCACCTGGTCTATTGGAAATTGATTCTGATTACAGGTTACAGATTTGAGAACTTACGTTAAATGAAGGAGATCCTGATTTGTATTTGAAGACTATTTGGAGTGATGAAGCGACTTTAAATTGCCTGATCATTTTAACTGACAACTGTAAGTACTGGTATATTGAAAATCATAACATTATGCTTGAAAGTCAATCAACCAGGCAGGCATTACACTTTGGGGAGGAATCTTATATCATGGAATACTCGGACCATAGTTTTTTGACGGTCCTGTGACTGGTTAGAATTGTTTGGAAATGCTGCCAATGCACATAGTTTCAGGACTAAGATGCATTAAAATAATTTTGATTCCTTGTACTTTCAACACGATGGTGCTCCATTGCACTATGCCACTGTTATGTGGAACTATGTCGAGGAAGTTTTTCATGGGAAAGTCATCAGAAGGACAATATCAATTGAAATGCCACCAAGGTCTCCAGACCTCACTCCTATGGATTTCTTTTTGGGGGTGGGTGGGGGCTAGTCATGACAACTTTGCCAAGCCATCTGTTTTAGAGTTCCTGGAATAGCCTTCAGCTATGTGTCAATGCAGAGGGAATACAACTTGAACATACAAAGTAGTTGTAAATCACTAAGGACAGTAATAACTTCGAAAGTATAACTTGTTGTAATAAATGGATAGTGACCTTTGCACCACCTGTATATGCCCGATAAATATGATAAAAGCTCACATATGAAGACTATCAATATGTTAAATATCAATATGGGCCTTTTTATTTTTGCCAGGCAGCACAGGATACTTTTTATAAGTTTCAGATTTGCTTAAACACATGATGAAATAGTACCATACACCTTGCAGCCATGTGAGACGGCCAAATAAGGGACAGAATCTATGTTCCAATTGAAATGTGACTTGATCCAAGATACAATATAAATGTATGTCCAATTGTGAAGAGTTAGGATAAAAAAAAAAAAAAAAAAAAAACTTTTAAATATCTTTTCAATACTGCTTCCATAAGTTTTAAGACACTTTCTAATCTACTTACCTGCAATCAGTCTGAAAGACAACTGTCTTCCCTAAAATTCACTTTATATTCTAAGGCAATGTATTTGCATTTTATTTGAAAATATTGTGGAACTGAAAATTGAATATACTTTATGGTATAAGGAATATAAGAGATGGAAGCATCAAAAGACAAATAATGATAACTATTATTTCCATGAAAAAAAAAAAAATTTCAGAAACCAACACAAAGTAGAAGAATAATAAAGGTTCAAACCAAAGGAAACAATGTTTAATAGGATAATGCTTATTAACTAATTTAATTCACAAACTATTACACAATATATCAAGAAACTTGAGGCACAGCTTTTTCAATAACTATATTTCAAGTTCTGTGAAATTCCATTATCCGAAGCAATGAGAAAACAATGAAGAGAGCAGAAAAACAAGGGCTCATTTGCTTATTAGAAAAGTTTACATCAAAGAGCTGAATGGGAGAAACTTGGTTAATGAATCAACTGTTATTATGATTGCCACCATGTGTCTGTATGTGAAAGTTCACAAGTCGAAATAAAAATTATAGCAATAGCTATTCTTATATTTATGTAGATATTTTCTACCATTTATATTATTTCAAACTGTCAATTTAGTATTTATAGTTTTAATAATTACAATGAAGAAATACTGAAGCTGATTTATATAAATCATTTTGTTCATATTTATGTTGGAAAAGAACTTTTTTAAAATAGAGTTGGAGTTTCTTTATAAAATTGGATGAGAGAAAATTTATTTGTAGAAGTAAGCTTGTAGATGAAAATTGAATTAAATTTTAACGATTAAAAAATTTAAAATTAATACTATAATTAACTCCAAGTGTTTATATGCAAATGATATATCTCAGTTGAATACCCCCCCCCCCTTCCCAAGACGGCAATAACAGCTGGAACTCAATTTCGCTATTTCAGAAAGAGATTGTCTATAATTTATCAGAGCGCTTTACAAAAAAATGTTAACTAAAAAATTAACTTTTAGAATTACCAATACTTTACGTGCATTGTTCGTTATTAATCACACAACGAAACCGATGCACCTGAATAAATTAGTTTAATACAGCAAATGAAATAATACAACACGACTAGAGTTTCTGGCACATAATAAAGTGCCTATTATCAAGACTTGATAATAGGCACTTTATTAATGTGCCAGAAACTATAGTCGTGTTGTATTATTTCATTTACTGTATTAAACTAATTTATTCAGGTGCATCGGTTTCATTTGTGTGATTAAAAAATTAACTTTTTTCACACAAAAAAAAAAAAAATCTGCAAAAGGATATTTTAGCTTGATTTATTGGTTAATTTTAATAAACATAATACTTAGGAGAAATTTTTAAGATTCTTGTAAATCTTTCAAAACTGTTAAAAATCAATTTATATATTATTATTAATAATAATAATAATAAAAAAAAAGCTATGCACAGTCCATTACCGAAGGAATAGAAAAGGATGCTTTATAGTGGGATTAGCATATCAAATCATTAATAATCTAAAATAATTTGAGAATTTGGCTTGTTATTTTCACTGTAAATAATTCTATAACTGATAGGCCATTAATCTTTTCATCTTTTCAAAGGACTAATCAAAAATAACAATTTTCAAAAACAATAGCTAAAACAGTTACAATATTTAGTAATAGTAATAGTTAGGTGTGTGTGTGTGTGTACGTGTATGTAACAATACTGTAAGAAATAACAAAGAACATAAGTAATAATAAAAATATTTGAAAGAAAAGCATTTAATATGCATTACATCTGGATTATTTTGGATCCTTTTACTGCCATACTGTGACGGTTGATAGAAAACCATTGTTAATTTAACTTTTATCACCTTATATAACTTTAACAACAACAAAAGATTCAATAATGTCTGGGTGTCTTAATCGTTTCATATTGTAGCAAAATTGGTAGCAACTGCAGATTTTCTTAAAAAACTCTTTCAATTCAAATCAATTAGTGAAAAAAAAAAAAAAAAAAAAATCATTGGTAGCAAAAATTAACAGAACAGTGGTTTGGAACAATGTTCTTACTACAAAGGGGAAAGGACAATTTGGTTAAGAACATGAAATACAAAGCGGCTCAGTAAACAGGTTGGGCAGCAATGAAACACTGATGAAATTAATCAATTGTTCCAGTGGTATCTCTAGGTAAACCACTTAAGAAACAAGATAATAAAGCCTTGTGCACCAATTTTGCCGAGTTCACATTCTTGAGACAGCTCAGCTTCACCCTACTGAGGATTCGTTGAACCAGTAATCCTGCCCAGAAAAAGAACAGGTTCTGTGCTTGGATTCAATAAAAAATTCTTCTCTTGAAAAAATGGATTATGTAGGTTGATTATAGTATTCAATAAATCAAAGCAATATGTAGTCTATATGTATCATCACGTTTGTAATATATGTTGAACTGAAAACTGCAAGTTTATTAAATTTAATTTTACCTTTCTCATATCTTTCATGTTATCCTGGCTATTTAAGTTACCTACTGTAAATTCATTTCAACAGAAGCCTCCTAGCATTGAATTATAATTCATTCATAATTTTTTAGTAATTAAAGGATCGTAATCAATTTGTTAAGTATATTTTAATTGCTGCTTACACATTTTGAAGTGAGATAGGATGATACAAGATCCCAAAATTCAATATATTCTTTCTTTTTTATTTTTAATATCAGATTTCTTAAAAAAAATAAAATAAAAAAAAAATAGCAACAGCAGAATGTAAACTTTTTATTACCATCTGGAAGCTTACATTGGCAGATTATAAAATTATATGTACAGGGCGATTCAAAATTTCCTGTACAAACTTTAAAGATAGGTTCTACTCAGTCAGACAAACAAAAAAATTCAAATAAACATGCTTAGTGTTCTTATGGAAATGACTTGTATAGAAAGTATGATGATGATGATTGATATTTCAGTTTTGATTTTTTTCCCCTTAAACAATGAAGAACTATTTTGCTGTTTTTAATAATAAGACTGCTACAAGTTGTCATAATTAACTTATGAAACAGTTCTTTCCTCAACATGGAATTAGTATTAATATTTTCCATCTAACTCATTCCATTTAACTACTTGTCTGCTAAGCTAAAGGGGAAAGATTGTTTCATGTTGTTCTTTTATCCTGGCAATGTAGGATGAAGCTCAAGATTCATTAAAAAACTCTAAATGATCATCATTATTATTTTCTTAATTTTTGTTTGTTTTATCTTTAAGTGTCAGTCAAGGCAAGAAGTCACAAAGTGTGGGCTGATAGTGGGGGTAAGAGGAGATAAAGTGGCCAATCTGAAGAATTGAGATCATCATCATAAACATTTTATAAACTGTAGTTTTGCATTGACAAAAAATTAATTTAAAACTTTAATAAAGGAATGCTATCTCGGAAAGATAATTTTTAATTGAATTTAATGGGGGGGGGGGGGGGGATCCATATTTGAGACATTGAAAATAGCTCTTTCAAATCTGATAATCAAATGTAAAAAATGATCTTAATTTCTAATTAAAAAAAAAAAAAAAAAGTGAATATAAGGATCAAAGATGTGTATAAAAAAAACATTTTCTAAATAAGCTTCAAATTTTATTTTTGACTCTTAGGATAGTCAGCAATTAAAGGAATTGGGTCTCAGAAGAAGAATTCCTCTTAAAGCTAAACAGATTTATGGGTGAGATATAATGATGACTTAAAACCATTTCTGTATATTTTTAATGATTTTAAATTTCTTTAAATATTGAAGAAGAAAAACATTCTAAACATTCTAATACACTAACAAAAACATTTAAAACATAAGCATGCATTCATTCTCACACACTAACTTGCTAATCAAAACTGTCACATATTAGCTTGCTGTTTCAGGTACTCATTATACAAAATATTCTTTATTTTTTTTTTCCTTTCTTTATTTTTCACTTTTTAAAATTTATCTTTTATATTTTCTTCTGTTAACATAAATGTACAATGAAGATTAGAAATAGACAGCAAAAGCCTTGCAAAACTTTTATTTCTAAAAATAATTATAAAAAATAAATAATACAGCCGTTACTTTTAAATTACTTCTAAGTTACTCCAACACTTTTGGAAAACTAAATATAGTTAAGAAAAGAAAAACAGGTTGGCCCCTCTAATAAAAGAGGGGAGATTTTTTTTCATTCTTCTTAATATGTAAAACTACATAATTTTTTTAAACACACCCCATTTTTGAAAAGTATAAATCTTAAAATGTGCGCATGTATGTATATACTGCTCAATTGAAAGTGGACACCTGCCATACTGGTACAACCCCTGCAAATTTGGTCAATAATTTGGAATATATTCATTATAAAACAACATGAACATGTCACTGGCTAGGAGCCAAAATGTTCTAACTACAGACTAGATAGTTTTGAAAAAACTGTTTAAAAGACTAAAAAAATCCTCCAAATCGAGTTTTATAGCTCAGTAAGTTAGTCTTCGTAATTATAAATGTTTAAAGTCCAAATTTGGTAAAAAAAAAAAAAAAAAAAAAGATTTTTCAAAATCACAGTATTTGACCTAAAAACTGCAGGTAGGACAAATTTGCTGTAAAGGACTATGCTTCAAAAATTCAGACAACAACGTTTTAAGTAAGTTATTGGCAGTTTTTATGGTCTTTGAGTAATTTTTTTTCTTCTCAAATATACATGTTTGTTTGTTTATATATGGTCAAGGGACATCATTTAATAACAAAGAAGAATTAAAAAAATTAATAATAATAATTATAAAAAATATCTACTGTTTTGTTTTCTTCCTCTTAATCTTTTTTTCTCAATGTCCGTGTGTTTTTTTTTTTCTTATTTTCCTAAGGTTTTTTAATTTTTTTCTAACTTTTTTCTTATATTTTCCTTTATGTTATTGTACTTTTTTTTTTTATTATAATTTTAATTTTTTTTTATTGTTATGGGTCGTCCTTAAATTTATGCTTTAGCACAAAATTATATTCACTTGTTTTATCTTCATTAACACCAATCGCATTTGAATAGGTCAATGGTAATTTCAAATGCTCCAAGTCAACAGCTCTACCCCTTTTCTTGTAGGAAACAGCCACACTACTACATTCTACTGATATTTCTTCAAGTAATTTTCACATCATTGTTAGCTTTTTCTAATCTAAGCCAATGCATTGTTATTGCCTGCGAATGCTCTTGATTTTGCAATCTGGGATTCCACTTCTCAATTGATAAAATCTTTTTGGCTTATCTCATGAACTATGAGAAGCAACGTTTTACATGCATTACATACTATATGGTGATAGTCAACTTTTCCTTGCTTCATAGTTCTGAAAATTGTTGAGTGCATAGAACCACATTTCATGAAAGCCAGCCACAAAAAAATTTATGGTCAATGACCTTGAACTTCGTGGATTTCAGCAGAGCAGTGATAAACACGGAACATAGCATACGATTGCGATTTTGACAGCCAAGGTAGCACTGTACAGAACTGCCTTCTTTATCACTTTCCTATCCTCTTCCATTAACCAAATCCAAAGAGCTGTAGCAACATGAAAACTTTTTACGTGTTGAATCTGCAATGCTTCTTTATTTCTCTGTCTTCATCACACAACTTGTTAAAAATATCTTACAGGCCTTGCGGTTGCCCCCCAAAACTTTAATTTTTTCTTGTTCTGAAAAAGGTATCAAATTTTTGCAATTTTTCTTGTATTTGGCACGGTCGTTCATTGTTCTTACGTTTACATTACTCTCCCTTATTGTAGGCAGCCATTTTTAGGATTTTGATCTAGTTTTTGGTTTTCTAACATGCTTTCGTGTCTTCCACTTTTCTTTGCCTCTGCAGCGTCAGTAATAACGTTTTCATCAGAGTGCTGTTTCCTGAATTATCTAATAGTTGAGAAGCATTTATATTTTGCATGCTGACATCAGCTTCATTAACCCTGATATCATCATCTTCATCACTCCTTTGAAGGAACACTGAAACATCGGAATCTTTATTTTTATTACTGAACAGGAAGAATGAATCATCTCAATCTAACATCCGAGAATTTAAGAAATCGAAAGCACAAAAACATTCAAACTCACATCAAAATCGTAACAGTTTCAAATGCAAATCTGCAGTTAGAACATTATTGCTCTGCATAACAGAAAATTCGTAGATAGAACAAAATAGAATTTTAATTCTAGGGCGAATTTTTTTTTTTTTCAAGAATGCCCTGAATATTAAAAAATCTGTAATTTTATGTGGTTTAGTTTTAATTGTTAATAAGAAATTCTTAAAAATTGTAGATAGAACATTTTGGCTCCTAGCCAGTGATGTATATTTGGAGTCATTTGGTGTCTAACCACATGTTGAGGTAAAATGCCACCATGTGAGCGATTTTCAACGTGGAGTATTCATAGGCTGCCACATTAGTGGCCAGAGTGTGCGAGCCATAGGATCGACACTGAACCTGCCAAAGTCGACTGGTGGTGCTATTATCACGAAGTGGAAACATGACGTCATGGAGGTGACCGAGTCCGCATGCTGACCGAAAGAGACAGGAGGGCCCTGAAGCGGTTTGTACGGCAGAACAACGGCGGCAGGACTTCCAGCAGGCAACGGGAACAACTGTCAACCATGAACCGATGACGATTCATCTGGAGCTCTATGCGGCCGGTGAACGCATAACCTAACATCACCCCTGTAAACGCCCAGCGTCGTGTGGACTGGTGTATAGAGTGACTGCTGCCTGAGTGTGTCATCCCAACAGTGAAGTTTGGCAATGGTGGTGTGATGGTGTTTCTCCTGGTTTGGATTGGTCCGTTGGTTGTGACTGAGAGAATATGACATCCACACAATATCTGGACGTTCTAGACAATTCCATGCTTCCTACGTTGTGGTCGCAGTTCGGTGAAGGACCATTTTGTGTTCCAGCACGACAATGTGCCCTGCCATAAGGCCAGTGTTGTCAGCACCTGGTTTCCGAAGAATAATGTTGAAGGACTTCAGTGACCAGCCCAGAGTCCAGACCTCAATCCTATTGAACATCTGTGGGATAAATTGGAGTGCCAGATTCTTGCGCGTCCGATGTGACCGCAAACATGCATCTAACTTGTGCAGGCTTTGAAGGAGGAGTGGGCAAAAATACCAGTTGCTTGCTATCAGGAACTGCTGGAGAGCATGCCACGGCGTGTGGATGCTGTGCTTAGAGCAAAAAACCACAGTAAGCACTATTAGACATGCTGTAAATAAAGCGTCTGTTCCATACCACAACTGTCCACTTTCAATTGAGCAGGCAGTGTATGTGTGTATGTATATATTTATTTATATATATATATATATATATATATATATATATTTTAACTTTACATAAAATATTCATTAAGAGAACTGAGTAATCTTTCTCATTTACAGGAATTAAAATCTTTTTTTTTAGTAATGAAAGTAGATATTATAAATCTTTTACACATTTCAGTTAATTCATATATTCTTTAACATTTCTGAAGTAATAATAAGTGAGATAATTGAATTATTTTACCCATTATACTTTTCTGCTTGATGAGCGGCATACAGTACAACTATATTAAAAAATGCCCTGAAACTGATAATGATTTTCAAAAAGTCATTTTTTTTCATTTAAACAGCAACTTACCTTAAAAATGTTTTTGTTTCAGTTTTTTTTTTTTTTTTTTTTGAAAAAAAAAAAACCTTCTTCCCTCATAATAATAAATAATCAAGTTCAATATATTCTAAAAATTAAAAAAAATCAGTTATAGTAATTTCCTGCAGTTTTTTCATATTGAAAAGCGATGTAGAATGTAATGCATTCTTTAAAAGAATTCAAACCAAATAAAAAAGTCAAAATTTATTGTTGCTACACAGCTATTTGCTAAATGTGACTACAGTGTAGTCAATTTAAAATTATTTTTTAGTTACAAAAAAAAAAAAAAATAGAAAAATGATATACAATTTTTTGGTAGATTAATATGTATGTTACCGCTAAAGCTCGAAAGCCGTTAATATGCACATTACCTAGCTAATCTGCAGATTAACTGATTTGCTCCATTAACATGCGGAATCAAGAGTTTTCTACAATTTACCTAGGAATTGTGCACATTAACGGCTTCCGTATCGTTAAGTTCAAAAGTTTGTTTCTCTCAAAGTGAAAATTTTAAAGGGAAAAAAATTGTTTCAAAAGTTACCAACAGATACATCCTGCAGCTGACGATGCTTCACTTAACCTAACCTACAGCTAATCGGAATAAACACTTCGGGTCCTTTGGACCTCAAAATTTGAATAATAATATTTTAAACAGTTTGATTCTTCCTATTATAGTTTTTTAATTGATTGATGATTGATTCTATCAACTAATTTGTTGATTGTTTGATTGCATTAACTTGATTCTTTAGATATCGAAAAATAAATAAATAACTATGTTAATTTAAGCGTAAAGAAACGTTGCTGTTGTTCCAGCAAAGATCTTATTTTCACTTTAACGAGTAGCTTAGTATGTAATGTGCATATTACCTTGATAATTTTAGAAATGAAACAATTTTCGGCACTTTAACGGATCACCCTAGTTAACCTGCACATTACCTACATAATCTGTAGAATAACTGATTTCTGCACTTTAGCGGGATGATATATATATATATTTTGGCAAAAACTATAAAGGATTAAAAAAAATCTTGGGGAAAAAAAAACAAAAAAACAAAAAAAAACAACCGAAGATCTTTACAAATTGCATTTAATCAGCTTTCTTTTAAATATAATCTGTAATTATGATTAATGTTTTATAAATATTTCTTAGAATTACTAGAAAAAAAAGGTAATTTAAAATTTACAAAAATATTCTCTTTTCTTTTTTACTTATCCAATGTTAAGTAAAATAATTCATATTCGATGCTAAAAAATAATTTAAGCTTAAAAAAAAAAATATGAAAAATTTGACTTTTGATCTACTGATTATAATTCATTACAGCAATGTCCTTTTAATCAATATAATATTTATGAAATATTCACTAGAACGGAGAAAAAAAATTAAGTCTTAGATCCCATAATTTAATTCAGATCATTATTGTAAAATGATATTTATTGCAATAATATCTATCCTCCTATAAAAGAAATTTGTAAAAACAAAAATAGTTATTATATGACAATGGAAAATAAACCTGGAATCAATACAACTGCCCCAATGAGAAAATGAAGTGAAACTGGAAAATTTAATAATAATTTAATTACATCTGCTTTAAGGGATTTAATGAGGCAATTTTGATAACGATGAATGAAGGAAAAAGAAATCACAAAAATTATGAAAGATCATTGTTATTTTGTTGTCATTAGTTGCTACAGTATGATTAAATTTCTTCATTTTCATTTTGAGTTTGTTGTGCAGCATTACAGATAACCGAAGAGAAGTATTAACAGCAGTTCTACTCATGCAGATTGTAAAGTACTAATCATCACCCACACAAAGTAAATAAAATAACTATTTCGTTTAATTTGTAATGAACTTTTTTTTTAAAAAATAATGAATAAATTTCTTCTTCTACAAGATTTCATTGTATTAGCAACTCACCGTAGGAGAATCAATGGAACAAAATACAGTGCCTTGCAATTGAAAGAGAATTATCACTTAATAAATGAATCTACGTCATTTAAAATGAACCCCAAAAGTAGTTTCAATAGCTACTTAAAAGCATGGAAGTATAGAAATATAGAACTGAATGGCAAGTTGATTAATAACGAGTCTGATAAATTTTAAAGCTTCATTGCATAATTCAATTTCTGACTAGAATTCTTTATACTGAATAGTTGCTCTCTTATATAAGAGAATATAAACATTATCCAGAAATCTCAAAAGGGATGGCAATTGGTAGAATAGTCATATGCCTAAATGGTTTGTTATCAAAAGTTTACTGGACTAGATTTGAAGCAACAATGTATCTAAAAGATTATTACTTTACCTTGGAACAATAAAAACAAATTGCCATGGGTACTGTCAACTTAGAAGTGGACATTATCAAATTACATTTCTTCAAGTTTTGATCTTTCAAGACTATTGAATTTCCTTTTCAGTTTCCAAAATTTCTAGGGGATTACAAGAAGCTGTCCATAAACTAAGTATGCATGTTGGGGGGAGGGGGTTGTGCTTAGCGTAACAAAGTGTGGTGAGGGAGGGTCAGATAATACGTGATGTCACATTACATTTTACTTAGGTGTTTTTGATTTCAAAAAATGCGCATAAGAAATTCATTAAAACACCCCCAATTACCTAAACTTTAAAGTTCAAACAAAAATGTTTGAAAATGAAAAATTTCTAATATGAAAAATGGCAATTTTAATTTCAGATTTTGATAATTTCTTAAGATCTAAATTTCTATTAGTTGTACCTACCCATAGTATGAAATTGGGATAGTTTTAATTTCAGATTTTCATTCTATTTTTTATGCATGAATATCAATCATTAAAATGTAAACTTTGTAGGAAAAATTACAAAATACTTAATATATTTACTAAATAGTATATTAAACCACACTGAGAATTAAAATACATCAAGACTTTTATTTTTATTTGTAACTGCCTAGAGATCAATAGACAAAATGATTTTCTTTTGTTCCACTGTAGTTTGCCAGTTAAAGGTTCTCTTATCAATTATACGACTGATTAAAGAACTTAGTCACTGAAATAAATCTTATAAATATTTAGTTAAAAATACTTTAGTTTTTAATGTAAATTAGGGAGGGGGTACATGATATTGTGATGTAATATTAGGAAAATGGGGGGGGGTTCAAAAATAATAAAAATTAGCATGACATAGTTTATAGACAGCCCCCCAAAGATATTTTTATGTTGTAAGGTAGTGCCAGTGTAGTATGCTCTCTTTATTCAGGTTACACAATTACAACATTGACCACTTTTACATCAAAAGGTACTCTGTTCTTTAATGAACATGTAAGATTTACCAAAGCAAAGCAACTAGAGAGAATCACTGATCTGGGACGAAACAAAATGAATCATCCATGAAGCAACATGACTAAGAAGTCTGTGTTGCTTTCAATGAATGGCAAATTTATCTGCTTGGTTCTTATCAGCACAACTGTAATAGAAATGAATTTTAGACCTCTACAATTTCGAAAGTCCTGAGCTATTTAACCCGGAGATGAACTTCTTTTGCTAAATGGGAGTGAGAAATATTCATTGTATTTCAGTTTCAATAATCAATTCCTGCAATGAAGGCATTTGCATTTCCATCTGCACATAATCTAACAATCCTCACCAACAACAAAACATATGCACAGTGTGAAGTACCCTTGAAACATACATAGCATTCAAACTGCATTCCCACTGTGATGGTATTCCTTAGGACATTACTAAGATGACTTATCAGGTGTAAATTTTTTGGGTTTGATTTTTAACATGACAAGGATCACTTCAAAAGTAATGTTCCCAACATAAATTAAGCTTCCCAATTTTCACAGATCAGTTACATCCACGATAGCTTCTACTTGTGTTTATCTTTGCAAGTGATCAATTTGGTAAAGAAAATTGCTACTGATATCTGCCAGAAGGCATGGTTATGATTGAGCTGTTGGTATATGAGTTAAGAAAAAGTGCGGAAAAGTGCAGAAGTCACAGCAGAAGGTCTACACAATCAGTTACGAGACACTACAATGATGAGGGACAACTGGACGTCCCTAAATTCAAGACTTTTCTACCTGACAATATGCAACTGGATGCTGGTTTTGAATCATGTAATGGGCAATGTTGCTATAATTACCCTGCATTCTTAATTGGCACACACTTCTTTATAAGCTAACGACAATTTTGAAGGAGCCAATCTAAATGCAATGCATCACTTCTGGAAGGACTGAAGCAGCAACTGAATAATGCAAATTCTGTTTCATTTCATTGTGCAGATGTACAAGAAAGCAGCGAGGATTGCATAGAAAAATAGGTCATTCTGTGAAAACAGGAATGAGGGGAAACTAACCTTGAAAATGATTTTGTTTACTGTCTGCCAGCAGGTAAAGAATATTATTATTGACTACAATCATAAATAGCAAAAATAACTGTAAATGAAATAATCTTTCTTACTACTATTCAATAAATAATATTTAGCACAGCGATTGACCTAATCATGGCTTTTTATTTCCTGCTAATTACAAACTGTAAGAGCTTCATAATATTTCTCGAGAGTTTCCATAAAGTTCTATATATATAACAGATCTGTAAATATGAAACCGGAATTTGTCCATGGATGATCCTAGCTGTCACTGGAGTTACCATCAAACTGCATCATTGGCACCATTGTCTTGTTGACATCTGACAACTGATTTTCAACTCACAACAATACAAGTTTCATACAACAGCATAGTTTGTAATAGCGCTGAACAAGTCAAATTTTGTGCCTGGAAACTATGATTTGCGGACAGCATTGATTTTCTGTTACCATTTGAAGAAAACTGCTGCAGAATCGCATCGAATGCTTGTTGAAGCTTACGGTGAGCATGCTCTCGGTAAATCATAGTGCTTTGAGTGGTTTAAAAAATTCAAAAGTGGCGATTTTGATGTGAGAAACGAAGAACGTAGAAGACCACAGAAAAAGTTCAAAGACAGCGAATTGCAAGCATTGTTGGACGAGGATGACACTCAAACACAACAACAACTTGCAGATCAATTAAATGTAACATGAGAAGCCGTTTCCATATGTTTGAAAGCCATGGGAAAGATCCAGAAGATGAGAAAATGGGTTCAACATGAACCGAATGAAAGATAGCAGGAAAACCGAAAAACCACTTGCGAAATTGCTGCTCGCCAGGTACAAAAGAAAATTTCTCCATCGAATTGTGACTGGCGATGAAAAGTGGATATTTTATGAATCCTAAGCGTGAAAGATCATCGGTTGATCCAGGCCAACCATCCACATCGACTGCAAGGCCAAATCATTATGGATGGAAGACAATGCTCTGTGTTTGGTGGGATCAGAAGGGTGTGATCGATTATGAGCTGCTAAAACCTGGCAAAACCGTTAATAATGAATGCTACCAACAACAAATGATCAATTTGAATCAAGCTTTGAGTGAAAAATGACCAGAATATCAAAAAAAGGCAACACAAAGTGATTTTGCTTCACGATAATGCATCATCATACTCAACGAAACTGGTCAAGGAAACGATTGAGGCATTTAGTTGGGAAATACTTTCGCATGCGGCTTACTCACCAGACTTGGCTCTGTTCGATTACTACTTATTTGCATTGATGGGACACGCACTTGATGAGCAGCGCTTCACTTCTTACAAAAATGGCTCGATGAATGGTTAGCCTCAAAAGAGCAAAAGTTTTTTTGGTGTGGCATCCACAAATTGCCAGACAGTTGGGAAAAATGCATAGCTAGCAATGGGCAATACTTCGAATAAAATATTTTTTATCGTTTTCATACAATAAACAAAAAATACCAGTTTCATATTGTTAGACCTGGTATATATAGATAGATTTTTTTATAGATGGCCCAAAATACTTTCCACATTTATTTTCAGATCTACTTACCTGTGAATTTCCTGAGTAATGTTTGTTTTAAGATTTTTTTCCTACTAAATCCCCCTTTAACTGCAAGGCATTTATCTTTTCATTATATTCTGTTGCAATATTCAGTAATACATTAGGTGAAGTGCTTTTCTTTTTATATATTTCTCGAGCCTCTGACTTATAATTACATGCATTTTTTTTTCTTCTTCAAGATTAAGGGAGTTTTTTTTTTATTATATACAAATTTATTGTAGAAAACTTTTATCGGTTTCTTATTCTACTTTTCTAGGAAATGGAGGCTCATCAAATTACTCAAACTGAATGTGCGTGGAGAATCCTTGCCTCCCACCGATAACTTCAAACGCTGAATAGACATTTAAGGACATGATGATCTAACTGTTATGTCATTTTTCATTTCGAGTCCCTTGCCACGAAATCAGCACATTAAAGTGATAAAATCCCCCCCCCCCAAAAAAAAAGTTACAAAAGAACGATGTCTAACAACTGGTATTAATTGTTTTAATTAATCCACTATGCTTAGATTTGATTAATTAATTGGATTTAAGCAACTTAAATAATGCAGACTGAATACTTTTTTTTTTCACTACATAAAAATTTCAATTGTCTGTATTCAACACATATAATTTAACCCCCCCCCCTCCCTTTAAAAAAATAAATAAATAAATACAGCATTTTAAGGAAATAGGTTAGAAGTTCTGTCAAGAACTGTGTGTATCAATAGTGTATATCAAAATAATGTTTCTTTTGTGCAAATTCTAAATTACTTAAGAGAAAAAAAAAGCTTGAAACTAATTTTATGCATTTTAGATAAGATTCTGCTGAGTGGCGCATGCCTTGCAAAACAAAAAATATCTGAAGTTTTTCAACCAAAACCCATTGTATTTAAGTCTGTGTAGGATCATACAACACACAATTAAACTTTCCAATGTTCTGTGATAAATTGCTTCGAATGTATTAAGTGTTGTGTTCTTCAGCTTTACTGCATTATATATATATATATGGAATTTGTTAGTTTTAAATAAAACTATGTGAAGTATTACAGTCAAAAATGCATAGAATAAAAATGTGCAATACACAAAATGACAATTTAAGTTTAATTTTAAATTGTTCAATTTTTCAATGATGTGGAAATAGGAAAAGCCATCTGGCAAATATGACTTAATTCAATTAAATTCTTTGATGAATTTATCTTTGGTAAATAGAACAATATTAATTCAGACATATCTTCTAAAATTAGCTCGCCAACACCACTCTAATAATTTTATGTTGAAAGCATGAATTATTAAACCTTTCTAATAGGTTGTGCATCACTTTCACTCATTCTCATTATGACCGAACTGTTACAGAAAGAAGGGAAACCCCACGGATATTAATAGGATTGCTGCTGATTATTCAAATTAATTCAATCAATCTTAATCCTTTGCAGTTTGACTCGAATAAATGAAGTTCTCTCTCACTTGTTCCACCAGATATTTTAGAACGAGTTCATGAGACCCAATACGTCCAACTTAGTTTTTATATTTTGTTTGTTTCTTGTGTTTTCTGTAACAACTGTATGTATTTATTAAAAATGTTTTTGTTTATTAAATATAAAAACTAAAATTTATTATATTGAAATAGTTGCATTTATCACAAATATCGGCATAAATCCTTTATCTAACACAAGACAATGCTACTTAGTGAGAATTTGGGCAATTCTAAGATGAAATAGGTATGTAAAGAACTCCTTAAACAACAGGTATTTTCTTTTTTTGTTCAATAACTGCTGGAACTGATGCTTACAAAACACAAAAGCGATTAAAAAAAAAATCCATTGGTAAAGATGGGTTACTAGTCAATCAGACGAACCTTTCTTACTGGTGGAAATGGCCACAGATCGTTTCCCCCCCCAAAAAAAGAGCAATAATGAGAAAGTCTACCATCAAAATGAAGAAAAAAGGTAACAAATATTCTCAGAAGACCGAGGAAACTGCTTTGGCAAGTGTGAAATGACACAAATAACATGAAAGATTTTGTGATATTTTGAACTGAAGGACTAAGAACATGCAATGAACGATCATTTATAGAAAATCAGAAATTATTAAGTAGCTAAATCAGCAAGGATCTCAGAACTGAGTGTTTGAAGATATAAAGATATAGATCTAGCAAAGAAATGAACAAGTGAAATATGAAAAAGGTCTTTCTAATAAGGTTAATGGCAGATGAAAGATGGTTGGCGAGAATAATATGAGACTCATGACAGTAGTAACATATATTAGTCTCTGTCAGAGACTTTCAAGAAAATATAGAGCAATCATCTATAATATGAAACTGCTACACATGAATTTATTACTCAGAAAGCTTTTAGCATAAGAGATTTTATATATATAATATATTTTGATGTACTTATTACGTGACAGGTATTTTGGCAACTCTTAAATACTGTAGCATTTAAATTTGAATATCTAAAAAAAAATAAGTTTTTTTTTTTTTAAAACTCACTTTCATACAAAACAAATTTTTAAAATGGATGTACAGCAGTAGTTGTTGCACATTAATTCTAGCTTGAGTTTGCTTATACAGAAATCCACATTTAAAATAGCTCATGAACCCTTTTATTTTCATTTATTGCTCAGAAAAAATTCTGAAGGTTGGCAAAGTATTTCAATTGCTTATTTCTGATAACGGAACTCAACGAGAAGTTATCTATACTTAATTTGTATTACATCTATAAGTGTTAATTAACAAAAAAAATATTGTTTTCGAATTATCATCACAGTAACTGTTCAGTAAGGAGCATTAACTTCAAATTTGCATTTATCCTGATCCAAGTCTAAACTAGTACGATAGTGCATGTTGGCATTTTAAGGGAAAATAGGGAAGAATTAAATAAGGATCCATGCTTTGAAGGTATTGTTTTATCTGCCTGAACAAAAAAATTAATATATATATAAGCCAGACAGTGATGTGAAACACCAATATCAAAAAAACTAATCACTGTTTTAGAAGTGCCAATATCAAAAAACAAATCACTGTTTCCATGGTGATATAATTTGAATATACCCACTTCTTCAGTGGCGAATTTTGGAAATAATTTAGAAACTAAAGCGCAACATAATAAGACTTTGCTCTTTCAAATTCAAATTTATTTTAAATTTACCTAAATATTAATCTTAAAAATTAAAATATAAATCTAAATTTGAAATTAAAAGATTTTATCTTAACTATCTAAAATTTAAATATAAATTTAAATTCAAAATTAAAATTAAACTATTCAATTTAATAGCTAAATTCTACCAAATTACCTAAATTTAAATTATCAAATAATTTAGTTTTGTGTGTTGGATTATATATACCTAATTTTGTAGTATTATGTATTCATGACTACTTATTAAGGTAATTCAATATATTTTATGTTTATACTTTAACTCAACATTTTAGATTTTGCTCTTTTAAATTTTTTTAAATATTTTAATAATATTTTAAATTAATTTAGCATTTCTAATATTTAATAGTTCTTTTTGTAATTTAAATTTAGATAATTTGGTAGAATTTAGCTATTAAATTGAATAGTTTAATTTTAATT
>JAFIDM010009631.1:288475654-288513724 GCA_023159025.1 Thereuonema tuberculata | reverse complement strand
AATTACAAAAAGAACTATTAAATATTAGAAATGCTAAATTAATTTAAAATATTATTAAAATATTTAAAAAAATTTAAAAGAGCAAAATCTAAAATGTTGAGTTAAAGTATAAACATAAAATATATTGAATTACCTTAATAAGTAGTCATGAATACATAATACTACAAAATTAGGTATATATAATCCAACACACAAAACTAAATTATTTGATAATTTAAATTTAGGTAATTTGGTAGAATTTAGCTATTAAATTGAATAGTTTAATTTTAATTTTGAATTTAAATTTATATTTAAATTTTAGATAGTTAAGATAAAATCTTTTAATTTCAAATTTAGATTTATATTTTAATTTTTAAGATTAATATTTAGGTAAATTTAAAATAAATTTGAATTTGAAAGAGCAAAGTCTTATTATGTTGCGCTTTAGTTTCTAAATTATTTCCAAAATTCGCCACTGAAGTGGTGGGGATATTCAAATTATATCTCCATGGAAACAGTGATTTGTTTTTTGATATTGGCACTTCTAAAACAGTGATTAGTTTTTTTGATATTGGTGTTTCAAATCACATATCACTGTCTGGCTTATTATAGGTTTAGTAATATAAGTTAATTTTTATTCTTATATTCTACGTTTCTTGAATTCTAAATTGCAAATGATTAATTGAAATCTTTGCTTTACGAAATTTGAAGACCACCAGCTTCAAGTTTTGTGTGTTGGATTATATATATATATATCACAGGTCTCATATTTCTCATTTTAATATCACAGACATTCTTCTTTTGTTTGCCATATGATAAAAACACTTATTTTGGAAGGAACATTTTAGATAATTTTATTCATATCAAATGAAACACAAAAGCTGGAGGATATCAATGCCACTTCAATTTTTTTAATGTCATAAACAGGATGATGGAGAATTGGGTATTCTTGACAATAATACCAAAGATCAGTGGTCTAGAAGACATCCTCATCAAAGTCAATGAACAATGGTACAAGGCTGGATAAGGGGGCTAAGATGAGGAATGGTAAGCAAGTTTCTGATATAGTTTCTGAACAGCTAGTATAGTTAACCTTTAATATTTTATAGCATTCAGCACTATTCTCTAATTACAGAATAGTCATATCTGGCTGGACTACTGTTATTCATTTTAGCTAGGGATTCAAGGAAAAGAAATCATCAACAGTTGCAAATTTAATCTTTTCCTTCTGGCATGAAATTGCCTGCTGTTAGCAACCATGACAAATCAGGTATTTCTTAACCTCGTAAATAATGAACTATGTGCCCCTAATTACAAACCATTACAATTTGCAAACAAAGCCAGTGTAAACAAACAGTGACACCAATGGGAGAATAGCAACAAAGCCAATGTTTTGCTTGAAAGCTTTTTAATTCGTATGAGAGTAATAGAAGCTTGGCCAGACTTTAAAATAAAACCTCATATATGTTTGTTCAGACTGGAGTAAAATAGTATCAGCATTAATCCTAAAAATTATCAAAAAAGCAGCACTAGATGAAGGCTAGTCATTATGATGTTAATGTTTAACAGAAATCCCCTTCCCTCATCTTAGATATAATAATGAACGTCTGATACACTTTAGAAAGCTGTTTTTAATCAGCTGTGTGTTAAGAGCATACCATAGAGAATTTGTTTGATGTGACAAACCAGGACACTAACAGTGAAGTGACATTTAAACGCCTCATTAAATTAAATTTATTAGATAAATAAGTTCAGCTACATACAAATGAATTTTAAAAAATATATTTACAATCTAAAAACATATACATATATGTAATTATTTTTTTCGCAATTATTTTCTAATAGATTTTAATTTAACAAATGTGGTAAATTGAACCAATTGGCGAACATCTGATTGAAGATCCTCCGTAACCAACCAGATCATTGAGAAAAGGGATTGAATAGAATGGACTTTATCAGTAATTAACATCAAATGTTTTCCTTGGTTAACAATTCTGTATATATTGTAGGACCCGTTTCTTGTTTTAATTATGATGACAATGGGTTCTGCAAAAGAGGCTTCCTTGGAAGCTCCAGTATATGTAAATATATTTGTTAAAATTCATTTGTGTGTAGGCTGAATTTATTTATCTAATATTATAGTTTAAAAGCACACGTTACAACTAATTTTTTAAATTAAATTTATACAACTTCAATTTTTGGGCTAGAACTTTACTTCAAAATTATAGCATTGTTATCTAGATACATAGCCTCCACAAAAACGAAGACAAGAAGTGTTTCACAAAGTTCCAAAACTGATTGGAAAGGGCTAGGTAGAAAAAAGGATTACAGTTAGTCAGCTTTTCCACTTGAAAACTTCAATCATTAAATGACACTTGCAGATTAAAGAAACATCAAGATTTAGCAGAAATGTTGATGCCAAACATCTGTATATGGAATAATTAAATAAAATTGGTCTAAAATTATATCAGAGAAGCAACTGCTGATGTTAAATTGTGAATGGATTCTTTATTTCTTTTGGCAAATATCCTTTTGATATTTTCAAACAATATTAAATAAGAAGTTTTTTTTTTTTTTTTAACATGGCGTTTTACCTTCAGACAAAAGAAGAAGAAAAAAAAATTCTTCAGCCTGATGCTAGTATTATGGGGACAATCATAGCATGGGGTGATATGAAATATCTGACTCAAATAAACTAACAGCCAGACCACAGTTGCACAAAACAAAAAAAAAAAACTATTAACAAATTAAGATCATTACATGTTTTGAGGGTTGCTTTGACCCTTAAAACATGTAATGATTTTAATTTCTTAAAAAAATTTTTGTTTTGTTTTGTGAGACCGTGGTCTGACTGTTTATTATATTCATTCTCCACGTAAAATTTCAAGAAACACTTTTTGTTTTTGTTTTTGCAGCACCGACTTAAGGAAGATGATCATTGATATTACTGGTTCAAACTTAAAAGCCTGTGAACGAATCAAACAAAATTTAAAAATGATCAAATTTTATTTATTGCCCTGTTGCTTTGTCTGGCACTACCTTCAACATCTTTATATAATATACTCTATTCAATATGTTCCGTCTCCAGCTTCTAATAAATTACTATTTTAAATCCTTTTCATTGCAACTGAGTTATCTAAGTGAGGTATGCCTATCCTCTATTACTTCTAGTGTTGTAATGTAGATTGTTTTTGCATGCTAACTACAACCTCTGCATGATAAAATGTACTTAAAAATAAAGAAAATAACTGCAATTCTTTAACCCTTTGTGGACGGTTTGGCAAAAAAATCACGCATATATGCATGATCCATTTCAAAAAAAATTTTTTTTCACGTTTTCAGAAATCCCAGAAGCTTGAGGATTGGTAAGTACGTCATCTATGATTGGCTAATCCTTTCAAAAACACCAAAACAAGATATGTAATTGGTTAACTACAGCAACAAACGGAATGAGAGGGAAAAAGCAAAAACAAAGAATGACAAACATGGCATCACTCTCCGACTTGCAGGTTTTAGAAGCATTTTTACAGACTGAAATAAATAAAGGATATGATTCGGATAGTGAAGCAGAGTTATCTAGTCATATCAGGTGGATCAGGTATTACTTCATGAAAATGCAAATTACAAAGGTAGTAGTTCATTTTCAGACAGTGATAGTAACAACCTTTTAGATGTGGTTTGCCCATATCTAAAAGGCCGTTACTATCAATCATCTCTTGGATTTTCAAAGTGTAGAAGGCAAGAATGGCCTTAAATTGCAGTACTTCCAATACAAATTATATTAGTAACTAACTTATCTTTTATGTAATAAAAAAAAATTATTTATTTATTTGGGTATTATAGGAGTCGTAATGCACCTGGTATGACAAGGAGCAGCACTCCATTACAAATATCTCAAGACAGAAGACTATCAGATAGCTCAAATATTTTGTGCAATTTCAATGCCACAATATTAAACTTTAATTTGGCTATTTTAACTTTTTATTTATTGTAAATTATTTTCTATTTCAGGCTTTTAAAAAAAACTTTGTTAAAATATGTAACAAAAATTGACTAATAATTTTTTTTCATAAAGTAAATTTAATAATTCCCAAATAAACTTATGTGCATTTGAAAGTTCAATTGTTTATTAACATACAGAAAAAAAAAAAGATAATTTTACTGTTAGTTTTTTATTAATTAATTGTTTTCAAAGATGTATACAAATAAGGCCAAAAAACATGGCCGTCCACAAAGGGTTAAGTAGATTGTTTTTAAGCAAAACTTTTCTACTGTGTGAAAAAATTCTTGAAATGAAGTGTCTTCATTTGATGTGTTTCTTTTATATCGTAATCCGAGGAGAAAATTGTTGTCTGGTTTGATTATCTCAAAAAGTTGCTTTTAAAATAATCTAGAATTTCTACTATCTGGAATGAATATATTTTAGTGCCGTTGTTTTCTTTCAAAAGATAATTTCCTTTCAATTATTTAAAGTAATAACTTAGTATGGCTCCTATTCAACTGATAAGCAGATCATGTGACACTACAGATTGAATTGTTAGAAATATGGATGAAATCACAAATGTAAAAATCCTTCATACTGTTTGGTTAGTTCTTTTAGAGGAATTAGCTGTTCACAAAATATTTATATCAACATTGATGAGAGTTAATCGCATTTAAGTCTCAGTTGATAAAAACTGAATTAACTTTAACTGAATTAAGTTTATCCAACTTAAAAAGTTACAATTATACACACAGAATACGATTTTTGAGTTATGTAGAAGACAACAACAGCATGTAGCTTATTCAGAATTTACTAAAGATCAATAAGTTATCAATAAAGAAAGAAAGAAGGAAAAAAAAAGTAATCAAACTACTGGATAATATAGTAGGTAATGAATATGCATTTTCATCCAACTATATATGAGGGATGAAAAGAGTTAAGCTAAGTAGACAAAAACAAAGCAAATGTACAAGATTTTCTAGCAAATAGGCAATGACTTTCTAATTATGCTATGACTAGACGATGTGGAATCTGTAGCTGAATTAAGATATAGATCCTCATGCTATTTAAAAGTGATGGTGGTTATCTGGAATTATATATGTCAAGAATGACAGATATAAATTCCAGAAAACTGTCTCTGGAACCCAGTTACATTCTAAACTCTCTTCTTATAGCAGATCATTTGGTCTTTATATATATGTATATAAATAAATACTAGTTACTAACAGATCTTAACAGCTACTTCCTAATTATACTTATAAAATGACTATTACATTACAAATTGTTTGTTGAATAACATCTTTTCAAGTCCACTTACAAGCATCCATTCTCATTCATTCATCTCATACAAACATACACACATCTATAAAGAAAAATCTTAAAATGCTACAACAAAAATAAAAGAATATTAATGTGATTCTTGAGGCAAAGGAAATAGTCAAAAACTTTTGAGAAAGTGTCTAGTTCTGTGTTAGAGAAAGAATTGATTTTATGCTGTTAAAAAAAATAAAAATAATCACACAAGTGACCTATCTCATTTTTATTTTTTTTTTTATTTTAATCTTAACAATAAAAAAAATAAAAATAATAAGACTCAAGAAAAGACACAAGACTCAGTAAACAAGACAACACCACTGCAATAATTATGCTTTTTTTTTTTCTTTAAATATTATAAAATATTTTATTATTTTTCACATAAAAATTGCATTCATTCCCTGCTTGATACATACCATAAAACTGGTATTGGTAACAAAACTGTTAGTATTATTACATATCCATCATGGATATAAACAATATTATTATTATTATTCCATTGGAATTAAACCCTTTTTTTTTTCTTTCTTAAATTGTAGTAATTTACAATTTTTTTTTTTACTTTCATGGTTGTTTTTCTTAAAAAGACTGATATTCAAAAATTAAAAATTAAATTTAATGGTAATAGGAGATTCTAAAAATACCTGACTTTCAACTCAAAGAAATCATCTGTCAAATATTAAAAGCTACGTTACAAGTTTTCAGTATTCAAAATGGCATCTATTAATACAACACCTCCTGCTCTATGTACAACTTCCAATATCGTCCTGCATTTGGAAACTGAGTAACCAACTTCTCAAAGGTGGGCCGTGCCTCTTCAATCTTCTTCGACTGAAAAGAAAGAAAATACAGATATTAAGATAACATCTTTAAAATACCTTAACAATTTACCACAATGTTGGTTTTCTACAATTTAATTGCATTTTTCGTAGAAGAAAAGTTTCATATGGATTTTTTTTTTTTTTTTTTGTCAATTTCAAATAAAGACACAATAAAATAATTATTTGTGGTATTTAGGGGACACTAGAGTCTGGATAACTGAAAAATATGGTTATTACAAATTACATTTTATTGGGCTAAATACATAAAAAGAAGCTATAAAAACAAAAGATAAACCTTCTTGTAGTATATACAACTTAACATTTTTAAAACTTATTTGAGAGCAAGTCCATGATTTTTGTTTGTGCAAACAGAATAAAAAAAAATATGTATGGACCACTCCAAGATAATGGAGCCCTCTAGTCTGGCTCCCCTCAAGTAAAATTTCATAAGCAGATTTAAATGGAACTTTTATTGTAACATTTCACCAACATATTTTTTTTTTTGTACCAAATTATTTACAATAGTATACAAATATATATGTATATTTATATACGATGCAGCCAGTCTTTTATATTTAGTGAATATGCAAATCTGCTTTATATTTGTAGAGAAAAGAAAATATATTTTGCTTATCATAATACCAACCTCCATTGTTACATTTAATCATCACCAACATTAATAGTTAAGAAGCTAATAGCTAGTATTAGTTAGACATTAATAGTGTAATCAACAGTGCAAAAACGTTTTGAAAACTATCCATGCTACTATATCTCATTCTTTCCATTATTGTCTCAATACATGTTAAGTTATATCTTTATTAGTAACTTTTTTCTTTAAGTTAGTGCTCAATCATTTAAAGGCAATTCTTTCATTTCCAGAAATACCTAGTTATAATTGATCACGTGACAAGTGAAAATCACACAGCTTTATGTCTCTAAGAAAAACAATTTTTTTAATTAGCTTTTTCTTTAATTTTCTAATTATGTAATAAAAAAAGAGCTATTTTTTTTTTCCTTCTTACAAGTATTTATTGTTCCTTGAAAAAACGATATATTCATATATTCTATATACAGGAACATATTTTGTGCACTTTTGGAGTGCTTGACTACGTGTATCATTAGAAACATCCAAATCACCCTTTTTCATAATGATGTGAACCAGGATATATATATATATATAAAACCTTTTATAAAAAGTGCAAAAACTGATGATTTTTGATACATTCAGAAATTATGCATGACACTTGAGTGTTTAATATTGCATATTGCAGCTTAATAGGAATTTGGCATTTTTGACCTTTATTTACAAGTCTGATGAAATTAACTGAGATCTCCTTTAATAATATTCTCATTCTCTTACTAATGCTTCAACTTCCTACGACAAATAAATTTTGAGTATTCTTGATCATAAACAGAGAAAGGCTCATTTCAGTATAAAAACTAAACTGTAAAGACTTTTCCTATCTAACTTCCCCCTCTCTCTATAATACCGTACTTAAATAATGACTATTACAAACACAAAACCAAATTTAGTTGCTAGCCACACAAACTATATAAAATACATATACACTGGCCAAAAATTATGAAGCTTTATTATTATTACTTAGTCTCCCTTCATTCATAATAAAGGTGCCTATTATTACTTAGCCTCTTTTTATTATGAACGACAACAAATATTCCATATGGTATTAATTCTACAAGATGTTCAAGATTGTTTAGTTCCCAAGATGACCATTCTTTCAGCAAAATAACATGCTAAATAAATAGTTTTTTTTTTTTTTAAATACTATAGTTGCAAGGGTTCCGGAGCGAAGCAACGGTACCCGTCTAGTATACAATAATGGACTATCATGGACTGTTTTATCTTAAAGGTTCATAATTTTTCGGCCACAGTATAATGCACATAATTAAGACATATTAAAGTTCAGATATTTCTCAATCATCCTGTATGGCTATCCATTTTAACTTTAGTAAGACCGAGGTGAAACCAGTGCATAACCTGAGGAAAATACACAAAGTACACACACACACACAAAAGTAATTGCAATAGATATTGATATTTCTTCAAAATGATACTACCAAAAAAAAAAAAAAAAAAAAAAACCACCAGAAAAAAAAAAGTGAAATGCAAACAGTTTTAAGTAAAAAACAAGACTGAGAAACCAACACAAACAAAAAAAAAAACTTCTTTAAAAGTTGAAATCTTGCTGACAGTATTTCTTTCTTCCCCAAACCTTATTTCTTTTAAGTGCAACTCAGTTCTCTGGGATAGAAATAATTGTAGATTCATTTAATAGCAAAAGATTGAAAATCATCATTCTAAACATAATTCTTTTTCTTTAAAAATCTTACAGTGAAATGTTATATATAATTTGTATTCTAATCATATAACACATGGCATCTAAGTAGGAGGAGGTAAATAAATAAAAATAATATTTCTTCAAATTCCTATTTAAAACCAATGAAAAATAATGTTTATTCTGTAATACAGCTGTTTAAAGATACAAAACAACAATGAGAAGTTCTCTTGAATCAAGTTATGATGGTTCTGATGCTAAGTTTACTATTTCAATTGTGCCAATTTCAACAATGGAAAAGAAATAATATTAATTGCTATCCAATAAAAAAGAAATCCATTACTGAACAAGGAGATAAGACTTATTTATTCAAAAAAACAATTATTTCTAAATTCAATCAAGTGAAATTCTGATATATTATAAATAGGGCAAGGCATTTGATGACTTTGCATCTTTTTTCTATGAAGGTTGAAACATGGCTCTCATATATGAAAATGTGTAACATTAAATAATTGGTTAAATAAAGGCAATTTGTTAGGGCATTTTTTGGCAATTTTTAGGTCATTGTAAGCATTTTTAGTAGTTTTTCGGAAGGCAATGTCATTTGAGTTTTTATTTATTATTTTTTATTTGGCCAACATCTTTTTTTTTTGGTTGTCAAAGTTAAAAAAAGGTTTAATGTAATAAATTCAAATGTTTTATTGGTCATTTTTTTTTTATTTTTCTGTCATTTTTTTACTATTTTTAGGGCATAAATGCATTTTTTATTTGTCATTTTTTTAGCAAATTATAGGTCATTTTTTTCCTTGCCCTAATTATAAATTAAATATTTCAAAGTAGAGTACATCTTCAAAAAATATTTTTTTACAGTCAAAAATTCTTAAAAGATCTAAAATTTGCCACTGAATAAATTAAACTTCTGAAAATGAAAAATTAGTTAGTAATTCCTTCAGTAATTTGTAAGAATATTTCTTTTTTCAACAACTAACCATTCTGGATTACATTAAATACAAAATTATACGAATTTTCAAACATTAATGATTGGCATGATTGCTATATTAATGACTGATATTCAAAAATTGTCTCTATTCGTGACACCTAAAAAAAAAAAAAAAAAAAAAAAAAACCTCTAGGTTACCTATTCCAGAAGTCTGAAGGATGGATGTTAAGGCACACAGTTTGGGAAACACTGCATAAATATAGTCACCCTGATTTTGTAATTTGATTTTAGTCTTCATCAAAAGTTACAAAAGGCTTATGATCTTGTCTTAGGGTTTTGTTATTTTACTCTTCACAACTAAAACTTTATTTTTCAGAACAACAAAAGTATGAACAGAAACAAAGTCATTTGTAAATATTTCAATGTAAAATGTTATAAGTTAGTTGACAAATTCAGACCAAGTAAGTATACCAACAAAATTTGTTTATCCTAACATTTCAGTAAAACATTTTTAGTTTTTCTAAAATCTAAAAAAAATATCTCTTTACGATATTAAAATAGGAATATACAGTGACCCTACACGAATAACTGAAGAACAGTCTAAATAACAATTTGATAAAAATTTGTTGAAAAGATGGATTTTTGTGGCCGATTTTTCTAGTGAACAGCAAATAAGACTATACTCTACCAAGAAAGATACTAAATTAAACCTTAAATAGCAGCTGTATTGAAAACAGAGAGATGGAATATACATTTTTTTAAAAAAAAAATTAGCATAGTCAAGAAAAACTGGAAAAAGAATAAATGTGATAGGACAGCAACAGAACAAAGGGAAATTAAAACAAATAAAATTCTACAAAAAAAATAAATAAAATAAAATAAAGAGATATTATAAACATTCTAAGTGCAAGAAAAGAGCAAATGGATTGACAAAATAGATCTGTTGATCTGTCTTTTTATATGTTATCTAAAAAGGTATTTTTTTTTTTTTTTTCTATTTAGGAGATTATTCAACTGTACAGAAATTGAATGCTTTTGTGGTAGAATTCTTCTTGTGAAACATGTAGGTTAATGCCGATCATCATTTTCTTTAAAGCTTGTACTGAATAAAATTAAAGGTAAGGAAAATAAGCAAGATCTGGAATAGCAGGAAATCCATAGATGTCTGGACAGTAAAAGCTGAACACTGATTTATTTATGTGTAACAGGTAATAATAACAGTATAAAAACTGAAGATGTGTCTAGAATGCCAAGGTGAAAAGAAAATTAAGATAAAAAGAGAAGGGATGAAATGAGTAAAAATACTGAATGTTTCCCGACTGTGTGTTGGCAGCCTTCTGCTAGGGGCATTGCAGTGGTTTGACAAAAGTAGTTTGGCTCACTTTGTTAAGTTGAGGGCTAGTGACCTCTAGTGAGCAGGATAGTAACTATTACTACTTTAAACTCTAGTAGATGGCAGTCAAGTTGTACCACACATTGTATTTGCATAATTAAATTCAGGCTTGAGGTTAGTTTTCTGAAATACAGTTCTTTTTAAGTTTTGTGATCTTTTGTTTTTCACAAAAAAAAAAAAAAAAAAAAAGACATTCCAGACATATTGTGCAGGAAAGAGGAAAGAAGACAAAAATATCTGAAGTATGACCACAGTTAACCGGATTTAGGTTTACATGCACTATTGTAGAAATGAAAAAGTCTAGTTTGCAATTTGTTTTTAAGTACTGGCCACAGAGAGCACGTTTCCCATTAAAATGAAATGACATTTGGAGTCAATTTATAGTATTTTGGTAAAAAAACCACACAAGTATTTCTTCTCATACAAGTTAAAAGAAATAACTGAATAGAAAGCAACTTTCTCTAAACAAGCTATAATTCCTACAAATGCTCTTCTTTTTCATCTTACAAGTTACTTTACCATGTAGCCAACAGTAATAACCTCACACCACTATTTTACCAGTTGCTATGGACATGGTGTCTATTACGAGTCTGCTGTTGCCAAGCAACTACTAAGTGTGTCTTTCGCAAATAACACTGTTAGTCATTGAATCCTCCATATTGCTGATGACATTAAAGACCAGTTGATTGAAAAACAAAGGTGATCTTGCCATTGGAATGAAGCTGCTGACAGCCACAATGATTTGTTATATATTTATAGACGATAATATGTTTTATGAAGATCTTTTCAGCAAAAGTATAAAATCTGGAATAAAAAGCAGCAGATCTCTTTGAAATACTGGTTTCTTTTATGGAAGAAAACATTAATAGGAGAAATGTATAGGTGTTTGTACAAATGGATGTAGTTCTATGAAAGACTGCTAGCTGTGATCTGTAAAAAAAAAAAAAAAAAAAAGGGATTTTTTTTTTATTTTTTTTTAAACAAAGGAGCCACAGGGATTTATGCTCAGGTCAAGGGAGCTGAGGACCACAAAAGCTTGAAAAAGGCTGGTGTAATCTATTCTTAGAAGTCAGAAAGATGACTACTGGAAACCTCATATCCCACATAATATTAAGAAAGCCCTATACTATAAATCAAATGGTGGAGTTAAAAAAATCACAAGAACAGAAATACTTTATAATGGAAGAAAATTAATAGACTAGACATAGTAATTTAGTATCAAGAACATTCAACAATGTATATTATTTAAGCCCCTTATTACTTGTTGAATACTCAAATACTGTACAATGATGTAAAAACAGCAATAAGCAGAGCTGACAAAGAAAACAATTAAAAATCTATTTGTTACATTTTTCATTTCAGGTAAAAAAGATTGTTTTTTTTTTTGTTACCCTAAAATCTAAATTCTGCTAATTACATTTAATGCTATAACTAAATAATTAGGCATGAAATAAGACAATATTATTTATTATAAATAATTTACTTAATACATAACTATACATTTATCAATTAAGAATAAAATTATTATTATTATAAGCAAATAAATAAAATTTCTCATTCATGTTAAAAGATTACAGCTATTTTAAATACACATATCTACAAGTTTGTCAAACATTGTCATGATTGCAGAGGAGCAAATAATTATTTTAAAAGCATTACATAAATAATGCATTGAAGTTGTCTTTATCTTCTTTTTGCATCTTTTTCCATTGAGCATAGAAAGTCTAGCAAAGGACATTATTTTTGATGATTCTTAGGAAATATTGACGAGCCAAGAATGGATATTTCTGATTATTAGAAAAATGTGAGGGAGAAAATTAAAAAAAAAATAACCTGTAAAGTCAAGCCACTGAAGAATCAATGATGAATTTTTGCATTTACTCTATTTACTGCAAACAATATCACGACATTAAAACCATATAATGTGTGTGTTAATAGCTCATTGATATGAACAGTTATCAAAACTAAAATACTGTTGATAAAATGTTTTGCAGTTCCAAGGTGAAAGACAAGCTTTTATAAAATACCAGATCTTTAAACAGCTTTTCTGAAAGATTTCAGACGGACTTCAAAATTCAGATCTGCAAGGGCATCGATCTTCAGCTGTGGGTTCGGGTTAGGGGAAATCACTTGATTTCTGTTAAAATGCACATGATTAAAGGAGAGTAGGTTCAAGGCATCTTTAACAGTCCAGCCACTTTAGTATTCAGAATTACTAAAACCATCTCTCTCTTCAGGATATTAAGTTGAAAGAATAAGCAGGAAATTTCTAAATCTATACAGATCAAATGGTGGATGGAAGATGGTAGGAAATACATGATTTCGTGAAATGTAGTCAAGCTTAAAATATTTCCTTGTAACACTTCTAAATTAGACATGAGATTTAACGTGTGTTAGAACATTTTTACAGTAAAATAAAACAAATTTATTGCACACATAACTAAACAAAACAAAAATTCACTGAGCTATTAAAAGCTATCAAAATAGCTCAGTGAATTTTTGTTTTGTTTAGTCATATGTGTGTTCTTTGTTTTATTTTACTGTAATAACACTTCTAAATCTTAAAGGATAAATGTTCAAATCAACAGAATCCACTCAAGCCTGGAATGTAACAACTGGTATAAGTAGTTATGGTAGAAATAGGTATGCAACTATAAACTATACGAGCCAGAACTACAAAGACTGAATTTCTACTGTATTTGGTTATAAACTACCCACATGATGAAAAGACAAATCAGATTCACACTGATGAGAAAAGCAGATAAAATTATTAGTAACCATATTAACACTACAATAGCTTGAATGAACTTTTGACTTCGTTTTTTCTTTAAATTTGTTTTACTAAGCAAAACGATTAGAAAATAGGATAATGGTAAGTCTTATATCAATAATGTAAAACAAACAGATCTTACAAAAAGAAAATCATAATTATCTTCAGTAATGTAGATTTGATTAATTGTAAATGATAAATGTTACAAAAAATAAAGAATGCATGATGAAGTCCTTCAGTACTACAAAAGAAAACAACTTTTATGTTGTAAAAGTTTTTCATCCTTTGCCCCAACTGTTTGGAGACTTAGTAATAAGTAGCTATCCCATTAGTATTTGTTCAGAAAGGTTTCTAAGGAATATTAAGTTAAAGGAGATGACAACTTATACTTATTTTAAAAACAAAACAAATCTGCTTTTTCCACTTGTCTATGTATACATGTATATGTTGTTTGCTAAATTTATTAATGCAATCAAGAGCGTTGATGTAAGAATAATTATCTTTATATCAATGAATTTAGAGCAGCTGGTATTTTTTTTTTTTAATTAAAGGATATGCAAAAGCACAAAAACGAAAAGAACAGCGATAACATTTTTCATTTCAACATACAATCATAAATGACAATGTTGATATGAAAGCAAAAAAAAAAAAAAAAAAAACAATGTTAAGAGTGTTACAGTTAACTTTTTATCACTTTAAACTCAGCCTGACTGAAAAAGGAATAGGAAAGATATAAATACATACTGTTATATGGATTCAAAGATTGAGGAAAGCAGAAAGAGTAACGAAGTGGATAGATAGAATGCCAGACAGAGATAGATTCTGATTCTATACTCTACTACTTAGAAAGATGTACATTTCTTTTGGGCTTCAGATTAAGACAGTGTGTTTGGATCTAACGAAAAAAGGTTTTTCCATCTTTTACAACTACAAACAAAATTAAGTAACAATTGGCGTCATTTATTAGGGTCACTTAGGCCTCAGAGCTATTAGTTCCATGTTTCAAATCAAAGAGAGCTTCAGCCTTCAGGTCCTGAATAATGCCTACAATACCAGGAATTAAAATCATTTTTAAGAACAAAGTTTTGAGGATGTATGAGCAGTGCAGACAGTTTGCTTTGAAGGAGCTGCAGTTTCATACAACTATCTCCTGGAATAAATGTGTTTTACAACAGTCAATAAAATGAAGCAGGGATATTTTGGCATACTTGTTCAATTGCTTGATAAGAAAGTGCCAAGCAGCAAAATCTACGTCCACATAAGTTCATGATAAAATAATATAGTTGTGTTTATGCTTCAATTACAAAATAATCAATGCTAAATGTACAATGAATGACCCTTCAGACACATCCACCTTGTCAATTCCCAATTGCAAGCCAATACTCAAACAAATGATAATGTTGCAGAGAGTACTTTTTGTTTCAGATGTTCATCAATGATTTGTATACATCTTTGACCTTACGTATCAAATTTCAACAGAAGAACCAACTCTCAGGCTGAACTCTGTAAATAAAGCAGCAAATTATGCTGTTTTCAAAACAATTCTACTAGCATCAATCAGTAAAAGTAACAAATCATCAAAGTATATTTATCATGGAGAAAAGAACAAAACTGTCAAGATTAAATAAGTGGCGTGATATGCTTGCTTATTGTGCTTTACTTCAAGAAAATGTTTTTTTTTTTTTTCCCCCTTTTGAAAATAGCATTACTGTTTTCACAGATTAGGCAAAATAGCTAAATATGGTATACAAAAATTTACAATCACAGGAGGCTTAACATAAAAAAAAAAAAAAAACAAAAACAAAAAAACAACAACTTAAATTTCATTATTTAATTGAACATTCATAGCATGCAAATTATAGCTGTTTAGTTCTAAAAACGTGCTTATGCCGCAAGTGACAATGTTAGAAAAGCTTGGATGAATACATGAGAAATAAAACTTTACTATTAAATTCATCTTCAGTATACACACATTTGGTGCAATTTAGACGAAGGTTAATCTACAAAGGGAATTCTCTCACAATGGTATTAACAATATGAAAAGAGAAGCCTAAAAACATTCAATTGGCAATGAACATGAAAAGCCAGCAGCCAGCCTTATAAAAACATAAAACAAAATAACTAAACAACAACCTAGGTTTTATATTTTCATTTATTAAATTCTATTTTTATAGATGACAGGAGCACATGCGTCACACAGGTAAGACGGGCAGTTTTCTCGCTCCCCAAATAATTACTTTTATTATTGAAAAAGTTCCACTATAATCCACTAAGAACTAAATTTTAAACTATTTAAGTCTATAGCAGCATTGTATAAACAAAAATTAAAACACTACAATGAGTGAATATGCCAAGTTAAAAATTAAGTGTAGTAGCTGTAATAAGTTGATGAAGAATGAAAAACTCCGTTGCATGGTGTTCAGTGCAGAACAACACATGATCTGTTTAAAGGAAGGTGAGGCAATAAAGAATACTACTTCATCAAAAAGAATTTGAAAGTGCAACAAATGTAAGAGAATAACAGAAATTGAAAATTGGATAATGAGAAGGAAATGTAGGAAGAAATAAGTATAAGCATAAATCAACAAGAATCTCTTAAGCCACCAATCCCCCACAAAGAAGAATTGGTTTCAACCAATATGGAAATTAAACAAGAATTGGGTCATACCATTTTAAAAGAAGTAACTGAAATTAGAGAATCAATCAATCAACTTTATTAACAAGCAATATGAGGCAATATTAACCAAATTAAACAAATACAAAGAGCTTCAAAAGGAAATGAATGAAAATATGAAAAAAATTGAAAAAGAAAATAATGTACAGAAAGAATGCATAAAACAACTGCAAATTACAAATGAAAGATTGGAGCTACAACAAAGAAAAAATAATATTGAAATCATAGGGTAGAAGAGCATGATAATGAAAATCTATCTATTACAGAAAATAGCTGAAACCCTTGAACTACAGCACTCTCCAGAAAAAATTGAAGCGTACCATAGATATGGTAAAATCAATAAAAATAAGTGTCCCAATAAGTGTAAAATTTGTAAATAGAAAGGGTAGAGATTATTGGCTTTTGAAATTCAAACAATCAAGAAATTTAACAAATAATAATGTTTTTAAGAATAATAACCCAGAAAAAATTTATATTAATGAAAATTTAACATTAAAACAAAACAAAACAAAAAAAACCTATTTTGGCAAACAAAAATGGAAGCAAAGAGCAAATAATATAAATTTGTATGGATTAAAAATACTAAAATTTTAGTTAGAAAAAACGAAAATTCTAAAACAATAAATATCCAAACAGAAGAAGGTATTGGAAAACTTTTGATTAATAAGAAAAAAAAATTGGAGACAGTAAATCAAAACAGAATTAGGAAAACTTAAAACGATAGAAAACATTAAAGACTGGAATCCGAAGAACAGTATACATAATTTGCTTTATCTTAATATTAGAAGTTTAAAAACAAATTTTTCATATTAATTGCCAATATACAAGATTAATAAATTAGACTTCATAATTTTAGTTGAAGTAAATATTAAGGAAGAGGAATTATTTATGTTTAATATATCCAGTTTCTCTAAAATTCATAAACTTAGAACATCTAAATGAGGTGGTGGCATTATTGTGTTCTACAGAATATATTTCTATGTAACTACAATTTGAATGCTCTACCACTACGTATTATTACATGTAAATACAAGGAAGATACCTCTCTGGGTTTTCAATTTGTTATTCATGTAATTTACAAACCTCCTCACACAAATAAACTTTTATTTAATGACGAATTAAAAATAATATAATTGAAATTAAAAAATAAAATAAGTTCGAATATAATTTATATAGGAGATGCTAACACCGATATTTATAAAAATACTTTAAATAACAAAACTCTCAATTACTTGCAAATTTTCTATAGCCTTGGTTTTACTAATCATATTTATAAACCTACTAGAATTGCAATTACCAAAACTGCATGTTCAGAAACATGTATTGACCATTGTTTTTCTGACATTAAAAATATCAGAACAGTGGCTACCATTATCAAATGGGATATTTCTGATCATTTCAGTGTATTATTCGAAATGAATAAATCAAATGATCATATTAATGACAAAAAATTAAATGAGCTTATTCTTCAAATAATAAATGATTACAATCAAGATTCAAATAAAATTATTAAAAAATTATATAGAATTAAAAAAGTCAAAAAAAAAAAAAAAAAAATTGGAAAAATAAAAATAAATCCTCAGAAACATTATCAAATATACAAAATACTACATATAAACAACCATGGATGGATCAACATATAATGAAACATATTTAAGAAAAAAAGAAATTGTTTAATGAATATAAAAAAAAAAAAGAAAAAAAAAATTTTTTGGAAAAGAAATACAAAAAGAAATTGGCTAAAAATTTTTATTAATAAATAAAAAATTAATAAAATTTTTATTAATAAAATATTATTAATATTTTGATTTAAAAAGGAAATTGATTGATTATGATCTAAAGGCAAATGTGAACATTTGGAATTTTTAAAAAAACAAATAAATTATAAGCAGAAAAATATTAATAATATTGAAATAATAAACTTATTAAAAAAATATAATTTGAAAATTATCTTTGAAGAAATGAAAAATGTTTTTATTAAAAAAAAAAAAACCAAATATAATGACAATAATTCCTGTAAGCAAGAAAAAATCAATTACGAAAGGAATTCTCAAAAAGATTCTATGGTACTATTTCCACCTACTTTAAAATGATATCTTAAACATAATTTCTAAACTAAAAAAATCATAACTCTATGGGCTGTGATTTTATAAAAGAAAAAGAAATTAAACAACAAAGAAATTTTGGCTTCTTTTATTGTTGAACTTTTTAAACATATCCATATCTTTGGAAAATTGCCCATGTTATCCCTATTTATAAAGGAAACAATACAAGTAATTATTATAAGTTTGAAAATTACAGACCTATATCTTTACTTTCAAATATTTCAAAAATTCTTGAGAGTTATCTGATATGATTTACAAATATATAAAAAATAAGAATATTTTAAATTATAATCAATATGCATATCAACCGAATAAAAGCACTGTTAAAAAAATCTTAGTGAAGACATAAACAACAAACTTAATGAAGGTAAAATTATTTATACTGCGTTTATTGAGTTCAGAAAGGCTTTTGATAGCATAAATCAAATTGTTGTTAGAAAAACTTAATTCAATTGGTATTAGGGGAAAAATTAATGATCTAATAAAAAAAAAATATTTAAAAAATAGAAAAATTAAAATAAAATATAAAACTACGTAAGTAAATCATATAATATTAAATCTGGGGTTCCACAAGGATAAATTTGGGACCTCTATTATTTAATCTTTATATGAACTCTTTGAACAATTGTATTGTCCATTCAATATTTATATATATGCCTACTATGTACTAATATTTACATATGATAATAGCCAATTAAATGCATATAAAAGAATGCAGATTGATTTAAATAATATTTATAATCATATATAAATGGGCTACAAATAATCATATGACAATAAATATTAAAAAAACTAAATTATGTTAATAAAAATAAAATTATCTATAAAAAAATTATTTTGTGCTTTACACAACAAAAATTGTAAAAACATGGAAAATATCTATCCATGTTTAAATACAGAACCATGCAATTGCAAACAAATTGACTACATCTCTCAACAAAAGTATTTAGGAGTCTACATTGACGAGAAATTTTCATGGAATGCACAATAGCACCACATCATTAAAAAATTAAATACCCTAAAAACTTACTTATTTTATCATTTAAAAGATAAAATTCCGTTCATACAAAAATTAATTAACGCATTTTTTTTTTTTTTTTAAATAATAAGTAATGTCTTTTTAAACTTTAATAGGAAAAGTAGAGATGAAAAACACAAAATAATAAAAAAATTCAAAATCTTAACTACAGAGGAAAATTTTATTTACAAAATAATTATTAATTTCAGACATTATTGATGAAAATATTAATCTACAAATTTCATAAGGTAATTATGAAATTAACTTTTTTTATATTTATTTTTGTTAATTATTCATATGAAACTTTTAAGGTACCTATATTACAGATGTGCATTATTATAAGCACACCTAATAGAACTGAGAAACATTCAGAAAAAAATATAGTGAAATGAAGTCTTTACAAGAAGAAGCAACTACAAATCTCAATCTGTGTAAGAAACAACTATATATTGGCAAAAGTGTAAGATCACCAATAGGGATAGACGGGTGTTGAAGCTGATAGTGACCCAACATCACAAGACAACAGTGTCCCAGATAACCTCAAAGATGAATACCCATCTCCAGGCTTCAACGAAAACCATGGTGATATTGCGTAATGCATTGAAGCGACGGCAATGGTGCCGTAAGCACAGACACTGGATACAATAGCAGTGGGACATGTCATTTGACGAATCTTTATTTCAGACCACTATACGTTTTTATAAATGTGGAGAATGCCCCATAGAAGCCTTTCATGTTGACTGCCTCCTTCCTACTGCTAAGCATGGAGGGGGAACTGTGATGGTGGTGATATTTTGGCATGGTCTGGGACCATTGTATTCCTGCATGGGAAGGTCACAGCACAACATTATTTCAGCATTTGGGATTATCATATCCATCCTATGCTGCAGACTGTGTTCTCTGGTGAATGACCTCTGTGCCAAGACAACAACGCCCCCATTTACACTGCTCTGTGTGTCCAAGCATGGTTCAATAAGCACGAATATAAAGTGTCTGGCCATCTCAGTCTCCTGATCTTAACATAATCGAACCTTTGCGGATATTTTGGAGGCCAAAGTGTGTACTAGGTTTCCACCTCCCTCCACACTTTCTGAACTATTGACAGCTCTGTACGAGAAACGGCTGCATATTCCCTTGAAGATTCTGCATGACCTGTATTTGTCCATCCCACATCCGATGTAGGGTTGTAATTCAGGCAAAGGGTGGGCCAACATCCTACTAATAAAGATTTTGTGTCACTTCACAGGTGTTCATATTATTTTGTCCACCCCCTGCATGTATGTAGATATTTAATCTATGAAATTTTTTTGGATGAAAAGATAAAAAATAAATTAAAGTTTTAATAGTTTATGTATTATGTAATGAAACAAATTACATAACATGCTCTGATTTATGTTTAATGTTTGTATGTACAAATTCTATTATCGGTCACAGTCTTGGTCTCGTATCCTACCAGATAACTGAAGTTTTAGTGAGCATATTGTAGAACGATATATACTACAATAGTCAGCCCTTAGAAATGGCAGATTTGCAAGCTAAGGGATAAAAAAGCTAATAACTTTTATTAATAATAATGAACATGATTTGCAGAAATAATAATAATAAAAATAAATAAATAAAACTAAAAGGATTTTGATTAAGAAGTTTATAAAAATTAAGGCAATTATATGATGAAGCCAGATCCCATTTTACTACTTTGATATCAGGCCACCATCAAGAAATTCCTAGAGCTCCAGCAACATATCTAAAAAAAATTATCTATTGGTATTAGGAAAACTCACTAATATATCATTATATATTCTAAGCTTGATGTAAATGCTGAACTGATATTAAACATTAGTCGTAATTCAAAAATCTTTCCAGTTTCCCAACTGCTTTTGCTGAATGTGCAAAATTTAACACAACCTGTGGGGCATTCCTTATAGATATACATAATGTAATAGAAAAATGGTAGCTAAAAGATGAAGGATATCCTCAGCAATTAACCAAAGAATGCAAAACCAAAGTGAGAATGTGTCTTTCATTAGTTTTTTTTTTTTTTTTTTTTTAATACTGGAGGAATACTTTTCATTATTCAAAGTTTATAGATCCAAGTTATTAAATATCAAAATTTCTATAATTGTTAACTTAAATGTCAAGATTTCAATAGGAAGTTTTTTATTATTGTTCTTATCAGCAAATAAATAGAACATTCAAACTATGTTTTATCAACCAAGCTAATGGTCGCCGAGTTGCGCAAATGAAACTGACAACCTTATGAAATAAGAAAAGAAATGGAAAGTTTTTAAAGGAAGATTGGGGATTTTCCATACAATTGAATTTATCTTTAAGCCAAATGAGTACTAGTCGGCTTTTTTTTTTGAAACTAACATCTTATTGAAAAGTCACAGTATGAGAAATGTGACAAGAGATTATGGTTAAATGCTTGAGGTCTATGGAATGTAGGATGGGAATCCCTAAACTGAACGATCTATGTGAATATACACACAAATATAAAATATTGTCTTCTATTATCTAATTAAAAATAAATGGTTACATTATGTTCTGAGATTACAGGAATTTTTCATACTGCAACTATAGTGAAAGTACCAAATTCATATATTCTAAATAACATAGAAAGAAAAGCATTAAGCTTTGTGTTAATAAAAGAATAAGTTTAGGTTTAATTGATTAAAAATGATTTTTTTTTTTTAAAAAAAAGCAAGCTATATTATCCATTAATTTAAGTTAAAAAAGATATGGATGAAAAGTTAAAAATAATCAAGACAGACAAGACCGGACAGGAAGATGATGATATGCAGCCCCATTTTTGTCAGGTCCTTAACATTGTGATTTGATTTTTTTTTTTTTTAAATAAAAATCTGTTTTAATCAACGACTTCCTTTTTTACACCTTAAAGTTTTAGATTCAGGTTTAATATATTTATCATAAAATAATTTATTACTGCTACCAAAGTTAAAGGTCAACCACACTCCTTTAGTTTAACTTTGATAAACTAATATCAAATTAAATAATGTTAATACCATTCTATGAAACCTATAAATATAAGGAAATTAGGGAGGAGGAGGAGAAAGCATTAGTTTTAGCATCACTACTGCTCATTTCAATGAATTTTTTATTACTTTCAAGAAATACACATGGACTAAATTTACCAGCTATCTGAACAATGTTTCATTTGCACTTATGTTGGAGAACTAAGGAAGCAAATCCAACTCAATTTCTCAAAACATTAGTTGACTTCCACCTGCGTAAATTGTAAAAACTTGGTAAGACATTAAGAATTAGAGAGAAATTTCTTAATGAATGGACCACAACATTAATCCTGAGATAATTTTTAAGTGAAAGGATGCAATTTTTGGCCCCACCACCAAATAAAATCCTACATTGTCATTTCTTGTAAATAATAATAGTCAACATAGGACAATTCACAAAACTGCATACATTTCTTTTTAACAGGACAGGCTAATATTCTTGAATGGTAATTGTTTGACTGCACCATTATGAATGACAAATGTGTGTGATGATGGCAGAACTTCTGTAATTTCATAATTATAATTATACTGCAATCTCTGGAAAGCTCAAATCATCTGCTATAGTAGCGTATGGCTTTGTATTAACAGACAATAATCAATACCATACTATTTTATTTCACATAAATAAATATGAATTAACAAGGGGAGATTATCCACTGAATATTATAATGTTGTATTCTATTAAAGAACAAGCAAACCCTTTCTAAGGCTGCCCCCATATTTTGAAGAATAGATCTGCCCATTTGCTTCATAACATGATTTGGGAAATGTCTTTAAGACAAGAAAACCTTTAATAATGAATTCTATTCTTCCTTCTCTAAAACAGAATGCAATATAACGATAAATTTAATGCGGCCATGATCTAATTCCTAACTTCTTTTCTCTTCTAGCAAGTAAACAATCAAACCAAACAACACTCTTTAATGATATAATTTCAAAAGATCAGGTCAAATTTTAAAATAACTATTTTGAACTTTAAAAACCCAAAAGAACTATTAAGCTCTAACTTAGAAAAAAAAAAAAAAAGCCTTTATCTTATGAATAAAATAAGAAACATGAATATAGACAAAACAATACAGCGAGTTATTTTTATGATTAATGGATAACACTGTTCAGAGAATTGATATAACTATTTTCCTTGTTCTTATCCTTTTGTTTATAAAAAAACAAACACACACTTTTGCAAGAAACTGAAGGATACGTAACTTTTATAACAATATTATATTTTCAATTACAAAGTAATCGTTTCAAACTTTCTTCTATACTTTTGTAAAATTTGTGCTGTACTACCAAGAAAGTGACCCTACCAGTAGAAATGTAATTCTGAATACATCAACTATTCGTAATATATTAAAGCTTTTAACCATGAAACTTAATTACATTCACTGTTACTTTGAAATTACTGAGGGCGTAGTACTTTGGACTATTATTTCCCCTCCACAAGCAGCAAATTTCAAACAGGCCTGTAGTAAAACTAAACTTGTACATATGAAGTTTTTTTTGTGCCATCTAAGATTAAAAAAATACCACAAAATTAGCTCAGAAACAATTTAAATCATCAATGTGGTTAAATTATTAATATAAAACTTGATTTAAATCAGTGCATTATTTTCTTGAGGCATATTTTTGGCCACCACTGTAAAGTAACTCATAAGATGGGTTTATTTACTCCAAAATCTACTGAGATGTAAACATAAGTTTAAATGTTCCAATCTGAAATGTGATCTTCATCAGAACACCATTCTTTGAATAAACGGAAGGTTCAGTATTTTGGCCCACATCATAAAGTGCGCCACTTGAGATATGATTTTAAACATGAAAATTGTATCAGGAGTGAACAATAAGACTAATTTCTTAAATAACTAAATTTCATGTAGACCATTGCAATATTCTTTGAATTACACCACACTTTAATGCCAAATGATCTTAATTTGAATCAACATATTTTCTGCTCAGTTTGAGATTGGCCTCTGGCAGAAGTGGTTGCAGTTGTGTTGACTTTTAGAAATAGAAAACTGCTATTTTCAATGGACATAAATGAGAAGAACAATAACAGCAATCTTCCACATTCAAAATAAAATAAAAACAAAAGATTTCAAAAATGAGAATGATAAAATCTAAGCTTTTCTATTTGCAACCAATGTAGCAGTTGCATTCTATCTGAATGTTAATTAGATTTAGGAAGTTTAGTTCTGACAAATGATATTGATGAAGGTTGGCTAAAAAAACAATTTCATAGTAAATGAACATTTTATTTTATTTATTTACTTTCCTTTATTTTACTGATCTGCATAGAAAAAAGTTATTGATAGCAACTGATGTTGCTACGAAAAGCTGAGAAGTTATAATCCTGAAAAGTTGTTGACCAGAAAGCTAGAAATTTACATTAAAATCAGAACATACATATTTTGAAATTAATGTGGTCAAAAATAATAATTGCAAATAAATTGTATTAACTGTTTTACAATCTTATTTCTTACTCTCATTTTATCCCATTCAATGAGCAACAGAAAACAAATCAAACCGAACATATTTAAAAACTACTGAAAAACCTCATCCATTTATAAACAATGAACAAAGTCAAAATTTTACAAACAGTGAGACTGTTACTGATAATACCTTTATTTTAGTCATAGTAACATTCATTAAGTACTTCCACTCAAAAACACTCCAATACATGTGTACAATATTGTTTAAAAACATTTCCTCTCTCAATATCCTTCCAGGAAACCAAAGCATTACATTCTTTATATCAAAATAGAAGAACTTTCAAAACAAATTTTGCAAAAAAAAAAAAAAAAAAAAAAAAAATCAAATAGAAATTTTTTTTTTTCTTCAATCTTAATGATCTTTTTTCATATCGTATTTTGAAAAGTCATAAAAACTAAAGAATTCTTTCGTTGTAGTTTTATTATCTTTAAATAAGAAATTCACTATTTTCTTGTGGCCTTTTTTTTACAAAACAAATAAAAGTAGTTTACATCAGTATTAAAGCAAATCGATGTTTTCTTTTATATGAAATTTACAACAACAATAAATAAGCATTCACTGCATGGGTGGTGAAGAAAAAAAATAGGACATGCTTTGAGGTTCTAAGAAATTCTGTTGAAGTTTCTTATTGTTTGTTTTAACTTTTGCGGGTTCCACATTTCTTCCAACATTTTCTTTTTTTTTTTAAATTAGAAAGACTTGAGCCAAAGGCAACAAAAGTAGGAGGAGGGGAGATGACACTAATTAAAGACTGACTAAAAAAGGGATGTTAATATTACTTTTTAACATAAAGAGCATAATTTTGCTAATAATTGGTAACTAAACCAAGTAAATATTTAGATTTATCAAGTTTGCCTTAAACCAAATGGAAGAAAGAATTACAAGATTATAAATACATCATCTTCAAAAGGAGTATTTTATTATTATTATTATTTTTAAAGGGTTTCACTTGGTGTTTTACCCATTATTTCCTTTCTTTAGTTTTATTCAACAATCAAAATTACTTCAAAACCCATTAACGGCGTTAATATGATTATATATAACCGTTAAAATTAAATTAACCTAAGTTAAATTAGAAAAAGCAAATGCAAATTAATATGATTATATATAACCGTTAAAATTAAATTAACCTAAGCTAAATTAGAAAAAGCAAATGCAAGAATTTTCTTTTTGTAACAAAGTAGGAAAGTAGTAATTATCCGCGAATTATATTTGTATATTACAGTTTAAGTCCATAATACTGGTCTACCAGCTATAGAACAAAGTCTATATATACACTATAATTTGGCAGGAACAATAATAAATGTTCAAAAACTATTCTTTAAAAGGTTCTACACCAAGACAGACCCTTTTCTGTTTCATTATGTTAAATTACTCTAGTAATAAAGCAACTCTTTATTTTCACCAAAGTAAAGCACAAGTGGTCTCTGTATATCTGAACATTTTGGAATTCTAATAGAAATTGAAGATCAAAATAATTTAAGTAATTATAGAAAACAAAAGAATTACAGTACAAAATACACTGTCGATGAAAATTATTTTAATACTAAAGTAATAGGTCTCACCCTGGAAATTAAAGAAGACAAAGATCCTAATAAATATATAAATAAATTAAAGCGAATTATTGATAAATCAATAATAACAGCTAAGAATAAATCTGATAAAAAATGAATATAAAAATAATAATGAAAAACAACATAATATATTTAAACAGTCATGGATGAATGATGACATCATGAAGCACATAAAAGGAAAAAGATATTTATTTTTCAAACATAAGAATAATAGAACAAATAAAACATATGCAAATAATTATAAAAAGAAAAGAAATAATAATAATGTTTCTAATAAGAATGTGTGGAAATTAATTAAAAGAGATGTTGATCATAAAAATGCTGAAATAAATAATTTATTACTGAAAAATAATAGAAATAGTATCTTTTATAACTTGTATAAGACATTTATTAAAAAAAAAAAAAGATTATAGATCTTTTAATATTGATGAAAATCCGAATACTATTGTATTTTTATTACCAAACCAAGATGATATTTTAAAAATAATAAAGAAATTGAATAATACTAATTCCATTGGTATAGATAATATAACTACGAGAATAATAAAAACAACAACAAAAATTTTTCACTTCTTTTGACTGAACTTTTTAAAAATATTTTTCAAACAAAAACTTATCCTAATCTATGGAAAATTGCATATGTAATACCTGTTTATAAAGGAGGGAATATTGAAGAATATTCAAACTACAGACTATATCTATTCTATCCAACATTTCTAAGATTATAGAAAGTTACTGAACTAAAATCCATATATAGTTTTACAATTAAATATAATATCCTGAATAAAAATCAATTTACCTATCTGATAAGTATGCATATCAGATAGGTAAAAGTACTAATGATCTGTTTAACAACTTAAATAATAAAATAAATAATAATTTAAACAGCCAGGTAACTTATATTGATTTCAGTAAAGCATTCACCACAATATATTATTAAATAAATTAAAAAGTTACGGAATAAGAGGAGATCTTTATAACCTTATAAAAAACTATCTTAGAAATAGAAAATTTAAAATAAAAATAAAAAACTTCAGATGCAAAATTTATAATACTCAAAGTGGTTTTCCTCAAGGTTCAAATTTGGGACTATTACTTTTCATTTTATAAAGGGTGACCAGACGTCCCGATTTTTAACAATTTGTCCCGCGTCCCGCAGCATTTTAAAAAAGTCCCGATGTTTTTTGGTTATGGAATTTCTTTTTTTGTTTGATTGTCGAACTGGAGATTCCTTTTTTTTTGGTTGTTGAACCTGGAGATTCCGGTTTTTTTTTCTTTCCGGTCTCCCCCCCCCCCCCGGTCAATGGTGTCCCGCTTCGCCAATGTAAAAATCTGGTCACCCTATTTTATATCTAAATTCTATATGCAATTCAGTTAAAAATTGCTCTATTTATATTTACGCGGATGATATACTACTTCTTAGTAGTAACAAGGATAAAAAAACGAGCTTATCTAAATCTTCAAAAAGATCTGAATAATATTTCAAAATAGGCTTTAGAAAACAACATGACAATAAATCAGAAGAAAACAAAAATTATGATAATTAAAAATAAGAAACTAGATTTAACCTTATCTTTTAAATTGCATAATTTTTGTAATAATTTAACAAATAATAGTAGTAACATATCAAATAACAGTAATTGTACTGTTATTGAGTGCATAAAAAAAATTATAAATATTTAGGGATTAACATTGACAATAATTACTGTTGGTGTAAACACCACAATTATATCAGCAATAGATTACACACTTTTCCATATATATGTTTTACTACTTAAGAAATATATACAATTCTAAACAAAAGCTTATTATTTATAAATCATTAGTTGAATAAGTCTTAAATTATGGTTTGGAATGTTGGTGATTTCGAACTAAACAGTTAAATAACTTGAACAGATTGATATACAAAATTTTTAATAATATTTTTCTTAATTATAAAGTACCAAAATATGGGAAATAAATTAAAAATAAGAACCAAATACAAAATTTTAAATATAGCAGTATATTTATAAAATTATTCTGAAAATATTTGTAAATATAAAAATATAAAAGAAAATTATATCTCAAATTGTTCTACTAGATCTAATTGGTTAAACGTTTTTCATATACCTAAAATTAAAAATAATTTTGGTTTTAAAAAAAATGATTATATTTATTCTAAGCTTTTTAGTCATCTAAATTGGGATAATTATAATAGTAGTAGTATAAACGCAATTAAAAATCAACTGGTTTATGATATTATTAATAATAAAATTAAAAAGAATTTCTAATATTTTAATGTTTTTTAATACTAATATGTTCTTAACGTGTTGTGTTAGTAAAGTAATTACAACTCTGTAAATTTAAATTTTAAAATAATTTTTTCTTTACATTAATCTAAATGACATGCATCAATTTTCCAGCACCTACAATACAGGAGTAATTATTTAATTACACCTAATAGGACTGAAGAACTTTAAAAAAAAAAAAAAAAGTCTTCTGAAAATATAAATCCATTTTTTATTAATCTTTAAAATTACTCCAGGTTTTAATTAAAGTTGAAAATTTAAGTTATGAAATTTTTTAAATGTGAATAAATTTAAACACCACGTTTGTCTAACTCATATAGTATTAAACAAACACCTGTATCAGACTGCATATATATCTGATGTAAGGACTTGCTCTACGTAGATCAATAATAACAAAGGAAAGAAAAAACAAAGGATGTGTTTCAAAACAAACTGAAAACATTTCTTATTTTCATGTAAACACTGTAATTTTGGAAACCTAAATATAGTAATTATTTATTAGAATTAAGCTAAATACCTGGCAATCCCTAATAACAACACTCCACGCTTCCACATCGTATGGATTCTCTTCCAACCTCTTTTCGGCTTTCTTGAATTTATCTGGAATATAGCCCTGCTCCTAGATTACAACAAAAAAAAAATAAAAAAATTGGAATGAGCAAACGACATTATTTCGGTGTTTAAATGGAAATTTCAAGCATTCGAATCAAGAATAAAAACACAATGAATAGGCCTACGCGGGGCACAACCCTATTAAAAACTTACTGCTTGTGTTTGCACCATAGGCGAAGTCATAATTGCCGCACTCATTGTAAATCTTGCTTCTCTATAAGATGAACGTAGATATGTTTAAATTTTAAAAGATTAAATACATGAATTAATTCAGCACAGGATTCTTACACGTTTCAATACGCCATCAGATACCAAATAGTTTACTATGGCTGATCAGCCAATCAGAAGCTAGAATCCAAACGACCAATAAGAATAGGTATTACGAATTCGGAAACATACCACGGAAAGCTAAGTAAGTATTATTTATAGCACTAGTAGAGATGTTTTTGCCTGTTACTGGCTCACTTAAATGACGTCACAGCTATGCTTGAAGGTGACTTGAATGATTTCTAGTTTCTTTTCAATAAATTTGAAAATTATGTAGTGCATTAAAATTACTGAACAATTTATTACAATTTCCAGCTAATTTTATCAAAATCTGGAGGAAGATTTAATTAAAAATTATAAGATACAGTCATTAAGACTCAGTGCGGTAGATAACGATTTCACATTACGGAAGTGAGGATACCGGTTTCCGGCGCACTATCCACCAATCAGGAAGCGCTCTGATTTTTTTTCCGCGTAAACTCGAGGCCATGGTCGCGTAAAACCCAGAAATCGTGGGCATGACTTGCAGTTGAAGTCCTACTTTACAGATAGTGTGAGCTTCATTGATAAGTTAATTGCTCTTAGAAGATATTTAACTTCAAAATGGCCTCTACATTGGAACAGCTTAAGAAAATCACGGTTGTGGTTGCCGATACCGGTGATTTTGAAGGTAAATCCTAAGAAATTTTTAAAGACGTCATGTAGGTTAAGTAAATGAAAATATATTTTCTCCGGTACAAAATACGGCAATTCTCCGCCGATGTATTTTAATTATTATTATCTTTTTTTTATTTTTTGTGAGATCTTACAAAGTTTTAATTAGTTTTGTTATCAGCATTACAATAAAAAAAAAAAAGGATTTCTTAAAAAAATTAATAAAAAAACATCGATATGTGAAACCAAGTGTTTACTTAGCCATCCTGGCTTTGGAGGCTACACTGCACTTCCGATGATTAATATTAAGAAGTTTATTTTAATATAAAAACATAAAATAAACAAGCTACTTACATATAAAAATTGATTGAGAATATTAAATTTAAGGATAGTGGTTTTTTTTTTTTTTTTTTTAAAAAAAGATAAAAAGGTGTTAAAAGATGTCTTAGTTTCAAATTACAGCTTGTGTTACATTGATATTCCAGTCATTTTAAATTTCCATTAAGTGATAATGATTAATCAAAAATTCGCTTAAAAATCATTTCTGTCAAAATTATCATTGATTTAATTAAACTACGTAAAGCTAAATTTTTGTGATCTGTCAGCTTTCTTCACATACTATTTTTCGTCGAGGAAATTATAAATTTATCCTTTTATATGAAAATTCATGAAAATAATGGAACATTATTTATATTTTAATCAGAGCTTCCGTTTGTTTTATTTATTTACATTCGTATTAATCAGTACTTAAAAATTAATCTCACAAGAATATCACAATAATTAAACAAGGTAGGGAGGGATAGCGATAAGTAAACCAATCACAATGCTTCGCAACTTCTTCTGATACGTATAAGAAAATATAATTGATATTGCTTTAATTTCCTTATTATTATAAATGTGATTGTTGCGATTGATGATAATTTAATGTTACTTGTTCACAGACGGACAGACAAAACGGGAATATTAGTCTTCTGATACTTATTAGATCAGAAGACTTAAAACAAAACTAAACAATGTTTATATATAATTTTAAATAGAAACAAATGTATTCTGACATTTCACTGAATCTTTATAAAGAGATTCCCCAATAGTAAAATCTTATTAAAGTTAAGCTTTTAATTTGATCCACAAATATTTGCTTAAATACTCGAAGAGCAAGCTAAGAAAAGAAAAAAAAAGGACAATATTACAGATTCGTGAACATCCGCTACTGAATTTCTTTTTTGTTTTGTTTAAATAGCTAAGGAGTTTTTTTTTTGTTTTTTTTTCCTCCAATTTTTACAACGTTATTTTTTTATTATTTAGTGTCTACGCAGAAGATTACAAAATCTGCAAAGAGACGAAAGGAATTTTCCGTGAACCTTTTCCAGTTGCTCTGATTGCTTAAGAATGACAAGGCAATTATCCATATGAATCAAAATACCTCAAGTTGCATAACTTGACACATTTTTTGAAAGTAACAAGATCTAGGTCGTAGAGAAAAGAATATGGTTTCATTTTTGTTGAGCAATATATTTAATTATTGAAGAAGATTCTTACCAAATCCATCGAAGAGTAAAAAAAAAAAAAAATGTCCTGGGAGAATTTTTTTTCCTTAATTCTAAAGAGCACATTTTATTATTTATTATATAACGTTCGATCTTATTTTCATTACTAAATAATGTTTACAACATTTTATACGCCGACGCACAAATATTAGAAAAACAAAAACATAATAACAATAAAATAGAACAACTAGTTTCGATACGTGTAGTATCTTTTATTTCGTTAACTTGAAAAAAGATACTATACATATCGAAACTAGTTGTTCTATTTTATTGTTATTATGTTTTTGTTTTTCTAATATTTGTGCGTCGGCATATAAAATGTTGTAAATTTATCAGCGCACGTAAATACTTACAATTTTAAATAATGTTTAGTTTACAATTTGTGATTCTTAAAGGAAAAAGAAAGAAGCACGAATTTTCGACTTTTTTTTTTTCTGTGTTGAATTGTTTGTCCAATTTCCTCTATTTTCTTTTTAAACTTTCGTCTAATTATAATAAATTATCTTTTTAAACGGTTTTTCTCTTAAATTTTTAATTAATGTTTTTAGTACAAAATTTTTCAATAGGAATTTCCATTTTGGAAATAAACTTGATACTACGATAAAAAAAAAAAAAAAAAGGGGGGAGGGAAATCTCGTAATCTACTAAAAATGGTCTTATTTAAGAAATAACTTAACGCTTCCAGTGAATAATACAGGGCGTTTTTAAGTAATCCTATTATTGTTAATCCTGTTTACCGGAGGATTAACAATAGGTTATTGTGATGTGCGTTTAAATTACCGGTATTTTGAAAATCTAGGAAGTGTTGTTAATGGTTGATGTGTACAAAGGCCGTTGAAGTTAATTTTTAATTGCGAGAATGATTGGTAATAGTTACTGCAGTATTTTACATTGACCAGGAGTTATGTAGGTCCAGTTCAGAGGAATGCTAAAGGGCTAAACGCACTATTCCGTCAAACTCCCTTTTGCGTTACGTTTCCGCAAGATAATTGCTTTAGTGACGTAGTTACGTAGCAGAATTGAGTTTCATAAGACTTAACGAAGATCTTCAAATAAACGAAGGGTAAACAGCGCCTTATGCTAAAAGGACATGATGGGTTCTTGGAGGCGGGAATCTAAAGATTTTTTGAGAAATGATGGCTTCTCCAGCAAAGCCTGGGGCTGTACTGTGACCCCAATAATTTTGCAGCTAATATATCCTTGAGGTAATTTAGTAGCTTTCTCTACCTTACTACCATCACATATCATCTGTCATTTTTCGTCTGCACATATGACTATGGTGAAGCCTTTTACACAGAAGTGTAACTAGAGAATTTTTTGGGGGGGGGGGGGGGGAATCAGGCCCTTTGTGTTCAAAATGCAAAGTAGATAGGAAATCCCATTTTCCACAGCAAAATCTGTCATTTTTACATCATGTCCATTTACACACATCAATCACATTATATGAGAAACTGGAGGAAATGTTTTCATGTTGGTTTCTTTTTATACAATCCAAAAATACTTTCGAACCCATAGAAATTCAGGGTAAGGTCATTGATAGTGAGAATATGGTTTTAAATTTTTATTGTGGTTTTGCACAAAGGGAACCACAGATGTGTTTCTGAAACATTATTATTAATGTTATACAGAATTCAGTAAATTGATTTTAAACAAAATCAATTTATTTCTGAATTGTTTAATTTAGGCAACTGCAAATGTCAATAGCGTCATTAACTCAAATTTTACAAGACAACTTTCTACTGACAATATTAGATGCCAGCCTGCTCGTCCTTCCATTAGTATGACACTGATTCAGTTTTAATTAGCAATTATCAGTGATTCACGTATGAACCTTGGACGAATTTTTGAAACTGCTCATGGAGAAAGAAAGAATATCATGGATTCAGTCTAAATAATTATCCATGCATGAAGCTGAAGCTATTTCATTGATTTTTTTTTTTTTTTTTTAAATTGTAAAAGCATAGGCGTAACTAGGGGGGGGGGGGCATGGCCATGGGGCCCCCCCCCCCCCCCCTCAGGGAAAAATACATATTAGTGTAATTATTTTATATTTTAAATTAAATAAAATATATTTTAACTTATTGCAACAATAAGAATGCAATTATTCGAAGGTACATGCGACAAAATGGGATTTCCTATCTACTTTGTATTTTGAACACAAAGGGCCTGATTCCCCCCCCCCCCCCGAAAAATTCTCTAGTTACGCTTCTGTGTAAAAGGCTTCACCATCGTCATATGTGCAGACAAAAAAAAAGATAAAATATTAACAAATAATTACGGAAATTAAATAATCAAAACTAAAAAAAGAAAAATAAACAAAGTTAAAGACTTATGTTTATACATTTAGATTATTTATTTGGATTCAATTACACATTTTTAAAATATTTCACAAATTTTAATGGCTAATTTTTGATTTATTTATATTCTGTTTAATTTGATTACTTAAAAATTTAATATAAATAACTTTTTGGTTAGTTTATTTCAAATTTTCCTAACATTTTAGGATTTAATTTTGGCCTTTTATTAATTTTTTTTTTATTATTGTTTTAATCATTTGACTAAATATTACGTCAAATGAAATTCCTTACTTTTTTTTCTCTTGTATCTTAAAATAATTTATAGATATTGGTTTTCTGTATATAGCTTATTTTATGTTATTCCAAATAGTAACTGCTGAAATTCTAATTATCTTTTTTTTGCTTGATATAGCAATGAAGAAGTATAAGCCTACTGATGCAACCACAAATCCTTCCCTGATCTTAGCTGCTGCTGGGATGTCCCAGTACCAAACTCTGATTAACAAAGCTATTGAATACGGAAAGAAGTTAGGAGGGTAAGTTATTTAACAAGTTACTCTATTATTATATCGTCTTCATATCTTTAATAGATCAGATTGTTGCAGATGAAATGGGGAATATACGGCATTTGAATTTAATGTTGCATAACTGTATTAGCAATGAACAAATTCGCTCAAAGTGAAGCTGAAAAAAGCCCTTTTTTTAAAAAAAAAAAAAATCAGAGGCACAGGAACTGATAAAATTGTTGAAGGCATTTTCCAGCTGGGGCTTGTTCCTCAGGAGTGTTCCAAATGATGCAACAAATAGTTTGTGGGTGCCAAATCTGGTGAGTATGGTGAATGCTGAAGAACCTCTTATTCAAGCTGCTGGATCTTCTCCTTGGTCTGCGTTGCAACCTTGTCATGGAGCAGGAGAACATCAGATTCCTTTCACCATGTTCCGATGCTCCTTCAGCAGCTTAGTGTGTGCCATCTCCAAATCTGAGCTGTACAGAGGAGCGGCGACTGACTGGCTTGGTTTCAGGAAGGTCTGATGGATCAAAACTGCAGTAATCCACCAAGCAATGACCATGATTTTTTTCTGGTGCAGCTTTGGTTTGGAAAAGTGATGCAATAGCCTTTAGGTGTCAAGAGATAGTTGAAGAATGGACACTTTGAGTGTTGCGGCAAGCTGTTGGTGGATCTGTTGTGTATCCTTTTCAATACAAGCCTTCCGTTCATCATCGTTGATGACTAAGGGTGGCCTACTGTGTTTTTGATTTTTTAGATATTCATAATTAGTCTCAAACTTCTGGAACCAACAGTACATCGTGCTTTTGGATGTAGTTCCGTCCCCAAATTCCATGTTGATTTTCTTTGCCATCAGTCTATGCGAGGAATTACCTGATTTTAAAGTTTTCATTCTTCAGTAGGCATTTTTGGTTTTTATGGTATAAACTTTGCCTGCTATTTTAGAAACATCTTTTCAAAAAGATCAGGATGTACATAGAAAGAGCTTTGAATAGGATTAAAATAAAAAAATCGACTTGGTGAATAATTAACCCCCCCCCCCAATAATACTATATTATACTAATTAGTAGTAGTTGGATCAATTCTGAAATTAGTATCATCTAGTTAATTGATTCTGATATTAGGGTGGGGTTTACATTAGTTAACTCTAGGAAATTTCTTACAATTTCTATGAATTGTTCAGTGAGTTAATTAGATTAGTTACAGGAAGGAGATAATACCAGTATTTGATATATTTTTGGTTTTATTATTGTTTTGGGTGTAATGTAGGCTTTTCAGAAGATTTATTAAATAATTGGAGGTTGTGGATTTTCTTAATGGAAAATTAAAATTGTTTTCTATGGTGTTTTCAGAATTATTACTATCTATATTTTGAATATCATATAGGAGTTGTTCTTCATTAGGATTCTGTATGAAGCTTTCAGATTCTGCAGAATCCTAATATTCCTTAGGTTCAAAAGTACTTTTCCTCATAGATTTTGGAAATAACTAGCAATCCTAGTAGGAGTTTAAGTAGGTTTTTTTTTTTTTTTTTTGGATTTATTATGGAAGATGCTGATAAGTTTCAGTTAATCAAGATATTATGTAATTCTATTGTAGCTAAATATCATACATTGAAGCTGTGTAACCTACAAATGTGCCAATCCAGCCATAACAATCCTTGTGCTCAAGCAAATAATGTTAAGTCATTCAAGGTAAATGAAAGATTCAGCAGCCGTAAAAATCCAGACATAAGGAATCATTAGGAACCAGTTCCTGGTTGAGAAGAATTGTTCAAGGTCATCATAAATAAAGCCCTTACCTTACTGCAATGCAGAATTACATAATGGCATGACTCCACTATCTTAACAGTCGTATGATGAGGAACGAATACTAGAAAAGAAATATTATTTTTTTTACTTGTTATAAGTGTACATTAAGTTAAATGTTTATAAGTAAGGGAGGCTCTGGATATGTTTAACCACATTAACAACCTCACAATTAGATGTTTTTGATTCTTAGTTAAAGCAGTTATTCACAATTTATTTATTTATTTATTTATTTTTAATCTTCAGCTTCTACATTTTTTTTTTCTTAATCGAAAGCTTTGAAGAGAATATTTATTGTGTGCAATTGCTCAAATGTAATAAGCATTTCAGTTACATTAAAAAAAAAAAAAAAAAAAAAAAAAACTCTTTTCTGTTTAAAATATATCTAAACATCTTCCCATTTTATAATTTGTGGAAATACTTAGATAACTTTGTAAGATAATACATACATTAAATTAATTCTGTTAATAATACCTAATGCTTCTATTGAAAATCATGATAGAAGCATACATTAAAAGATTATTGAATTGTTTTGCATTTTGTATTAATTATTTGCAAAGCATTTTTATCAGCTGAGAGTTGACGAAAGCCAAGGGTCATAAATTTACTATCACCTCTTAAATTAGTATTTCATGTGTGGTGCTTAGAGAAATGCTGAAAGCTGAATTTTCTTTCTTTTTTTTTAATGTTTACCAGTTCTACTAGTTGTAATTACAGAATTACTCCTGTTTTATAGGTGCTGGAAAGTTTAATGTGTGTCTTTTCAATAACAAAATTTAATGTTTAAGTATGTAGATTAGAAGTTTTTTACTGTATTTTTATTGACTATATCATATATTAATTGGCTTTTGATTTTTCTAAAATTATTACAATTATAATTATTCCAATTTATTTGTCTAAATATTTTTGAGTAAGTATATTCATTTACTCTAAATCCAAACTTACTGTTTACTAGCTGAACCCAGCATGCGTTGCAATGCCACTCAAAGAAAGAAAGGGCCCGGTGTCGGTCGGAGTAGGATACTTAAGTCCTCGTATCGCCTTCCCCCCACCCAAGTGTGGTGTCCCTTCCCCCCATAAGAGAGCGAATTTTTCACTTTTTGCAATAGACTTGGGGGTCCCAAGAAGGGGCCCTAAATATAAGGGCCCGGTGTCGGGACACTTAGGTAGCCGTGTCTCCTTCCATCCACCCAAGTATGGTGTCTCTGCCCCCCCCCCCCATAGGAGAGCGAATTTTGCCCGTTTTGCAATTGACTTGGAGGGCCCGAGAAGGTGCCCTAAATATAAGGGCCTGGTGTCGGTCGATGGTGGGACACTTAGGCCCTTGTGTCGCCTTCCCCCCACCCAAGTGTGGTGTCCCTGCCCCCAATAGGAGAGCAAATTTTTCACTTTACACAATATTTGTGTAGTTCTCATTGTCACCAACAGGCGGATATTTGGCTATTTCAGGGATTTTACCCCTTTTCAACCCCTTGGGGGGGGGGGTCCAGGTTCTAAGGTAGCCTATCTTTTTCGCAGGGTCTTAAAGAGTAATTCTGAAAAGTTTGGTCCAGATAGGTCAAAGAGCCTAGGAGTGTATAAAGGATAAAGAAAGAAAGAAACATTCATTTTTTTATATATAGACTAGCTGAACCTAGCATGCTTTGCAATGCCACTCAAAGAAAGACTCCAAGTGTGGTGTCCCTGCCCCCCCCCCCCC
>JAFIDM010009631.1:288423213-288444554 GCA_023159025.1 Thereuonema tuberculata | reverse complement strand
CTTTCAACCGGGTTCCACTTCCCTGAGGGGGAGACGGAATCATAGGTACCGACGCATTCCGAGCTCCATTATCAAAAGCTAAATCTGGCTGATGAGTCCTAATAAGGACGAAATAGCTATCCCAGATTGCTATTGATAATGGCTCAATGCGTTAAAAGCAAACAATTCTAACGAATTAGTGCATTTTATAGATTTTTCTTCCCTTTTCATATTACATCAATGCACGTTAAACCTTCTTTAAAAATAAAATCATAAATAAAGATTTATTTATTTTACTTCACAGCTATAACTGCAGCAAGTTGCATCTCCCATCGATAACAATAGTTGCAATTGCAACAAAATTGAGTTCATAACTCATCAAAAATATCTAGGTCTTTATCTAGATGAGAAATTTAATTGGGAAGTTCATTATAATTTTGTTATTAAAAAATTACACACACACACACACATATATATCTTTTTTTACATAAAGCATTTATTCTTCTTTAAACAGAAACTGATTATTTTCAGATCACTAATTGATTCGGTGCTTGACTACGGTTTAGAATGTAGGATTTTTGTAAATAAACAACAATTGCAAAATATTAATAAATTAATATTAAAAATTCTAAATAATGTTTACATTAATTTAATAAAAAATGCTTATTGGAAAAAATAATGTTAGGAAAAAATATAAGATCCTAACCATTAAAGAAAGATTTATTTATAAAACAATTTTGAAAAATATCTTTGAAGTAAATAATGCAAAAAACAATTTTAACGATGGAAAAACAAATAGATACAATTGGCTAAAGATTTTCAATATTCCTAAATTAAAAAATAATTTTGGTCAAAGATTGGAAAACCAAATTAAATATAAATTATTTAGTCAAATAAATTGGGAAATATATAATTTAGAAAAATTCAACAACATTAAACACATAAAAAATCAGTTAATATCTGATGTAACTGATGAAAAAATAACTCTTAATCTTAATTTAACTTAATTTTTAAGTACTTATATCAAACTATCAGCACCTATACCACAGGTATTCTTAATATAAATATACCTAATAGGACTGGTAAACATTAAGAAGAAAAAAAATTATGATTCCCTAAATTTTACTAAGGAGAGGAGGGGGGGGGGAGTTGACTGGGCTCAGCCAGGGGCCCCAAATAAGTAGCTCGTATAGTCAGTGATTTTGATAGATGCTACTTAAAAACGCATTTTTTTAATTTTTTGAGTTCTACAATTTTATTAATATTTTGTGTGGTGTACCAATTACGTATATCTGATCAGAATTTGATCTCTTTTTACTAGTAACCAGAAATCAGTTTGATGCAAGGGTACCGATAAAATTTTCAGCCAAAGGTCTGAAATACAAGCTTGAGTGGCGGACCCCTGGTACAATTAGCAGAGAGCAACAGAAGCACTTAAGCAGGGCACACACAATCTATGCATAGATTTACTGTTGTATTTATCAACATAATTCGCAAATTAATTAATTTTCTTTGAGAATTGCAGTTAAGGACTAAGTAAAAAAAAATCTTTAAAATGAAACATGGTAGTACTGCTTCTACTCAATAAAAGTTTCGATGGATTTATTTATACCGTCAAAGGTAGATATATGGACAGATTTCTATTAAATTTATATAGATTAATCCGATCCAAAGGGCTCAAGAACATTTTCTTATATTAAAACTGTATACACAGTTCATTTGATTGCGAAATAGGGCCTGAAGCTTACTAAGCTAATTTAATTAGTTCTAATTTCCTTTTAAAATCACCCAATGAATTATTTTATATCTGAAACGGTATTTACTAATAATAATTAAATATGTTGTTTACTTATTTTAGCAAAGCCCATGTACCATTTCAATCAGGAATCCATCTTTAATCGGAACCCAGCTTCCCTTAAGAGAAATTTTTGCATTCACAGAAGGTATAAAATTTATTAATAACGGAAAAAAAATATAGTATTTTTTTGTTAAAAAATAAAAAGGTTTGTTATGAATATTTTTTAAGTGTGTTTTCCATTGAAAATCTCTGCTTCGAGAGTATAACAGAAAACCAATATGGTGGAGTGCCAATGAGAATTTTTTGCGTGGTAGCAGTCGTTATAAATGGATGATTAGTATTCTTATCGTCATCCGCGAAAACAATTTGCCGATTCATCAGTGTTAGTCTGTTCAGAATGTCTGATAATGACGAAGCCGTACGAGCGACGAACGATGACGCCGCGTCGTGTAAGAGGTGGGCCGTGCAATTGGGCTACTGGAAGGACCCATATTTGCAGTATTTTATTCGGTCGAGCGAGAAACGGGCGCCCGAAATCAATCGCGGCTACTACGCCCGAGTGCATGGCATCCGCTACTTCCTGGATGAGTTCCTGCGCTTGAACGATGGCAACTGCCAAATCGTAAACCTAGGGTGTGGATTCGACACTCTTTACTGGCGCCTCAAGGACGAGGGGGTTGTGATGAAGTGCTATGTCGAGATGGATTTTCCCGCCGTCACCTCCCGCAAATGCAGCTACATCAAGAAGACCAAGGCCCTTCTTCAGGGAGTCGCCTCCGAGGACGGCGAGGTAAAGTTCAGCGTGTCGGACTTGCACGGCAGTTGCTACCACATCGTGGGCGCTGACATGCGCCTCTTGCAGGACGTCCAGCAGAAACTTCACGAGTCCGAGGTGGATTTCAACCTGCCCACGGTGTTCATCGCCGAGTGCGTGCTCGTCTACATGGACCCCGATCACTGTGCCCGACTGCTGCGCTGGATCGCCGACAACTTCCCCACGGCGTTCTTCATCAGTTACGAGCAAGTGAACATGAGAGATCGCTTCGGAGAGGTGATGATTGACAATCTTCGTAAGCGAGGATGCAGCCTAGCGGGCGTCGAAGCTTGCCGTGATCTGGATTCGCAAAAGGATAGGTTCCGCCAAATGGGGTGGGAGAACGCCAATGCCTGGGATATGTCCAACGTCTACGGTCTTCTACCTCAGGCCGACGTCCAAAGAATCGAAAAGATCGAATTTCTTGACGAGAAGGAGCTAATCGACCAACTCTTTCAGCATTATTGCATTTGTGTTGCTTATAAGGATAAGCTAACTCTTGGGCTTGAGCAGATACTCATGTAAAAGCTGTCCCTTTGCCGTCTCCATTTCCAGTCCTTAAAAGGATGTACCAGAGTCACTTGAAAGTGCTATTAAATGAATATAATTTTGATATAAACTAGTCATATTAATTATAGAAAACTGTTACTGATGTGATCTTTATCAAGATAAACGAACAACGACAACCGTCGGAATACGCATAGCTATGAATAAAATTTGTGGCTGTAAAATGAAAAGTGATGTCTTATAATTATTACCCATCCCTAATTTCTGTGTTTCAATCGTGATCCGTTGTTTTCGTACTCATAGTGAATAATGCTGCATATTTTCTTTTAAAGTAAACTGTTTGATGTACTTGTATTACCTACCCTTAAGCTGAATGGCATGTTTATTCCTAAACATTACTTGACCATTGTAATTGCAATGATGAAGTGTTTACAATAAAATTCAGATAGTTCTTCGTTGAAATTAAAAAATATATATTTTGTTATTGAGTTCTTATGGGGAACGTTTCTTAATTCCTGAGGGGGAAAAAAAACATCTGTGAATATAAATAATTCTGCAATTGAAAGCATTGTCCCATAATAACGTAGGTATCAGAAAGAAGAAAATATAGCTGGCATGAAATTTAAAGTAAATTACTTCACGGAGGTTGGAAAATGACGCCCTAAAGTTATTATTGTTTTGCGTCTTTTCACCGTTGGGGACCACCATGGTTCTCAGTTATCCCAAATACAGGGTGGACAGAAAGTTTCTCCCTATTTTATTAACAGAGCCATCAATGTTTGATGCTCTGTGGAAATAGTACCACTTTATGCCAAAAGATGGTGCTAGCTGTATGAACTTTATACGTTTCTGTATTATTTGCTGAATCATTGTGAACACATTCCCACAGTTGTTTGTTTGCTACTGTCAAGTGTTGTGAGAGTTTTGGCAGACGAGTTGAAGAATGTCTTCATAATCAGGGATGCCATACAAAATACTGAACAGATAACTGTCCAAATCAATCATCCAAATGTAGAAATGAGTTTTTGTAAATAAAAAAAAATGGGTATAATAAAAATACTCTTAAAAAAACTTGAGGGAGAAACTTACCGTCCACCCCTGTACATAATTTTATCATTATTAATCCAACATAATTTCCTTATTTTGATTTCTTATGCCGGTTACTTGACATATTTACAAAACATCATGCCTGTAATTACATAAAAACATACTGTCTTTGAAAAATAAAATCTTCAACATGTCTTGCAACAGCATTCTTTAATAAGCTTAATAAATAGATTTTCCGATGGTAGCCTCAGTGCAATGGGGAACAATTATCTGAAATAAAAATCACATTTGACCTTATATTTCCATTAATCTATATTCAAAAATTTACCATCCTAAAAATCTCGGCTCAATTTTAAAGAAATCGGCCTTCGAAAAGACCCAAAATGGTGCTCCGTCATTTTTCCTCAATCGTCTTGACTCCATGCTACAGACTGTTATGTTTGCAATACAAAGCAACTCCAAAACTTTCCCGATTTTTTTTTATTCATTAAATCATCAAAACTGACCGATTTCGTGATCCACAGGAACTTCTAAAATGCGAGGCCGGCAAATACGCTGAACTGCCTTCGTAACTGTACCGGCTGTGCTACGACTGAGTTGCACAAATCAGAAGCAAAAGCAAATCGCTTCAAATTTAATAAACAAAATATGAGAAATAAAAAACTTTCTTGGCTTTTTTTTTTGAAAAAAAAAAAAAAAATCAGCATTAACAAAACACGGCAAAAAGGTAAAGAATTAGAAGTTATTTCTAAATTATTGGTATTGGTCATATTATTGTTACTTCCCGCACATTAATAACCTTCATAATTTAGAAGTTATTTCTAAAATAAATTTAAAAAGAAAATATAATTTTAAATCTTTTCGATATAAAACAACTTTCTAATTGACCAAAAATATAAATAGTGGACACTACGGAAACAGCAACGTTCAATCTTATTTTTTGTTGTGTTTATCACTGAGTATTTTTAAGCTTTTTTTTTAATGTATTTTAGAACAAAGAGGAAAAATACTAATAAATGTTTGAGTATTTATTTCATTTTAAAACCATACTAAAAATAATTTCAGCCACATCAGAGAATGATTTAAATAATTCCAAGTAATGCATTGGCAGTCACCAATAAGTCCATCGTAAGAAATAATTTTATTATTATTTAATAGCATGCACATTAAAAGAAATATAAGTTATTTTGTAATGCCTTTTTATATGCAGTATTAAAATTTTTATCACATGTTAAATGGAGATATGTAAAAAATAAAACTTCCAAATGCAGAATTGTGTTCATTTTATGAGTTCGTTTTTAAAATTAAATCCTTTCAAGGACTGTAAGAAAAAGCCTTTATCAGAGCTTACTTACAAAGAACTAAACTATATGCATACAGTTTGGTTCTGAAGAAAGAGTGGGACATGATAATGGATAAACTCACTGTCTGAGGAATTTTTACTTGAAAACAAAACTTATCTCATAATTGATATAAAAAAAAAAAATGAAAAAGAAAATGCTAATGATATAATAATAATAAAATCCTCTCTACATTTTTAAATTAAAAAAGGAAAAAATTAAGATTAATATTAAATTAATTCATGATATTGTATAGGTCCTTTTTTTGAGGGATTTCCTCACTCCGGGATGAGATATTATCTCAATATTTCGGCCTGGTGCCTCGGGCCTTCTTCGGGAGATGTATAAATGTCAATCATCAGATAATATGAAGGCTTTGACCTTTGTAGTTACTTTACTTTACATGAACAACCAAATTCTGTTGTTTTTTAATCCTTTCATTTACCCAACATTTTATGATACCTTTTTCATTATTATTTACAATATTTTATTCAATGCTTTTAGTGTTGTCAGGAGACAAACATTAATCATATCTTTGGATATTAATTAAGATTATATAGTTTTAATAAATGAAGCACACGGCAATGATAAATTATATTCTGATGATTACCTCATAATGCAAAGGTTATTACCAATAAAGTTACTTATAAAGCAACTGGATGTGGCCTAAGGTTTAATTCCTTTTGAAGCTATGTTACTAGAGCACAATTAAACTTATACATCTTCTGAATGAGCATAATAATGTAAACCAAAGAATATCCTAGCAAAGGAGTAGATTCTAGAAACAGATTTAGTACTGTTAAACAGATAGATCATGCGAGTTAAAAAAGAAAAGAGCAAAGCAACAATGACTGTTTATAGTTTTTAAGCAACATAATTAGTAAAATAAAATAACGATCAAGTAAGTAAATGAAGTTAATAAGTAAACAGTGCAGCAATCACACTTGAAACATCTGTATATGGATATATACTAATTATTTAGAATAGCATAAGACTTGCAAGTCTGGACAATCATGCAAATCGATGCTGCTTTTGGAACCGAGATTGAAAATGTTTTATATAGCAATGGCTATAAAAAATACTGTTGCTTAGAAATATCATGGAGAATGTCAATTTTAGAACAATGTGATAAAATTGTGGATTTAAGGAGTATTGACATTTGACAATATTCAGAAAAACAAAAGACTTAATATTAATTTGATGCCCCCTACTCCAAAACTCTGCTTATGCTGCAATGTTTATTTCACAAATATATTTATTTGTGTGCGCACTTTTAAATATAGATATAACATCACAAGACTGTGCTCTTCAATAAAACAAGCATTTATGATTTTTTAAAACTTAAATCACTATTTATTATTTTTTTAAACATAAATCACTATTTTTTAAAATGGACACGAATAGATTTCATATAACAAAGAATAAAATCTGCTTCTGTCTAGGAACAAATTTATTATTTTTTAATATTTCTCCAAGACATTAAATTAAATGTCTCAGCTACCTAGTAATTTAAAAACTTCAAGGATTAAATGTGATATTTGATACAAAGAATTTTTCTTTGTCTCCTTTCCTGGGGTTTCTGAGGATGAATTATTTTACATTTAAAATCCACTGAACTAAATCATGAGGCTTCAAGACCGACTCCTTGTAAGTCCAGCTATTGAATATTGATGATGGAATGCTAATAATAAAAAAAATGTTTATTTCAATTAAAGTCCTTCAAATATAATTAGATTTTAATAAAACTAAGTTTATGATTTCTGCTTACAACTAAGTGAAGCTTTTATTAGTAAACTAGCATAAACACTAGTCAACAATGATAGGATCAGAATGCAACTGTTTTTATTTTAGATGGATTATTTGCCCATACATATGACCAATAGAAAATTAAAATGAATGCATTGCTAGGAATGTAAATGAATTAATTTGGAAGGCTTGATTATAAGTCACACTCCAAGCGAAAATTCGAGCAGAAGACCTTGACTATTCTTTTTTTTTTTTGATGAGCACTTTGATGTTGTCTCTGTGTCATGAACGCACAATGCAACATAAAGCTAGTCATGTGGTAATACCGGCTTGCTAAAAAAAACTCCCACGTGTTTGAAGATTTGTCATTGCAACTAATTAATAGTAACTGTGACTGTGGGTATTACTGGGAACTGACAGCGCTTCAACTTGAATAGCAAATTGATATCACTTGATTGAACATCGAGCCTTGAAATAGTGACGATATCAACTCTGTTGCTTTCCAAAAGAACTTCTGACGTTATTAAATTGCGATGACACTCCTTAATGACCAATTGTGTACCATCACAGAGTCCTTTCTTTGGATTGAGATTGCAAAGGAGCATCAAAATCGATCCTTTTTTCAGGTTCAGCTAATGAGGTGGCATGCCAGAAAATGTGTGTATGAAGAAACTTCGTAGGATATATTCATTCATTACTTGGATCATCTGGTACTTTCAAGTACATGTGAGACTTGCAGGGCAGCTCTCTTGGATTATACACAGAATTGGAAAACTATATACGAGATGTGAAATTCTCCTTTCTTTAGATGGATTTCAACATATACTGTCCGGCCACTTTATTAGGTACATCTACCTAGTAGCGTGTTGGGCCTCCTTTAGCCCTCAAAACAGCCTGAATTCGTTGAGGCATGGATTCCACAAGATGCTGAAAACATTGTTGAGGTATTGTGTACCATGCAGACATGAGTGTGTCACGCAGTTCCTGAAGATTTGATGGAGGTGTAGGCCTGGAGCAAACAGCCCGTTCCAGCTCATCCCACAAATTTTCAATCGGGCTGAGATCCGGGGATTGAGCTGGCCACTGCAGCAAGGAAAAGTCATCGTCATGTTCCCCAAACCATGCCATAGTGATGCGGGCTTTGTACACCGGAGCATTATCCTGCTGGAAGTAGCCATCTGCGAGAGGATAAACTGTTAACATCTATGATTGCACTTGGTCAGCTTTGATGTTTAGATACCCTCTAGCATCCTGACGTGCCTCTAGAGGCATCAATGGACCCAACATGTGCCAGGAAAACATCCCCCACACCATGCCACTGCTCCCACCAGCTTGAAGAGTTATTGTGAGACACAATGGGTCGAGACATTCATGCGCACAGCAGGGGTGTACTTAATAAAGTGGCCGGACAGTGTAATTGAATCAATAGGTTAAGAACTGCAATTGATATGAAAATTCATGAAAAATTATATTTTCTATTCAAGAGTAATAATAATCTAAATAATCTAGACTTAAAGGCATGCTATTTTGTCTATTCAGTGTAAAGTTCTGGATATGCATTAATCAAATGGATAGTAATGAAGATTGGTTTTAATTTAACATGCATATAAAAGTGATTTACTACAATTGGGGATTTTAATTCTTTGTTTTTTTTGTTTTTTTTTTGTAAGTTGGGAATCACGTAACGAAAATTATAGTTTTTTTTATTTAACCTAATGTACAGTACTTACCTTTTTTTTCTGCAGATAGAATAACAGAAATCGAAAACACTTGTAGTATGTATTTGCACAATTGTGGCCAATAATTTTGAATGAAGGGAGGGAAGGGATGTCTAGAATATTATTTGGAAGCCATCCAACCAAAAACAAACAGGAGAAAAATGGTTGTGTTCCTTATTTCAGATACTATGAGAGGAGGTGCTAAACCTTATCAACTCCTTCCCTTAGCATATTCATATTGTTTCATGCTATACCTGGAGTATACAGGTTATTTGCCTGGATGGTTTTAAAAAACTAGCTAATTATTCAAAAATTAACAGTAAGAAAGATTTAACCATGATTTAAAATATGCATTAATTAAAAAAAAAAAGATAATAATCACAATAATAATCATAATAACTGATTATTATTTTCTTTATCTGACCCTCAGAAGAAAAGCCTAGATCTGTAAAACATGCATATAAATTTACAATCAAATTTTGTAATTATGAAATCATGTATTTTTTTTGGGGGGGAATAAGTAGTAACATCACAGTGTATAGTCCGTCTAAAACTGCAAGGCAGTCCCGTTCAGGCGTTGGGACAGAGAACTTGAAAAAATAGGGGTGAAAGGTAAGTGCGAGTAGGGAGAAACGATTAAGCACAGTGGGGGTGGATTTTTCTGTGGATTTGAAGGGATCTAAATGACTATTTCAGAAGAGCTGAATTCTCCAAAATACTAAAAAAAGGATCACATAAGACTGTTTTTTAATTCCACAACAATATAACTAATAATATCTTATTTATTTACTTGGTTAATTAATAAAAATATTTAAATAAGTTTTCACATTCATTACTATGTTTGTCGATTGACAATTCCAAACCTCTCGCTTGGACATTTTTCAGGAGTGAAAAAAAAAGCACAAGTTATCTCCACAAAATGAGGAACTGTACTGTTGCATTGGTTAATTTCCTAGAAATGAGTCATTTAGATCCCTTCTAATCTCAGTCCACAGAAAAATCCACCCCCACTGTGCTTAATCGTTTCTCCCTACTCGCACTTACCTGATACCCTTTCACCCCTATTTTTTCAAGTTCTCTGACCCAACGCCTGAACGGGACTGCCTTGCAGTTTTAGACGGACTATACTGAAATTGTCTACTGTACTTCCTTACCTAATTCTTACTTTGAATATTTCTTTATATTTTCATCCCAAAATTCTTTGCATTCTGTTGCTTATAATAATTTTCATTAAGTGCTTTTAAGTGTTGTATTGCTTAAAAGATGTGAATTTCAAGGGCTGATCGTATTATAAAATTCAAGTGCATTTTTACATGAAGTTTTAATTGAATCACAGTCAACTGAACTTAAGCTAATCATCCTTGTCAAAATTATAAGAATAAATATTGTCAACTACTGAATTTAATTAAAAAAAATACCTACATAAATCTTATCAAAAGTTATAAAGTATTTTATTGTTTGTTAACTTGCTTGAAAGATCTTAGCAGGAACATTTCTACAATTCACAGTAGTGTCCTTTTTTTTTTAAGTAATGAACAAATTTCATCTGTGAATTATAGCACTTTCATGACTTAAAAAAAAGAAAAGGTGTGAACCTTTACGAATCATACAAGATCCCACTCAATCTGTTTCATTAGTAACAGACTGTAATTACTTATATTCAGTTTGTATCATTTGATATCTCTCGTAAGCAAAGATATTAAAATATAATATGAATAGATTTTCTGTTTTCATTCATGATTCAATCAATGGAAATATATTTAATAAAACAAAGTCTGGCATTCCATAAAAATATACTTTGTATTTTAATTTCAATATATTTACACCAACTATGTAAGCTTCGTATATTTTTTCATAGCTTGATTTTAAAAGGTAAAATATTCAACTGAGTTTTTCCATAATATTACAAATAAATATAACAACTACTACATTATACAAGGACTGATCTAATAACTGACTTTAAGACTTGAATAATTATACATTTCAGGATAAAACAACCAACCTATATATTAATTTTTGAAAATGTACAAGTTGATTTTTGTTTTCTTTTTTTTTTTTTTTTTTAAATAAATTACTTTTAAATGCTTGCACAATGAAATTATTTTTTTTTTTAAGAGAGCACAGCTTCAAAAAGTCAACCTTCTATAATGTAAGTTTTTCATAATCGAATGAAAACATAGTTCATTTTTTTTTCTCATTGTACAGAGGACATTACTGCAAATGTCTTTGTCAAACTGTCTTAATCTTGACAATGGCATTTTATTGATGTTGAAAGGCACTCCTTTACACAATACATACAAAATTCCCAACTATGTTTCCAATATATAACCATTGCAACATACATGAAGAATAACTGCCAATAACTCGAATGAATGACAGATTTAAAAACAGTTTATTATCAAAAAAGATTTTTGAATTAACTTCATTATACTTCGTTAGATTCTTTAAAACACTGTGAAATATTAAAAAAAAAAAAAAAAAAAAATTATGATCACTAATGATCAACTGCCAAGTTTTTGTTAAAGTTATAACACAAACAAAATGTACAGAAAAATAAATAAATTTATTTAGCTTTATGAATAATGCAATATAATACTCCTATTTTTCTCATTTCATAAAGAAATGCTTAAAATATCCTCATTTGAGAACCACTAATTGAAAGATATTAACAGCATATTATATCTTTACTAAATACAACAATGCAAGAAACTGAAACTGCAGCAAGAACCCATTTCAATGCAATCCAATAATTATTGGTTGAAAGCACATCACAAGAAGCAAGAGGTCAATTAACTATGGGATCTATGAAATCAATCTTGCATGGGTTTACCAGGAACTCACTCAAAAAAAACTTGTACAAAAGAATTCATACTGCTGCTGCTCTCCAAATGAGCAACCCTGACATATTTCACATGTGAACCATGCCATCTGAATCCCCATCTGAAAAGGTTGAGACTTGCTTTAAGGCTGGACAGACATTTTGAGTGCTTGTTATTTTGACATTTCTTGGTTATTTAAAAAATATGCATTCTCTTTAGTTTTATTTTTGTATTTCTTTCTTCTTTTTTTTATTTCTTCCTCTAATAATTTGGACATATGTTCATGTGGGCTTTCTGACTTGTGATGACCTCTAGAATGCTATGTTAAAGTTAGGACATCAAGTCCCGAGTCATTCAAAGCAAAATTATCCCTTACAAAGCAAATAGTTACGTAGTCATATCCAACCCCCAAACTGCAAATATGAGAGACTTAATTATCTGACAAATTTTCTGACAAATTAAAAAGCAAATAAACAAGGTAATTTAGTGTTAGGTATCAATACATGGCACAAAGCTGAAGTTAGGATTCACACCTTGAGTTGTCATTGGGAACAGAAGGAAGGTGCGAATCCTAACTTTAGCTTTGTGCCGTGTATTGGTACCTAATTTTGAATTATTCTGGCACGTTAAACTTCTTTTATTTAAGCTAATTTAGTGTTTCTAGCAAAAAAAAAAAAAAAAAAAAAAAATGCAACAAAAACTTTTAGTACTGTATCCTGTGAATGATTAGATTAGATTTACTAGGTGTATGCTCAGCTTCACCATCAAATAATTAGGACTGAGGGGGAAAGAAGGTCAACTTTGAGGAAAGTGGGCAGGGATGGGAATAAAAAGCAAAATAATAACGCTCATATTTTAAACTGAATCCTAAATAAGCACCATACCAAATTTTAAAGAAATCAGTTCATCTGTTTTAGCAAAGGATTTGGAAGATTCATTTCTGAAATATGGGAGGATGGATAGCAAAAGAAATATGTCTATGTGTTAAGTTGGTCCATACCTCATTAAAATCCATCCAGCTGTTTAAATATGGCGTGCATACAAACAGACAAAAGGACAAAGAAAAATGTTCAATTGGAACAAATTCTTTGCATGCTCAGTCAATCAACAGTTGTCAAATTTCTTTGGATTTTCTTTAATAACTGTAAAAGTCAGTCCCATTTAGAAAAGTACTCTTTCAAATTTTTTGAAATAATGAAAATAAGGAATTTTTCTTTGTTGCAGAATACAATAAGATCCCTATGAAACCATACAGCTTTCATTTAGTTTAATTGTTAAATTGTTAAGTAATTTAATTTCACTTAAAAGTATCAAGAGATTTTATAATTACTTCAAATACCATGCCTTATTCTGCAGAAACATACAGTATCTGGAAGAATTCATCTAGTCTGTCCAAAGGACCCTTCAACTCTTTTTCTAACCTATAACTTAACTGATATGCTTGCATGTGACATTTGCTATTTTACAATGTCCACAGAAATTAAAATCATTAAGATTTATAAAAATCCCCATACATTAAAAAATAAACTATAGGTATATTTTCTGCTATTCAATGCATAGTTTAGACATAGTTTATACAGAACATCGAGATCAATTTTGAAGGTTGAGAAAATAATGGAGGTGAAAATAATTTTGTTTATTTTTTAAGTTGGGCCATACATAAACATTGTACCAAATTGTTTGGAAATCCATTTTAACAAGATGCATGTTCAAATAGACAAACATAGAAGACTATTCAAGTGCAGTAGTAAGACTTCATAAGCTCATTCAATAAAAAAATAAGTAAAGCTGAAAATGTGACTGAATATGCACATTCAATCTCCTTTAACTGGTCTAGCTTCAAATACTAAACATATAAATTAGCAATTATAGAAGGCTGACTCTAGCAATCAAAATAACATCAAGAATTAATTTCACAGGCAATGACATAGGAACCATGATAGTAATTAATTGTTTTATTTTCAATTTTCCTCAGGGGTTAGGAATTTTCATGAATAAAATTAAATTTCAAAAAATGGTACTTTCTATCAATTCTTCAAGATATTTTGTTATCCTGTTTATACAAATATACAAAAGGCTTTGGGACGAGTTAAAATAAGTCTTGATCTTTAGCTGCCAAGTTTTAAGCAGCAAAATAATATATAACATAGAAATCAACTCTTAAAAACAAAAAAACCACTCCCTTTATTCTCAATGTGAAACTGACTTTTACTCAGTTTTCTAATTAATTAACATTGCACATCCAAAAGTGTAAAACTAGTAAAATTTCTTAGAGGCCATCTACAGTTAATGTTCTACTTAGCCATTTCCTCTTTCTTCAAATGTTTCAATCCAATCTGAGAAGTTTCCTGCTACTTAAGTGTTACTTCATTCTGCTTCACATGACCTTTTTATTATTTCGTTACCTTATGTATTGCTCCCATAATTGATAAAGCAAACCATTATTGACTCACACGACTATTATATATGAATTTAACTTTATTATAGTTAACTAAAATATACCTTTATATGGTTATTAATTTTTGATCATATATAATAATTTTCATAACTTTTATTTTATGCTTTAAAGAAATTATGAATTTGGTTGCAGAATTTTGAGTAAAAGTCAATTTTATAATGAAAAGAGAAAAAGAGTGGTTGTTCTGATTATACATTGTCAAAGTTCTAAGCTAGAAATCAACTCTCGATTATCTGAGTGAAAACGGTTCACTGTGTTATTGAGATGATCAAAAATATTTATGAAACAAAACTTTCTAACCTCATTAACAGGTGAATGTCTGTGTTTACTGCAACATGTGCTAATCATCTAACTGCTCAAAATTAATTAAGAACTAATTAGGAATAAATTCTAGTAGATTTGAAAGTGGCTGAATATGACTCAAATATTTCACAGCAAATCTATTTTATTTTGAAAATATTATCAGCTCTTAATGTGTATGTGTGTATATATATATTACTGCGAAGCGTAAACACAAATGTATTAATTATAAAACACTTGAATATATACTGATAAACAGACTGATAGATATGACTTAGATGTATCAGAAATACAGAATTCCCTGAACAATATTTTTATAATTAAAATCTCCTTAAGCCAGGATTTTAACAAATACCTATGTTGAGAAAAGCACAGTAAATCCACAATATCTTCTTTTTTATTTGAAGTTTCACCTGCAATCACTCCTTACTATGTTTTATTGAAAAATAAATACTCCATCCAAATGAATCTGTAAACACTAAAACTTTCCATACAAAACAAATCCTCATTGCTATATAATGAACAGTAAAAAAAAAAAATACTATTCTGCAGTTAAGAATCTGAATCAACATATTGTTGTGATTAGTATCTCTTAAATTTTAAATTGTATTTAAAATCTGTGGACTTAGTTATGTTTTTCCCATTACAACAATTCAATCTATCGATAAAAACTTTAGAAATTGTAACAATATACAAACATTCTTGAAAAAGGCACAACATACAAGAGTTTGAAAATGCAGACTGAGCAAAGGTATGTATAGAAAACAAAAAAAATAATTCTTAAGTGAACTGAGAGTTCAAAATACTGGGTGTCATGTAGTAAATGAAATGTAGAGAGATTTAAAATTAATTATTTCTTTCTTTGTATTTTATTGGAAATGTGAATGGAATATTTAATTTTGAAAGATCAGAACTTAAGAGCAGTTAAAAGCTCCTTTTTCATTAATAAGTTACAGTAAGTTATTGTGAGACTGACTTTTACATAAATATAGAAGTCCTGAAGAGTGAAAAATATCGAGTTTAAATAAAAACAGCCATGCTTCACTTACAAATAAAGCACCCTGTATGATATTATGATTTACTACAACCCAATATTGATTTAATAATGCGATGAAACGGCAATATGATGCAAAAGCATCGAACATTATATAAAAAAATCCTTCCTGAAGAAAGATTTCAAATTAATAGCCACAATTACATTAAAACTCATGAAAAAGTAGAAAAGTTCTGACTAGTTTCAAATTTGGCAAAAAAAAAAAAAAAAAAAACTTATTACCATATCTTCAGTTTTAATCTTCTATTGCAGCATTGCTAAAAAAATAATTTTCAATATTAGTTTTATGTATTAACCAGCTAAATATGAGGAGTGAAAATTAAAGATACAAACAATATTATATATGTATTTTTCATGTTATCATAATGTATTATAAGTATTTCAATACATTATAAGTATACACAGTGTCCCCCCCCCCTCCCAGAAAAAAAAAATCATATATACTTTGGTAGCTGATAACTCATGCTTTAAGTCTTTGATTTCTTTAGGGAAAACAGCAGGAAACGGTAAGAGATAACTGTCATGAACTGAACAGCTACGGCTGATATGTATGCGCTTGATCAATTAAAATTTATGTTGAAGTTGTGATAGAAATCTACAAAAATCTGTGGATTTCACCAGTTTTTTAATAGTATTTAACAAAATCATTAGAGATCAAATGATGAGATTGAAAAATGTATTCATCTGAACTTTGAAGTCTGATCTTACAATCCTGTATAATTTATAACTTAAGAATTCGGTTGGCCTATATAGTCATCCCCATTTGCTACAAGAATCAACCATTAATGAGCTGCATAAATATGAGCATTTCTCCCCCCCCCCCCTCAATAATTTGGTTTTTGAATGACATAAAATATATACCATATAAAGGACAACGTACATTATCATAGAGAAGGTTTAACATTGTATGAGGCATTAGACAGTGTGAACTTGCAAGGACTTTTTTTAAGTAAGTTTACATAAAAATGCAAGACCTGATTTATAGAAGTTTATATAAATACTTCTATAAAAAGATCCTTTTTTGTTTTTGTGTAAACTTCTATAAATGAGGTCTCATAAGTCCTTGTCTCAACTACATACCATCCAATCAACAACAAAACGTCAATATCTTTTCACCTTAAGCCTTTAACAACCTAGTTGCCCATGATTAAAACTGCCTCTGAGTGTATCATATTTAGGACACTGTATATTTTTATTGTTTTTAAATTATTTTAAATATTATAAATTTTTGCCACTGAAGCTGTTTTATTTGTAAGATGTAGCTTCCAATTCTGGGAAGATAAATTGTTGTCTACAAAACAGAAATAAATTTCAATATTAAAGATTATAAAATGCTGATAAAAATAAACTCAATTTAATCACTTACTCTGTCGAAGATCAATTTTAGCTTTCTAGTCTATCTGGTTCCACTGGACTATGCTAAATGGCCTCATTCAAAAAAACCATTAAGCAATTAATTGAAAATTACTTTAATGCAACTTAATCTGTCGATGGTATTCAAGCACTGAGTGGTAAACTGATTCCAAACTGATGAATAAAATCCTATTGAAAAACTAAGGTAATAATGTGGTTATGATCTAATTATCCATATATATAATATCACAGATTTACAAAAACAAACTGTAAATCATTTTATGATGCAAACTTATGAAGTAGAGAAGCACTAAAGTATCATTTAACATAATAGGACATAAATTTCAACAATCACTTAACTTAGACCAATTATTATATTAAACATACAAATATCTTATTATTATAGTTGATAGACTAAGATTTGGCCTTTTATTTTTTAATAAAGGTAAAATATGACAATTTTGGTATTAACTTGGATAACTGAAATTAACATGATTTCATATTTTGCTAAATTACTTTAGTTTTAGTGACATTCTTAGGGTGATGTCTGGTTCACCTACAAAATTAAAAAAAATAATTTTTTATTACTGTATTAATGATTTTTTTTCTTTTTACTTATGTCAAAATCCATCAGATAATACTGAAAAATGCCTGTAACAGTTAAATGGGTCCAATTTACATGACAGCAATCATTTCTTAAACAATTAAAAAATTAATGGGAAAAAAACCCGCAAGGATTCCTCTTAAGGAACTGGAAATGCATTATGATCAGCCTAAGAAGAGGTTGTATCCTTTTGCCAATAAGAATATCCCTGACAGTGATACAGCTCCAAAAAATACTAAACTGACCTCAGGAGAAAATAAAAAAATTGTTTTGAACTAGGGAGATTTGAATATAAATGCTAATGAAGTATCACTGAAACTTCACTCAATTCCATTTCTTTGAATGTTCAAAAATGGATACAATCAGCTACATTGGAGATTTTAAAAGTAAAGATAAGAACTCAGCATGTCATTCTTCTTCTGCTATATCAACTAAATTAACTAAAAGCATGACATTTTGAAAAACTCCCCCAAATGGATAATGTCAAGAAACTGAAAAAACATCATATTCTAATCAGCAAGCTGTTGAAATTAATTTAACTTAAGACACAAATATAACCTTGTTCAAATTCTCTTCTTACCTCCTCAATAATATACTATTCCTTAAGGAAATATGAATGAAACAATTGAATCGTCTCCAATTAATGTCTATTGAGAAACAACCAAATAAAAACCATTGTAAATCATGGCCAAAAGTTTACTAATATATAATTTTTTTATATAGGTCTGATTATTAATCAGTTTTAGTTTAATTCATTTATCCTATCAATCTGCAAATTCATTGGTGCTTCTATGACAAAGCTACACTGAGAGTAACATAAGATTTCTTGGCCAACATAAATAGTAAGCACAGCTGTAAGGTAAATCTCACTTATTTGCTGCTTAATTTCTGTATGACTGGAAGTGAACATCTGAATACTGAATTAAGAGTCAATACATTTATAGAATTCTGATATAACACTTTATAACATTTCTTTATGTAACATATTTCAGATACACAATTGTAGATTTTGGGAGCATTATGTATTACTGTCAAGGATTTGCAAACATACAGATTAAACATTTTATAAAAGGCAAACAAAATACAGAATTTAGACACCAAATTGAAATCAACCTTCCCAAGTGCATTAGGAGGGGTCTTAAGCCCCTAGTAGCCCTCTACAATGTTTCCATACTATGAAGGAAGTACCCAAGAACTTAAAGTGTCACTGCAGTTGGCTATGTATCAAATTCAAAAGAAAAGTTTTCAGGAAAGTTCTGGAAACTCTATCAATACCAACATTAGTAACGAAATTTCCTTTATTTGAACCAAAAATACAGATAAAATACTATTTCTGGAGCTTTGATTTTTGTCTTGTAGAATTTTTTTTAGTACATTGAAATATTGGCAAAAAAATAAATAATTTACAGGTTTACTCATGATTTTTTAAAATATATATTAGCTGGTTTTAACATTTCATCTTCTGTAAAACTGATAATTTTCAAAGGCAAGACTCACATTTATGCTTTTTAAACATTTAAATATGTAAATTAGACGCTTTTAAAAATCAGCTTTTAGCAAGCTTTCAAACTGAAGCAAAATTTTACAATAGTTATAAATAATTATTTATAAACACATTATTATTAGAACTTTAATGAGCAATAACCGATATGCTTTGACTATTCATGCTATCGGAATACAAAGTTAAAAAATTCAAATTACAGACATAACACATCTTAGAAGAATAATATGTAATACTTTATAACCACATCTTAGAAGAATAATATATAATACTTTAAATACAATGTTCTTTCCTCTCTATTATATATTATAACTCATGATAAAAGACTAATTAAATGGGAATAACCCATAATTTGCTTTTAATACATCAATTGTTTTGGATTTCTTAAGCAAAGGAAACTGTTAATTATGCATTAAATTCAGTTAGATACAGAAGTAAATAACAAATGACAAGTAATTATTTACAAACCATTTTACAAAATACACAGAATGTTTCACAAGAAATATCCGATGGAGTTTCAATTTGTCTTCAAGTTGTTCAAAACTGATTCAGCAACTTTAAAAACCACCTTCTCTTAATTCATCCAACTTGCCACTGAAAAACACAAGAAAAAAAAAAAAAGAGTGGGTTATCAATTTATTATTTTAAATATTATTTCTAAATTTATACACCTTGACATGCATACATTTGACAAATTTTTACCATTTTTGCTTTATATAAAAATACTTGATAAATTTATCAATGATTATGGTTTTGTTCTGGCTGCAAACTTCCTCTGATCATACAGTGCCTTATTTCATCTATTTTTTTTTTTTTTTTCTTTTGAGGGAAAATGACTTTTTTTTTTTTTTTTTAAACAACAAAATTTGAAAAAAGTTCTTAATGAAACAAAAGCAAAATATCAAAGCTGCAGATTTGAAAGAGACTTTCATATGGAAGTAAAAACTTCAAAAAGCTTCACAGCAATAATATAACCCTTGATTGAATCCTTATCTATTTTCAATATTTATTTTTCTGCAGCGATATGCTACTGATTTTTAAATATTTTTTAAAAAATATTTTAAATACTGCTTGAAATTTTGTTACAAATATTGACTTGTAATAAAATAAATAGTTGCTCCTACAGTAAAAATCCATTCTCTTAGTTTTCGTATTTGTATCAATGAAAACTTGTTGGTTAACAGTTACACTAAAGAAGGCAGAGAAATTTGTTATCGAGTTAAGTGTAGTCAATTATTAGTTATTCTCTTACAGTTTTCACTTGTTCGTCTTGTGCCTTCTTATGTTTATGCACTCTCCCGATGGTGAAACACACATCATGCTTTGAAACTACTGAATACTCTACCTCACACACCTTCTATTCATTAATAAGGGTGTTCTTTTAAACACTCTTCTATCCTTTAATTCATAAATGCCCATTAACCTCTCTCATCTGCTGTAAGAAGGATAATAAATCATGATTTACTGAATATAAACTATTATTGTGATGATTTATTTGAACATTCAATTTCTAGGAATACAAAGGATTTCTAGGAATGAGAGAAGAAAAAGTTGTCATGTTAGATGACAGATGAAAGTCCAACGATAAGTTTTGTTGGTTCACTAAAAGAACTGAAAAAAAAACAAAAACAAAAAAAAAAAACATGGATACTAATCCTGCAGTGGACTGATAGCAGCTAAAAAATTAAACATTACGATTATATTTAAAAACAACCCAATAATATTAAGAACCTGCTGAAGAGAAAATAAACAACGCAATAACATTTTAAAGAAAGAAAGCTTTCTTTAAAATAATCTTTATCCGATAAATAAGACATCGGAAAAAAAATATATATATATATATATTATGTGAATAGAAGTGCGAAAAGAGACAAACGATAAATAAAACAAGAGAAAAGGGCCAAGAAAAATATAATATCAATAATTATAGTAAAAAGTAAAAGAAATATCTAACAGTATAAAACAATGTTGAAAATTAAATGATGTAAATAAAACAACAACAGCAATAGATAATTATTGTATCATCATTAATTAAGCCAATGCAACGGACTAATTTTTAATACATTTAATTTACTGGAAAGAAAATACATGCGACTAGTTTCATAACCAATTGAGGTTATATTTTCAAGCAATGTCGTTACAGTAAAAAACGGAAACATTTAATAGGATAAGGTGTGAATTCTGTCATTTATCTTGTGAATTTTTGGTCCCTGGGAATCCCCGGATATGCTAGTTGGCGACTCGTAACGTTGTTGTTGCTGCTGCCATCTCGTGGTCTTTATTAGAATCTTCTAAGTAAACAA
>JAFIDM010009631.1:288398754-288422813 GCA_023159025.1 Thereuonema tuberculata | reverse complement strand
AACATTAGAAATAGGAGGATGCCAGAATATGAACTTTAGAAATAAATCCTTAAAATAAGATATTATAAAAGAGGAAAAAAAAATTTAATGAAGAAACTTTTTTAAAAGAGCTTAAAAACAAAGAATTTTAAGCTTAGTAAATAGTTTTAAGAAAATTTAATACTTTACTCCTGTTTTTGAGTTTCTTTTAGGACTAGTCTAACAAGCTGAACTTCAGAAAGACAAAAATCCTTTCACTTCAATAGAGATCAGCAAAAACGATCAGAAACATGATGTTGTTTAACAATGGGCGAGACCAAATTATTTACAAGTGACATCCTGGAACAGCTGTTTCACGCTCGTTGGCGATCATCAGCCAGGAGAAGTCACACTAAATAACAAAAGGTGTAATTCACACCTTTGCCTATAAATGTTTCCGTTTTTTACTGTAACGACATTGCTTGAAAATATAACCTCAATTGGTTATGAAACTAGTCGCATGTATTTTATTTTCATTAAATTAAATATATTAAAAATTAGTCCGGTGCATTGGCTTCATTATTGATGATGAAAAGACTTTGTGAACGTAAAATAGTATTTATGATAATTATTGTAATCTGTTATCTTTTCAAGACTTTGTTTTCCACACAGGTGACTCAAAACTTGAATTTAGACTCTTTAAGTTTGGAGTTCCTTGATTTAATTTATTATCATGTTTCTTTTATGTATTTGATGTTTGGGATTTTTTTTTTAAGTTTAACTGTTTGTTCTAGAGTAAAAATTGTACAGGCACTGTACATGTAGATCTTACCCTCAGAGGATTGCCCTGCCCTGTTTGTTCTGCTTTTTTGTTTGCTTCTTCAAGACGTCTTTGCTTCTGTTTCAAAGCTTCTGGGTCTCGAATTCCTCGGCTCTCTTGTTCTCTTAACCTTTGTTCAGCTGCTTCGGCTAGCTGTCTCCGCCGAGTCTCCTGAAAATGGAAAAATCTGTCTGAAAATCGCTTAAAATAACATATTTTGGTAAAATAAAAACTCTGAAGCAAAATTTTAAGCATTTTATTCATTATTGGATTATCACAGTAATGGATCACCGAAATTCAACTTTTATCAATTAATGGAACTGCATTGAGGTAGTGATTCCTTGATTGAAATTGCTCACATTCAATCAAGAAATCACCTCCTATAATTAAACTATAATTTAACGAAAATAGATTTTAACTGATATCTATATTTCTTCGGTGAGAAGAAGGCTTACATAATTTAAAACAAACAATAATTGCATTGTATTTTAGTACTTAGTGAAGTAACAACACAAATTATATTTGAAACTAATTTAAATAAGGATTGGGATGAAGTAACAATAATAGACAGTAAATAACTTTTTAAAGAAAATGGAAATATTTGTTATAAATTTAGTAGTTTATCCTAATGTAACATATACCCCCCCCCCCAAAAAAAAACAAAACAAAACAAACAAAAAAAACCAACAACTCCTGAAATGTGTTGTAAGCACTAAAAGAATGAAAGTCACTAACTACATTATAAAAGTACCACTAATTTTATAATACTAAGTATAAGTTTCTGTTATTGAAATCTGTTCATTTGGGGTTAGTTATTTCCTTAACTGAGTGATCTCAAAACTTGTGATCCATAGAAGGGGTTTGTTTAGTCCCTGTATTTAACTTACTTTAACTTATCTGTTTGGGGATCAGTTTCAATTTCAATTTCAAGTTTGTGCTGTGCTTCATATTTCTGCTCACAAAACATTGTAGATTTGATCAAATATGGAAATGATTCATTGGTGAAATGAAATTTGGAACTTTAAAAATTTTTCAGAAAATGATGTGATGCAGATAAAGTTAACTAATACTTTTAATATTTTAAAGATTCATGTAAAAACTTAAATTATTGTTACTTACTGATATTAAGTGGCTTGTTACATCATCTAGTTACAGTTCCCAACACATTTTATAAATGTGTTCTGTTTTTGCCCATTTCTTTTTAAAGCAAATATGAACACACTCAATCGACATATCTGATATTTATCAGATGTTCTTGTTAAAGGTAATAATAACTAACAGATGTTTAATATAGTTTCATAGTCGATTCAATTGATGCTGAATGTTGTTAATTAGGATTGTTTATTTACAAAGAAATGTCTATAATAAGTTAGGATTTATAACAGTGGTGGTCAAAATATCGACTACCAAGCCAAGGATGGCGATTTGTACCAAAAACACTAGAATCACATCTAAATATTCGAAAACTGGCTTTTTATTTGATGGCATTTTTTTTTATCTACTTATTTATGTGAATTAATATTTTCTACAATGAATATGATAAAAACAAAACATTGAAAAATATATAACTGATGATCATCTGATTGCCGTTTGAGGATAGCAGTAACATCGTATGACTTGTAACATGACAAACTTGTAATATTACTGGAATGCAGTGTCAAATGTCTAGCAATAAGTAAAATGTATTTTTAAAAAAGTTACTTTAAAAATAAATTAGCCTGTCTCTTTTGTGGGCTGTTACTCAATCTTTTTGGTCTGGTTCATTACTTTATTAGTCGTCTGCAGTATTTTCTTAAATAAAGACTAGCTCTCAAACCCAAAAAGGTTGGCCATCCCTGATGTATAACAATATTCCTTGATTATTTGACAGACTGTACTGAATCACAAATACCCATTCTCATCTAATTAGCATACTGAAAAGAAAAAAAGAAAAAGTAAAACCTTAATCACAATTTTAGTTGGGGTGGTGGTCACAAACTAATGGTGATAAAAATGTATTTATAGTCTATGCCATGTATGAATAGATCTGTACTTATATACATTTATCATTTATAAAAATGAATGGCAGAGTTTGTAAAATTTAATTTTAATAATTAACGATAAAAATGAAAGATTGGAGAGAGTCAGACTTAAGCCCGTCTGCCATTCTACTGGTGTGGTTATTTTGATGAGGACTAAGTACATTAAGGTGCAGAATTTCAATTAAGTATAAAAATTACATCCTAACATATTATAGATATTTATTTTTGTAAATAAATATGTATAATTTAACAACATTCAGCATCAATTGAATCTACTATGAAAGTCTATTAAATATCTGTTCTGTATTTAATACATGTAGTAAAGAAATTTAATTCTACACATTTAATGCTACATACACTGTCTGGCCACTTTATTGGGTACACCTACCTAGTAGTGTGTTGGGCCTTTTCAGCCCTCAAAACAGCCTGAATTTGTCGAGGCATGGATTCCACAAGATGCTGAAAACATTGTTGAGGTATTGTGGTATCATGAAGAAATGAGTGTGTCACGCAGTTCCTGAAGATTTGATGAAGGTGTAGGCCTGGAGCAAACAGCCCGTTCCAGCTCATCCCACAAATTTTCAATCGGGCTGAGATCCGGGACTAAGTGGGCCATTGCAGCAAGGAAAAGTCATCATCATGTTTCTCAAACCATCCCATAGTGATGCAGGCTTTATGCACCGGTGCATTATCCTGCAGGAAGTAGCCATCTGCATGAGGATAAAGTGTTAACATGTACGGTTGCACATGGTCAGCTTCGATGTTTAGGTACGCTCTAGCATCCTGATGTGCCTCCAGAGGTATCAATGTGCCAACATGTGCCAGGAAAACATCCCCCACACCGTGACACTGCCCCCACCAGCTTGAAGAGTTGTTGTGAGACACGACAGGTCCAGACATTCATGCACACAGCAGGGGTGTACCTAATAAAGTGGCTAGACAGTGTATATTAGGATTAATAATTTTATGCTTGATTTTTTTTTTTACGTAAAAGGATCAAATAAAATATGCATTTATATCATGATATAGGTTTGCACAATAAGATATAAAAGTGACAAAAGCTGTACAAAAGTAATGCCTGCTTGTTTTCCTCAGAATATATAATGAAAGCTTTTACATGAAGCAATTTTCAAACATTAACAAACATCTCTCTATTTTTCCATAGAGTTTCTCTGCTTCTATTATCTCCAAGAAATGAGAGAAGACTTAAACTGAGTTGATGATCTAAAGATAAGAAAGTGAAAATAAAAAGCACTACCTTGATAAAAATAAATATAAAAAATATAATGGAGAATCATCCAACAGTTTGGGATACTTTTCATATTCCATCATCAGGTATGAGTAAGGCACAAACATTTAGAACAACACAAGATGAAAACATATGGTGATGGTGTGGGGTGGCTTAGCAGTAGTGATGGGCATTTTGTCCACTAGTGACTGGATTTTAGGCAGTAAGCTGGATTATGTAAATGATTCAGCAAGGAGGTGGTGTGATAGTTTATTGTGGCGGATGAGCGGTTTGACATCTGTGAAGTTGGGTGTTTGTCTAGTTTCATTAAAATGTGTTACTGGTATGATCGTGCATGTCTTTGGTAGTGAAGGCATTTTCAAGTACATGATTTGTGTACATAGGGAGTGAGAGGCATGTCTGTCCCACAAAGCCTGAGAGGCATTGTTTTCAGGGGATCCAATATACTCTGTTTGAGGGATCATTTTGTTGTGTTATGTGAAATGTGTATGTTTGGGGATCTGAAGGCAGGGGCATATTGGTAAGGAGCAAGGAAATGTTTAATGAAATGCTCAAGGAGTGGGTAGTATGGAAAAGGGATGTATTTGATGGAGTTTGGTGTTATGGTTTTCTCAGCGGGTTTTGTAGGAGGTTAAGTTTTTGTTTTTGTCTAGTTTTGAAGGATAGTTGAAGGATTGGAAAATTTTCCATTACCTTTTTTTATTTTATGTTTATTTTTATCAAGGGCAAGTAAATTTTATTTTCACTTTCTTATCTTTATCTCCAAGGAAGACACTGTATTCCAATCTTTCGAAATTCTTGCTTTAGAATGGGTGCTTATTGCCGCCTACAAAAAAAAAAGTCCACACAAACAAAGGAGAACCACAGTGGATTGAGGAAATGGTCTACATTCATGTAATTTAATTGTGGAATACATTGCTTACTTTTTATTCAAGTCTGCATGTTTTATTTATTTGCATTATCTTGTAAAATTAGAAAAACTTATTCATGTAATTTTTGAAATATGTTCATTGCTCATTTGGGGCACACTGTTTGATGGCCAATTTCAAATTACTCTTCTGAACAGCAATAAAATTGCTGTGTCAATAACTGGTTGTTATGATTAAACGTTCAATATGGAGCACAAAATTAGAACCATGTCTTCTAGCACCATTCGCTTTAGTTCTGTTCTCTGTGCAACTATAGTGATGGTTCTTTGGTAGTCATTACATGATTGAAGAATTTGTTCTTCCACACAGAATATGCACAGGATGATATGTATTTGATACAACAGGCAATTGTCAGACTTGTAAAGTATTGTAAAGAATAGAAGGAGAAAGATTTGGACTCTCCCAAGAAATGGCTGTGAAGGCAAGTTTATTCAATATTTAGGAACTCAATATTAGGGATTCAATTCAGAGAATAATTTTAAACCAATTTAAATTGTATTTGTTTCTTTTTGATTAGGATCTATTTCTACATTAACTGTACATTTTCAAAATCATCTTTCGTATTCTGAGCACTATATTAAAAATTTATTTTCAAGTAAAACCATAATTGCATTCACTGCACAGAATTAAAATAAACAAAAAGCAATATAAATCAGCTAAAGTATGATTAGCTATAACAGTGGTTTATGTACAATTTTCTTTCAGGGATAGTGAATGTGCTAATTTTCTTTTAGTATGTTTTCCAATGTACAACTGTTATTGTAAAAAAATTGGTGGTGGTGGAGGGGTTTCAAGCATCACTGCATTCCTTCTTTATTAGAACATTAATACTAAATTTAACATGTAAATGATTATAAAAATTACACTTAAATTATGAAAATATCTATCCTAAATGTATTTTATCACTGTTAATCAATAACTGAACAACAATCAATGAATATTTCCATTTGACTTTTTTTTTAAGACTGCATTATTGATTAAACTTTATAATTATTATAAGCATTATTAAGATACTTCACTAATTGGATTATTAAGTTTTCATATTTTATAATTTTTAAAATTTATATTCAAATTTTATTTTAATTATCTTATTTCAGTCTCTTTCTCTTCAAGAAAAAAAAAATTGTTTTTTGTTTCTAAAGACAAATAATACACTCAACACATAAGGACTATCCTTAAGGATCGCCGGACAAAGCTCATAGGTCGGTATTATTAGCATTTTCATCGGAAATCATTTCACCATTAACGACAATAAATTTCCCAAACCAAAATTTTATGTTCCTGTATATATGTCAAGATTTAAGATGAAACATTTAAAATAACTAAGTAGAAGTGTTCAGAATAGTTTTCAAACATGCCTAATTTTTTTATGTATTGATAATAACAAAATCTCTCTCTCTCTCTCTCTCTCTCTCTCTATATATATATTAAGGTGACCAGACGTCCCGATTTTTAACAATTTGTCCGCGTCCCGCGGCGTTTTAAAAAAGTTCCGATTTTTTTTGGGGGGGGTTATTGAATTCCTTTTTATTTGGTTGTCGAACTGGAGATTCCGTTTTTTTTTTTGGTTGTTGAACTGGAGATTCCGTGTTTTTTTTTTTTTTTCTTTTTCAATATAGGCAGCAGTCTTTCAAGTTTTTAAAGCGACAAGATGACTTCTGTAAACAATGTTTTCCTATCATTATTATATTTATTTAAAATAACTAAAAATTTGTTTTCGACTGCTTCGGCAAATCACGAAGAAAAATGAGCTGAAAATGACGGAAATGAGGTATTGGGAAGTGACGTCATCTATTGGCGGCAAAAGCACCTGAAACTGACCTTGATGAGGCAACAGGTAAGACATAAATGAAGTGGCTCCAATGTGGGCTGCGTCTTTTTAAATAGTTCAGTAAAAGATTTCTATTTTGAAATGAGCGCGATAACAATAGTGACAGATTAAACGATTGTCGGCTGATAATTCCCGATATCAGAATCGGTAAAGACAATTAATAAAGGGTCTTTTGACCCTTTCGAAAAGGCAACGCATCTCCGGAAACACACCTCCTGCTTTCACGGGATGTTGACTGTGGAAAAACGGGCATCAAAACCCTCAGTTAACAAAAAAAACATTGTTTTTAATTCAGGAACTCGTCCTCCAACAATATAATCACTTTTCAAAATACTCGCAACTCTCCTCTGTAAAGTTGCCGAAACCTAATGTCTTGTTTTTTATTTTTACCTTCAGAAGCTGTAAAATCCCGTAGGAGGAAAAAAGCTTTGTTTAAATATTCACCGCTACGCCCAAAATTACTGTGAAATTCGCTATTAAATTTTCGCTTCCTTTTAGTGTCACTTCTTTAATTTCAAGTTGGCCGATATTGTTACCTGTTGATTCACCTCCTGTAATAAAACACCTCCATTAAACTAAAGTTTCAATGAGGATTTATAATTGGTATGCTGCTTGACTAAAGAATAGTCACTAAAATATTATAGAACATCATCGTAAATGTTTATTCTATCCTTTACTAAGCTTAGATTACATAATAAAATAATGAAAAAAAATGAGATTTAAAAAATCATCATAAAGCGGACATGTGATACAAAACTTAATATTCATTTGCCGCCTTACTGGTAACAGTCAAACTTAAAGGCTACGAAGAAAAAAAAACCAGCAAAGTTAGAATTGCATTTTGTTAATGAATAGGAAGTGAATATCTAATGGTGGTTTCATGTTTTGTTTTTGTAAAGCATTCCAATCGTTATAAAATTTAGTTTAAAAAAAAACACTATAGTAATTCTTAGAGCATGGAATCAAAACGAAAAGTGAAAATCAAATATGGCAATGTTTAATATTCAATGCTGCAATACCAAGGAAAACGTTATTGGTATGGTAAACAAATAGAAAACCTTTGGAATCTCTGAACTGTGGGAAGCGAAACCCACGGATTGGACACCATGAACAGTTTCTGATACTTCCAATTACGATTTTTTATCTTCTGCAAAACTAAATTAAATAACAAAAAAAAATATTTTGTTAATTAAGGATCGTAAAATTTGAAGTACAGTAAAACAAAATTACTACTAAAATAAAATTTTGAATGTTATTTTTTTTAATTATTAAAATTCGATCCAATTTATTAATTACGTATTTTTCTCTCTTCATTTCAGATCAACCATGTGATTTTGAGAGATCTGAACTGTAGCATTTTTTTTTTTTAAGAAACATTCCTTAACTTTTAAAACTTGTTCACATACCAATATGAAGAATTCCATTTTAGTACATCTATTGATAACTCTCTCCTGCTTTTATTTACTTAATGTTGGTACTTCCCAAGATGGTGAAACTTATAGATGCCCTTTTAACTTAACGTTATGTGACTGTCAGAAGGTATCAGATATGTTCAAATTCATCTGTCCCCCTTCAGAAGCTTCTCTGGAATATACTGTCAATTATACCCCGGATAAGAAAACTGTCAGCTTGGAGTGCGTTACCGCCATACCATCTCCTGATGATTTATTTGATCACTTTGCTTTTTCAAATGTGGATTCCTTTGAAATAAACACTTGTATGTTACCAAATTCATCGTTGATCAACATGTTAGGACGTATAGGTAACGAGTTATCACAAATAGATATCCACGTGTCACAAGAGTCAAACAATGTTACTTCTTCTATGTTCACAGGCCTTTCGAATCTCAAAATCTTACATCTACGATTGGCAGGCCTTATGTTTATGGATTCAAAGGCATTAGATGAACTGACACTCTTGGAAGAATTTTCATTAAGGTACGCGATATTAACCGACTTCCCTTCACTTAAATTTCCACCTGAAAGCATAGTAAACATTAACCTCGAAAGTAATGTGATTGAGCACCTTCCACAAGAACTGTTTCAAAATTTGTCAAACCTTGTACATCTCTCATTAGCATACAATCACATCTCAAATTTATCTGAAGATTTTTTCAAAGATCTTTCCAACCTAGTTGATTTGAATCTTCAAAACAATCAATTAACATCTCTTCCAAGTTCAATTTTTAAGAGCATGCCTAATCTTACATTTTTAGACATATCCTACAATAATATTATTAACTTACCAAATCGACTATTTGAAGGCAGCTTTGGGCTTATCAGGTTAAAACTCAGTTTTAATTTCAACTTAAGTGGAATACCTGAAGATCTATTTACAAATGCAACGCAGATCAAGGAACTGGAGATGGATCACAACAACATCACAACTTTGCCAAAGAAACTCTTTGCATATCAGTGGAAGCTACGCTCACTCAATCTCAACAACAATCGCATTCAAAGTATTCCAGAAAATCTATTTCTCAACTGTACAGAGATAGTAAACCTTGATCTGAGTGTAAATAAGCTAACTTCGTTATCGGAAGGTACATTCCAATTTCTGCATCGACTGAATACTATGAAAATAGCAAATAATCAAATAACCAAAGTATTGAACAAAGTTTTTTCAAATCTTCCATCCCTACAGTACCTAGATTTAAGCAATAACAGAATCAGAGAGATCGAGCAAATGGCTTTTGAAGAATCCAACAATATCTCCCGGCTTGATTTAGCTCAGAACAAACTGGAATGTAGTGAATTTCAGGAACTTTTCCAACTCCCAAAGAACATAAAATATGTAAATGCTACTAAGAATAACATCAGCTGCATTCCACGAGAATGGATGAATTCCCAGAACTTGAAATCCCTGAACTTTTCATACAACCATTTTACAAGACTGGAAACTAAACAGCTCTTATTTCGGTAAGTGAAAACATAGTATTATATCTATCTGAAAACTAAATTGTTATACAGCTAGCAAATTAAAAACCTCAATAATAAACATTTATATACAGAATTGCATAACATTAGGTTTTACAGTTTTAAGTTATTTTAGTAAGGAAGAAGTAAACTTTTGGTCTTTAAATTCTTCTTCCACATCTTATAAAAATTTCTAAATGCATACTAATTGCCATTCCTGACAATTCATACTTTAATGAAGGAAAACATTAATAAAATGCTTTTATGATTTATGAAATCGCATTATTTTTCATGGAAAACATGGCATTTTAATGTGTCCTCATCAATTTGATATAAACAATCATTAAATTGTATTTTAAGGATTGTATTAGAAAATGCAATACCATGTCTCAGAAAATTTGTCTTAAGCACTGAAATTCATGTTCATCTACAGTCTTAATTGGGTATCATTTAAATAAGTTATTATTCAGTTTGTGAGTGTGATGGAGTTGAGAGTAGAGGTTGCCATAGACTTGGGCTTCAAAGGTGAATTGTTTCTCTATCAAGCAGGCTACTCTTGTTTGCAGAGTATGTATAAAATGAAGTAGAGATTTGAAAATTAAAATGTTGAAAGTGTTAAATGGCCTCTCTGTTACAAACTTTGCCCAAAGAGTACTTAATCCTGTAATTCCTTTGGCCTGCTTGAAGGGAGTCTTTAACTTTAGATGATTCAGTAAGCAAGTAATAAAGAAATGGAAAACAATTTATTACATAACAAAAACAACTCGAGGCAATAATACCTATTTCAGAATCGAGAAGTGGTAAATTCAAAAAGTAGATTTATGAAATAGAATAACTGAAAATTTTTTTAACTTGAACGTTCACTAATTTTATGTTAGAAAATTCCTCCATGAGGATATATCTTATGCCATTAAGTTCCCAATTTACTAAAGAAGGTTTGGGAAGGTAAAGGTTAATATGATTTTTAAACATTGCCTACCATGAATAGGTTGTGCGTTGAATAATTTGGGTATAATTTTTAAATTAACTGAAAATTTTTAGTGTTTGAGTACTATCTTCAATTTTAGTTTTGTAGCATCTACTAAGCTTCTATTCTTATTCTTTCAGCTCGAAGACTATACTGGTTGACTTGAATTATAATGCAATTTCAACTGTGGATTTGACAGACTTCCAGAGTAACCAACATGAATTCTTAACATTTGATGCTAAAGATTGGAGTTATATACCCACTGTACTATTAGACCATAATCCTCTAACTTGCGATTGTCATTTGTTGTCATTCATCTTATACTTAAAGTCACCAAATTACAAACTCAATTCACCTTTCCGATTTGAAGCAAATAACCTCATCTGCAATAAACCAAATGATCCCTTTCTTCAAGGTTTGAAGCTAACTTCAGTCCTGAAAGAAAACCTGTACTGTGATGTCAAAACTCAATGTGACCCGAACTGTAGCTGCCGTCAGAGCGCAGAAGGTGACCAACTAGTAATGAAGTGTCAAAATCAAAACATGACTCATTTTGGATCGAAGGCTCCAGTGGGCGTTACGGTTTTGCATCTCAGTGGAAACAGAATCTCTTCCCTAGATTGGCTCTCCAAAAAGGAATTTACAAACATAACACAGATCTACCTTGATAATAACTTAATGAAGTCTTTAGGCTTGCCTGTGGAACTACCTACAAACCTGACACTACTCGCTCTAGATAACAATAAATTGGAGCGCATGCCACAGTGGCTAATGACTAAGCTAATGGTAAATAGAAATATAGTGGTAAGCCTGGGAAACAATCCTTGGAAATGTGATTGTCAAGCTTATGAATTCCTCGATTGGCTAGAGCACTCCAACGGTCAAGTCAATGACTTGAACTCTATTCAGTGTTCTTATCCAGAAAATCTCCAAAGCAGAGGCTTAATTACTTTAGACTTCACTATGATTTGCCCTAGAGAAAAGCCTCACTCTAGTGGCGCAATTGTAGTTACCATACTTATGGCTCTAATCCTTCTCTTGGCAATGTCCGTAGGGATCATGTGTCTGGTACGTCATCGCTACCGCGTTAAGATGTGGTTATTTAGACATCAATTATGCCTTTGGATGAGAACCCAAGATGATATCGAAGCTGGCCACCCTTTATAAACCAAGCACGCATGCACGCGCACACACAAAATAAATAAAAAACTACATTTCAAATATACTATAAGATTCATTATAATGTTAAAAAAAAATCTTTTTTCCTTAAAAAAATGTGCATTTCTTTCATGGAGATTAATTTTCACTGATTTTAAATGTCTCTAGTCTCTTGGAAACTTGCTTGCCAAATAATGAAAAGTTTTTATTTAAATGCAAATATTAATGGTTACTTATCTTTGCTAACTGTTTTCCCTTCAATGTTCGCTATGCCAAATGTGTTTCAACTTATTATTACAATTTACATATTTATCAGTTTAATGGCAGTCTAAGTTAGATGTCAACTTACTTTGTAATTGCTGGAGAGGCTATAAAGAAAATCACTTCTTTTGCTTTTAAAATGAGAGAAAACTTAAAGCTACAAAATCTTGCCATACGATTGTGCTCTTTTTTTTAAAAAAAATTTCTCTTAAGATTTGCTTTAAAAGAACATATGTCCTGTAAAGTAAGTTATGTTTTGTAATAAGCTAGAGAGTTTTTATTTAAAACTTTTAATGTAATACAGTATAAAATTTAAAACTCTTTAATACAGTATGAAATTTACAGTAACTTACAAAATCATTAATTGTAAAAATGCTTAGATTTGTTTCTCCTTATCAAAATAGATGATTAAACAGAAACTGAAGCTTTCAAGTCTAGATATGCTGTGGATGAAGAAAACATTGCAGTTTTACCGTTAAATCAATTTTAATGCTTTGTGTTTACATGTATTTTTATTGATTTATTGATATAAAATTATTTACAGAACAAACTGGACAACGTTTGCCTTTCAATCATAACATATTTTTTTGTTTCGTATGTAGTACTTGTCAAGAAAAATTATAGTTTTGTCTGAATAGAAAACGTTTACAAGTTAAATAATCAAAACAGATCACTAAAGCAGCTAATAATTTAATATCATTTTTGTAATAGTATCACTATATTTTGATATAGTTTCCATGGTGCCTGGCATCCTGTCCAAACATTAAACACAGCATATTTTATTCTATATTTACTTTGATGTTTTACTTTTTTACTTCATTTTTTTATAATTATCGTGGTATTTAGCCTCTTTTCCAAATACGTAACTTCAAGCACGATCTGCAGAATATATTATTTGGATATTTTTGTTGCTTCTTTCACTTGAGATAATTATTATTATTATTTTTTTTTTTAATGAAAAATTATCCAAGAGAACTTTTTCTTTGAGTAGTGTGTGATATATCACAACTTATGTACATATTACAGCGATTGAATGTTTTATATAAATGAGATGGTTCCTCTATTGTTTAATAGCAATGTCTGAAGGTGGACAGCATACAGTTGTAATAAGTAAAAGATCTTTCAAAGCTAAATACTTAAGTTTGGGACAGAATGTATATATTTTCAAAATGAAAGCAGAAACAGCAGAGTTCAACTTCTTTTAATTTAACAATACCTAAAAAGGTAAAATTTGTTTAGTGATTGTATGCAATAAGAACAGCCTTTGGATGATTACTGTAAATTCTTTATAAATTCTCAAACTAATAAAAGTTTTGAGAGATATGAATACTAATGCAAGCTATTTTATAATCAAATATAAAATTTAACGTGTGTCGTAATATCGCTGTGCAATCGAGGCTTGAACACACTAATTTAAAACTTGACAATCTAAAACAACATTAAAAAAAAATTACTAAAATTGACATGTTTTGGCGAGATCTTACAATAAGCTAAGAAGCACTGATATGTGTGCAAAGTAGTGTTTTATTGTTTTGTTCCCCCCCCCCCCCTTCCAACCTGTAGTTCAATGGTTCTACTCTAAGAGGCACATCCCCTGTAGGCAGTTTGGAGTTTCCCCAATTATTTAAATTGAATGCTTTTCTGTAGCTTTTTATTCTGAGGAAGGCCAATGTAAACCCTGGCAGAAACAAGTTGATTTTAGTAATTGTTGTTTAAAGTTTTAAATTGGTGTGTTCAAGCCTCCATTGCACAAGTTATTTTCTCTTTATAGACTGCATTACATTGTGATCTTTCTTTATTAATTGAATTAATATTAATTTACTAATTAAATGTAAGTAAATTAATATATTAGTGAAAGCAGGGTAGTTCATTAAAAATGACGATTTAGTGATAGCTATTATTTTCTAATTAATTTATGCTAAATAATTATATTTTACTATTTCTTAAGATAACTCATATAATATAAAAAGCTTTAATGTAATAAATTGAATATTGCTGGTTGACTTAGATCTGATTTCTGAATAGCGTTTAAAAAGAAAGGTTTTTGAAGAACAAGATAAACTTCAGTAAGGAAAAAATATCCAAATATAGCTTTAAATATAAGATTGACTTTCAAATTAGCCAAAAGGACAACTTAATCTTAGATAAGCCTTAGGATTTCAAACAAAAGAATCTGTATTTTTGGAACTGAAATCTTGAGACTACAGCCTAACATGATTGTCGATGTCTTTTGATTATGTTTTTGATCAAGCTATAAATTATACAAGGATCCTAATGTTAATCAAATAACATTTTATGTTTTTAAGGACCTTAATTAATTTGAATGTTATAGAAGTAAATACCAAGGATAAGTTCTTTCATTTTAAGCTTAACTCTCTTAAACTCAGTTGCGATTTTAATGAGTTCTACACATTTTTATAATGAATATTATGTAAGTTGCTTATCAGTTTCAGAATTAGAAAACTTCTTTTCTGAAAACTGCTGCTTTATTGTTATTTTTTTATATGATGTTTTTTAAACAGTATTTCATTTTTTTTAAATATTTTTATACCTGTATATTTTATGTAAAATATATTCTTTCTGATGACAATTTTATCATGGAAAGCTATGCTGATAGATAAGATTTTTAAAGCTAAAAAATATATTACATTTGTTTTTCAAAAATTTTATAACTGCTTCATTGAAGACAGTCAAATATTCTGAAAGCCTTTATATGTATTAATTATTCTGTGTTATACTTCTGTAATGTATTAAACATACATACATACTGTATTTAGAAGAATTTTTCTTGTTTATTTGCACAGCTAAGTGTATATCAAAGATAATAAAATATTTTTGTGAATAATTTTTTTTTCATAATGTTCAATTACAATCAAGCATCTTAAAAATTATAATTTGAATAATTAAGAATTTTATTGCCGTCCTGTAGAAAATGAGTATACTTGTCCTCAAAATTAGATCTAGCTTAAGGATGGTTTATTAAAAGTACAAGTAATCCTTTTAAGTCTTATAACTTCTTGAACTTTTCTTAAAATCATTCTGTATTCTTATCTTTTAATGTTTCATATCTGCTGAATGCTTGCTTTTTTTTTTTCCCTTAACCACGAAGTAATGAAACGGTAAACAAATAATATCTTAATTATAATGCAGTAATATTTACAGTATTCAAGGGAAAAAATTATGCAATTGCACTATAAGCAAGGGGATCTTAAAAATATGTGGTTTTTAACTGTTAAATTATTGTTGTAAGTGATTCTTGGGCTGTCAAAAACAATTTTATTAATAAATTTCATTGAATCATGAAAACACTGTCAAGATTAGCTACAAACCAATCTATCATTTCAACTTAATTATGAATGTAGGAATAAGTTACAGGGGGAAATCACTTGCAAATGGTGTCTCATAGTCCAAGTGAACAAGAATCGCAATACATTTATGTGAAGGGACAAGTGCCTACAAAAGAAATTGTGACAAAAAAGAAAAGAAAAAGCTTATAACAACGTGGACAACAAACCCAAAAAGTAAACCCGACAGTAAATCCAACAAGCTTCTTCCACTTGAAGAGGTTTCGTAGTTCTATCTGCTTTATTTACCTTATAGCCGTTTTACATTTACCATTTCACTCGCCATAATGCAAGCCATAATGCAGGCCATGTCAGTGTAGATGGCCAGTGATTTAGTGTACTGTTTTACACTTACCATAATGCCTTCCATCACACGGAACATTTACACTTCTCAATTGTCATCATGCCTACATTTTATTTACGAAAAAAGTAGCATTGATTTATATAAAAACCATTTAGTCAATGCATCAGATAGGTGAAAGAATGTTTTTAATTAATTAAAATAGGAAATATTCATGTTTTTTTTTATCGTTTTGTGTTTCTTTGTTTTCAGTTTCAACAAATAATTCAGTCTCGTTAAATCTCGATCAACGACGATATGTTTTCGAGATCTCGATCGCTCGTCGATTCAAATTTTCTGAAATGATTTTGATTAATAATGTAACATTTTATGAAAGCATCCACGAAAACATAAGGAAAAGATGTCCTCCGATCGTGAAAATCATTTTTGTAATCGGTAATTTCGAATAAATAGATACAAATCGATTGGACTTCCAAGTTCTACAATTTGTCACCAGGAGCATTGGTGTGACATTGCACCATCTCTTCAAAAATAGAGCACGGGCTATCTATCGCAATGTCCTCACCATGTGTGATGGCGAGGTGGTGGCGACCATTATGGCGAGTGAAATGGTAAATGTAAAACGGTTATTATAATAATAATAATAAAACTGTATAAATCATATTTTAGCATAGTGCTTCTTATATACCAAATGGCTGTGATTAGTCATTTAATAATAGATATCATTCGATAATTAGGTTTTGGAACAGAGATAAATGATTAAATTGTAGAAATTAATACTACAATTATCTGAAAACTACACAGAAGTTAAACAATTGAAGATAATTTTGTGGTAAAGCATAAATTTAAGGGCGATCCATCATAATAATAAAATAGAAGGAAGCACATTAACTTAAGAAAAAATACAAAAAGTTAGGAAAATAAGGAAAAAAAAAGATTAAGAGACACCAAAACAAACAGTAGGTATACAGATTCGAACTGACAACCTCCAGCACATGAGTCTGAGAATTTACCCATCAAGGTATAGCTGACAACTAAAATGACATGGTTGCATTTCTAATATTTAAGCTAATAGCGAAAATCCAATGAAAACAATGCCAAATATCTCAAACATGGAGGGGAGGGGCTTTGAAAAGATCCTATTCTACATTGTTTGGGTCTCTGAACACGATGGTGAAATCTGTTTGTCGATCCAACCTTCCATTCGGGAGTTGTTAGGGGGATACAATGACAAATATTTAGAACATGGGGGGAGGGCCCTGAAAATACCCCAATCCTACGGTGTTTGGGCCTCTGAATATGATGGTGCAGTCCATTTGCCGATCAACCTTCCGTTCGGGAGTTGTTACGGGTGGACAGACACGGACGGATAGGACAAATGCAAAAGCTACTGATTTTGCTATCATAATATCGTAATAGCTCCCAAATGGATCACTAAAAAAAAAAAAAAAAAAATTACTATCAAGGTGATTCAATCAAACCTATTTCTTTCACCTGAATAGATTAACTAGATGCATTAATTGGGGGAAAAGAAAAATAGATTTCTAAGAGTTTACATCAACTTAAGAGGAGTATTTAGGATTTTATTTCAATTAGAGCTGACCAACAACAACCAAAAAAAAAACAAACTATTTTTAAGATTTCAGTGAAGGGGTCCAGATGCCTTCAACTTGTTAAACAAAAGCAAATAGGGCTAATCTGTAAATTGAGATTTCGGTGAGGGAGGGGAGGGGTCCCAAGGCCCCCTTATCTGTCCCCATGATCAGCTTTAATTGAGCGATAATTTTTAACTTTTTCCTTAGTTTTTGGTAGTATTGCATAACTTCCCACAAGGTTATCATATCAATAATGAACTTATTGAAAATATCATAATTTAGTAGTTGAAATTTAACAATGCTTTTCATACTCTCTCTACTTCTCAATTATTTTATTGAAATCAATGGTATTTGATTAAAATCTATATTATAATATATCTGTTAAAGCTGATAAATAATTTACACTGCATCAAAATACATTACAGTAATTTGATTATTTTTTTATAACTAAATGACATTTTCAACAGAATTTTACTAAGAGTACTCTTTTAAGGTTTTTAATTTTCGATTGTTCAATTATTTCTAGTTTTTATGTTATTTTATGCAATTTACCATTCTGCAAATTTTGCATTTATAGGCATAAGATATATAATCATTTTCAATCCACTGCAGAATGAAGGTTTCAAGTTTTTTCCAGTTCTTCTGGTTGAAACCTTTTTTTCTTCTATTGAATCCAACAAAACTTTTAATTTCATCCATCCATCTACCTTGTGGATGCTTTCTCAGCCTCCTTTCACTCGGAATCCAATTTAGAATTTCATGTTAATCATCTATTATCATTATGCATTGCTGCATGGCCAGTCCAACTCCATTTGAGCTTTATGACTTGACGCCTCATCACCCAACATGGGTATGAGCCATTCTGAAATTAAGTGGAATTTTTTGTCCCCCCTAAGTTTCTATCTTAAAAAACTGATTTATATAAGCTTGATGATTTTTTATAAATGAAACAAGATTATATTTAAAAGATCCCAATATTATTTTATGAAAATAATTTTACATTTAAAAGTAACACTCTGAAAAGTGTACGAAATGTAACCTCCATGGAATGTCCCCACTCCTGTTTTTTCAACATTGACAAGTGTTTTATCGAAAAATATTACGAAATTTTTCAAAAAAAACCTCAATTACAATAGAAAATTGTATAAATTAAACTCTACACCAACTAACATTTTAAACATAAAAAATTTAAATAGCCTAATTTTAACTCTAAAGTTGTCCACGGGGTTGGATGTAACCACCATGGAACATCGATAAAAGTTCTGAAAATGCTCACTGGGCAACAACGCTGTTCACTGGTAGAGCTGTAGTGACGGAGAAGGCAGCGATCTTGAGTAATCTATTGATTGTTTGGATCTCATGTGTGTTATTTGCTGTTAAAAGACCGGATTGCCAGGTGAGTTCTTTTTCTCTTTGTAACCTCCATGTATTCAACAAATGTTGTATGTCATATGTTAAAACTTCAACTTTAATTGTTTATTTTGGAAATATCTGTTATCTTTCAGAAAACATAAGCTCTGGATCTATGGATTTATAGGTTATGAACTACATGTGACTAAATAGCTAAGTGTAACCTCCATGGAGGTAACTCCCATGGATAACATCAAACATGGTGGTTTACTTCTATCCATGGGGGTTACACTTAATACAATTTAAAGCCTAATAGGCTATTAAAGGAAGGTTTATTTAAACAAAACATACTTTTAATATATTATTCCACTTTAGTAATACGGATTGTATTAAAATTTATTTCTTAATCAGGCCTATTTCTGGCAAGTTGATACCTATTTCATTTAAAAATTTAATACTCAAAGAACTACTAAAATTCATTTGTTGTTTACTCATTAAATATTTACCACAGTTTATTATTTGTCAATTTTTGCAATATTCAGCTGGTTTAATTTAAAAAATATATTTTTTCCTAAAATGGCAAATTTTTAATTTGATTTTTACGAAAGATACGAAGAGGATATGTCTTATATCATTATTAGTAAAGATACATATAGTTATTTTAGTAACTCAAAGTAACTTTTAAAACATTTTGAGTATGAAATTTAAAAATTATGATTTTGTGATAGCGGATTTTTATTTTAATTAATGTATGTACTATTTTATAATACTTATTTTATATTAATGCGCGCCGATTACGAAAAATTAAGGCTGCGGTTTGGCTACTATTTAGTTTGACTTTTTTGCATTGGTCTCAACTTTTGGTTGTTTTTTTTTTTTTTTTTAGATCAAAATGAGGAAAAAATCACAGAATCTGAAAGAGAAAAAACATGAAAAATTAAAAGGGAATGTGAAAGAAAAAGAAGACAGAGAATAAAAGAAAATCCTTTGCTTTATGAAGAACACTTACGAAAAGAAAGAGATATAAAGCAAGAGTTGAGAGTGGCAAAATAAAAACAGTTTCTCAAATGAACGAAAGGGAAAAGAGGGCACAGAGAAAAAAAGTGAGAGAAAAAGTTAGAAAGCACAGAAAGAAGAAAAGAGAAAATGAACTAAATTAGATGTTAAACAAAAATACACCTGTAAGCGATGATGACCAGCCTCTTCCTGTTCTTAATGACAACAACACTGCCAATAATGTACGGCAGTAAATAACATGCCTATTGTTGGCCGGGTGGGCACGAGCCCTATGAAAGTGGAAAACGAATAGCAAAGAAAAAGAAATCAAAGTGTTATCGAGAGTTAGAGAAACTCAAGGAAAAGTTGAAACAATCCAAGAAACGAGGAGATAAATACAAGAAAAAATTCTTTCGATTGAAAGAACAGGTTGCTAACAAGAACAGTCCCAGAACAAAAACCAGAAGAAAAATGGCTGCAACGTTGAAATCAGTTTCATACACAGGAGTGAAGGTGGGAAGATTTTGCACTGGCCTTCAACGCCAGATATCCAAAAAGTCGCCATCAGGACTATCCTCTGCAAAATTCACGAGCCTCCCCATCCTATTTCAAGTCGTCAATTCAAACTAAAAACTGATGAGTACAAAAGAATTGTTCAGACTTTTAATAATGTACTGTAATACTGTGCATTTTCCAGAAAGATTTTCTTTTCCAATTAAAGTTTATTCTAAAATGTATGGCTATCTTTTATTTTTAACCACTATACCAAAATTTTATTTCATGTTAAAAATACCACACAGTGTTTCTATTCTTTGTACACATTTTAAATAATGTTCTTTACATGGTAACTTTTTTTGAGGATGACCCATTAACTTTAATGATGTAATGTAAATCAATTTGTAACCTCCATGGAAGCGAATGTAACCTCCATGGTTGGCAAAATTGTAAACTATTTTTTTCTGGTAAAAATATTTATTCTTGACCTCTACAAAGGGTGTACATGTATTTAGTTTGTTATTGGTCATTTAAAAAAAATATTAATAATAATTTTTCTCTAGATTTTTTTTTTTTTTTCTTGTACGGAAATTCCACTTAAATTCAGAATGACCCATATAGGCGACTTCCATGGAAATTCGATGCCACTGTCTTCGGTCCTGGGCAAGAGTTGTCAACTGATGTTGTTTAGCCCTGAAAGGGCTGTTGGAATGGATACGGTGATCCATGAAAGCTGTTGAGGCTGGATATATACAAGGGGGCACCAGTCCCAAAGGTCGACAGAGCCCGTTTTGAGCTTTATAATGATAATAATATCACACACACACTGCTTTATTGTCTCACCCATACATTTCTTTTGCTGTCTCATCACAGGATTTCTAACATGCATCTTGGAGTTGTCAGAAACTCTCTGAATGGCTTTTCTGATCAATGTCCATGTCTCTGCTCCAAATGTTAGAACTGGTAATATACATCGATTAAAAACTTTTCTGTTTAAGCATAGTGCCATTGCACATTTCAATATTGCAATATTTCCTTCAAAGGCAAGTTTGATTCGATGATTAATTTCTGGCATAATGCTTCCAACCATACTAATTTGTTGTCCAAGATATATATAGCTGCTAACCATCTCTAATTCAGAATTACCAACTTTAATTGATTTTATCCAGTTTTTGTTGGTACTTTATTTTCAATATTTATTTAACAATAAATTTAACATGCAGAAATTATAACATTATAATAAAATTTTTGATACAGGATTCCCGGTATCCAAAATACAAAAAACAGCTCAGTAAATCCTTCTTTATGTGCGTATAAGTTTTTATTGTGATGTTGCCCATTTATTGTTTTCTATTTTTTAAGTATAATCAAATTATACTTAATTATAATCAAACTGATTAATAGAAACTTAAAGTGTGTATACTTTTATCAGATTAGAAGCAGTATTATAAAGATTTTTTTAAAGGAAAAAAAAAAAAACAGGCAGATCTAAATGCTAAGCATTTTTTTATACAAACCAGGCTTCGATAAAAAACATTCTACTTTAGGCAATTTAAGTATTTGAAGAATTAAGTAAATTTTTTTCTCAAAAATGGAAAATGTGTACTGTTTATATTTCAAATTTAAAAATAAGTGAAACCGCTTCATGTGTATTGTTTTCATTACTAAAACAACAAAATGTTTACATCTCTTTCTTAAACTGAAACTTTTCACATTTTTATGTATTACCCTGCCAATAATGTAGTTCAGAAATAAATAAAGATGAAGAAAAACTGTCTAGTTATCCTATTTCTCTAAGGACAGTGGGACACATAACACTAGTGTGTGTGTGAGTAAGGGCAATACCCACCCTTAATTTAAGACTTTAAATGGATCTTCAAAACCTGGCATGCAAATTTAGAGATAGTGTAATTTTTTTATTTAAAAATTATTCGTGTAAGGTTGGGGATCTTCACACGAAGTTAATAAAAATTGCCATAGTAAGTGAAATGCTATCAATGTCTAAATGTATGTTAATCTTCTTAGTAATCCTCATCACATGCTATGATAAGGGTGAAACAGAAAAAAAATAGGTGCTTTTCAAAAAAATATTAATGTAAAATTTTATGATGCAGTTTTCACCAGTTTCTGAAAGTATTATATTCATATGTGTGGAATATATACAAAATCATGTCCAGTATAGAAAAAATAACTATAAAAATAAAAATATGGGCTTTCAAAATTGACTTTGATCTAAAAATTGTAACCTCTGTTACTGGACAAAATGTACTCAATTTAGTGTAATTATGTTTCAATCAATATATAATTATTTATATATTAACTTACCTTTAAGGTCCTTTGTCCAAAATAATAATTTTTTTCTGAATAAAAAAATATTAATTGTAAATAACTATTAAGATAATTTGTAATTTCTGTAACATTATAACAAAATCCGTATGTCAATCTCTCCTTATAATACCTTTATATGATCAATTTTATGATATTCTTGTAAAACAACAAGAGTCTGATTGTTTGCAAACAAGTATGGGCAAATTGCAAGTATTATTACAAAAATAATAATAATTAGTTATTAGTAACAGATGTTACACTTAGTAACAGAAGTTACACAGTAACTGAGGTTACGTGCAGTAAGAGAACTTTAATGCATTTCCAATAATTAATTATGACACATCAAATAATATTTATTTTTCAAGCACTGCAATTGAATAGGGAAACTTGTAGAAGAATCTATCTCTCTTTTGGACTATTGTTGGCAGTGGTAGAACATTTTTTATTTGTTCAAATGTAACATAGACAATGTCTGTATCATCTGCTTTAAATAAGGTTCCTGTTTCTCACAGACTTTCAAGAACCTCACCCATACTTCACAATCATCTTCCAGATCATCCTGTGCTACTGCAACATAACGAAATTTCATATATTTTTTTATTCAGATGTAAATTTAGTAAGAAAAAATGTTCCTTTCTGTATTTATATAACTATTATATTTATGTATTATTTATGTATCATCAAAAAATTAACTATTGTAAAATATCATTAGACCAATATATTATATTAATATTTGTACATTTATTATTTACAGTATAACGTTCCAAACATAGGAACGTTATAATGTAAAAAATAACTAACTTAATTATTTTTTACATTATAACATACCTGAAATTAACTTTCTATGCCAAGATAGAATGAAGTTTTATAATTACAGAAGAAAAATAAAATTTTTTCACACATCTTAGTAATATAGTCAACATGTACATACCTAAAATTCAACTTATGAAGCATCTCAGACCAATTACTACTGAAAAGTGTAACCTCTGTTACAAACTAAGCGTAACAGAGGTTACCAGTAACAGAAGTTACACTAAAAATGAAACAAAATCATTACTTTCAATTATTCCACAAAACAAACAAAAACTTTTTTTTTTATATAGATTTATCTTATTTAATACATAAAATAAGACATTTTACCTTTTAAGACAATAATTAATTATAAAACTATAATAACAGAGGTTACACAGAGAAAACACACTCGCCTAAAAATCAAACTCTTTTGCCTTTGAACCAGCACATGTGAAGAACAAATTCAAGTTCTCTTGTAATTACCTTTGCCTGCAATATAAGCTGGTAGTGACCTTTGGTGGTAGATTTTGAAGTTGTTTAATTTCATGGAATAACAATTAGTAACAGAGGTTACAGTAACCATGGGACAAAAATAAAAATTTACAAAGTACTTTAACAAATAAATATTTCAATGAATCAGGGAAAATTTATAAAATTACTAAAGTTATTAATCATATCAAAACAGCTAAAAACCTAGAAAGTAATGAAATATTAAAGGAATTATGGTTCAAAGTTGTGCTCATGCTCAT
>JAFIDM010009631.1:288364243-288376490 GCA_023159025.1 Thereuonema tuberculata | reverse complement strand
ATAATTAAATTTATTAATTTATGAATAATTATAATTTTTATTAATTAATAAATCAATCTTAACTTTAATTGAATATTAATTTATCATTATTCTAATTAGCCTATAATTGTATTACAGTAATTACAATATTTCGTTAAACAATGCATATAGGACATCTGAACACAGAAGTAGCAAAAACATCAAATTTATATTTTAAATAATTTTATCTAAGTTTAGTTATGGGATGAAACTTATCTTCTGCTCTCTCATGCATGTCTCTTTTTATTCTCCTGTTATGATTTTCTTGCTGCCGTTATAGTAAAACTAGAAACAAAGCCTGTCGGACGACGGGCATAAAAAAATCTGAAAAATCATTTTATTATCAACTATCAACTATAAAGTAAACATCTCCTTATAATCTATATTTTTTGTAAAAACAGCATCAGATCCTTCTATCAGATGTCCTTGATCTATTCGGTCACAAGCACAACGTACTCGAGAAATAGCAACATATAACTGTCCATGACTAAAAACAGGCTCTGGTAAATAAATACCAACCACATCTAAAGTTTGTCCTCTTCAATAAATTTTACTAACAGCAAGAATGGAATAATTATTATTTTTGACCCATAACGCTAAAAGGTATTTAAAACTCACCTTTGTAATCTAAATACTGCGCTAACTTGTGAACGAAGCTTCTATGGCAAAAATGGTTTTGAGTTTGGAAATCAGCATAAACAACTAAGTAAACCAGATTTCATTAAAATGGGTGCAGTGGTAACAAAATTATTTGGTTTTGAACGTATGTTTTGTTGGAATTTCAGTTGTCTAGATCAGTTCCCAAGGATAAAATTTCATGGAAACAATATGGAAAGACAAAATGAACTAATATTTCATCCAATTTGAGTACCCTTGATTCAATGGTACCATTGAGAACCTTGGATCTATCTTAATAGCTTAATTATATCGAGTTACAGACAGACAGACAGACGAACTTAGCCAAATATATAAGTTGATAATTATTGGTTTAATTGCTGTATTTGATTTCAATAACAAAATGAATAACGTTACTTTTATTTATATATAAAATGTTGCAAATAATAATACGAAGAAAAAACAAGATAATTAATGCTTTTAGACAGAGTCAAAAGCAAAGTGGCCCCATAATAAGCACAATTTTATAAGCAAGCATAGAGTGAACCTAACCAGCGTTTACAATGAACCTAATGGTCGCTTACAGCAAACCGGAAGTTGAGGGGATCAAACGTGGTCGCTTCCGATAAAGAGGAAAACGGCGATATCCCCCCAATATCGATCCTTCTGAATACATTGGTGGTGGTCACGTTTTTGCCACCAAAAGTTTTAATAGAAGTGGACTTATTTTTTTTTCCATATCATGGAATCGGAATGCACCATAATTTGATGGATTGTGGTGTCTAAATCCTTATTTATCATCGATATGTATTGATACTATTTTAGTAGCCAAGCTGCCATACGAGTTCTCTTCACAGATTTCAGAAATCTGTAATCATAAACTCTTTTCTAGATTATAAAAAATCTTCACAAATGAACGCACCATTATAAAATTCTTTAAAATTCTTTAATACTTCTCCTTCTTACATTGCAATATTTCGAAAGGCTTCATCAGCCTTTCTTCCTCAAGCATTACATCTTAAATTGGGAAAGAAAAAAATCATCTCCTTCTCTTCCCAAAACTAAAAATAAATAAAATGAATAACATACAATCAAGAGATTTGGAATCCTAAACAAATAAAACGTGAACTACTTCCCCATGCGTGAATCATTATCACAAACAATACTCATAAACAGAGCTCGGATTATATGCAAAATGCATATTTGTTATTTAGAGTTATATCAACAAAATTGTAAGTTTTCTGTGCATATCTTATGTTTCTTTATTAAAATAATCCAATTAAAAAATGCATATTTTGCATATTTTGGCAACTTCATGCATATTTTAGGAAATATTGCATATTTGTGCATATTTTCTTCAAATCACAAATTTCCGATTAAAAATTTTAGTTCAAGGGAAAAATTGGAAAGTTAAACGAAAATGACCCGATTACAAAATATGTTAAAGGGAAAACAACCGATAATTCCTAAGCCGGACACAAAGTATCCTGCTGAGTGTTTCCTTCTAGACGATCGCCCTAGACGATCAATATTTTGACCAAAACGGTTTCGTCAATCCTTGGCGCACGCTTCAAATAACCCTTCAATCTTTGGCCCTAGACGGTCAATCGTTTGATCAAAAGAGGGAGGCAATCGATTGAGCACGCTTCATTCTTTTGAACAAAATTCATTCGTAGTGGAGTTTCAGTAATGGAAGGTAGCATTCCTTTTTTTGCGAGACTTTTGTGAAATAAGTGTGAAATTTTGCTTTTTTACATTATAATATTCGTGTAGTTTATATTATTTTATTATTATTATTTATTATTTTGTAACACGTTATAATATTTCATAACCGGAAAATAATGTTTTCGTGACTTATCAAATATAGTATGTACCTACATACCTATCACTGAAACAATGGAATAGAACTTTATGATGTTAATATGTTTAAATTGATGGATAATAATTACTGTGGAAATCCAAAAAAAATTACTCTAAATGAAAAGACTATGAGTGATCATTTGCTGGAATTATGCAATAATGAGAAAATATATAACTATCAAGATTCTAAAGAATTTGATGATAAAATATTAACTATTGTTTATAACAGCAAATAAAATAAAGAAATTAAATATAAGATTGGAATGAAAAAAAAAAAAAGAAAGCAACAACCATGGATTACTGAAGAGTTAATAAATGAGATAAATATTAAAGATAAACTATTTAAGCAAACTAAAAATAATCCAACCAATACAAATTACAAATTGAAATATAAAAAATATAGAAATATGTTAAAACAAAAAATTAGTAATTACAAAAAAATATTATTTTGAAACTCTAGGAAAAATTTTACAATCACCTAAAAATTTATGGGTTGAAATAAATAACATACTTAGAAAAAAAAAATTAAGATAATAACGAAATAAATAAATTACTAGATACAATTGAACGACACAATAAAGAAATTAAATTGGCAAATAAATCCTGTTCCTATTATAATAAGATAGAATTAAAGCCTGATAATAGTTGTGGGATAAATTTACTTAAAAATCTAAATAATACGGTGAATATCATTTATACAGTGGTAACAGAAAAACCTGATATTGCAGAAATAAAATATATAATAAATAATATGAAAAATACAAATTCAGTAAGTGTAGATGGAATTTCTATTAAAACTAAAAAAAAAATTATCAGATATTGTCTCCAATTTGGTTTCTTCATTGATTATTAAAATTTTAGAGTAAAAAAATTTACCCTGATAAATTAATAATTGCTAAAATTATACCAATGTTTAAAAATAATAATTTTAAAAATTTAGAAAATTATAGACCAATAGCTATGCAACCTGTCATAAAAAAAATAATTGAAAATTATTTATCAAATAAGATTAAAAATTTTCTTATAAAAAAAATAAGGGTTCTATTAATCTTTTACAAAAATTAAGTGATAATACAAATAATAACTTAAACTTGAACAATTATTCACTATTATTGTCAATTGATTTAAGTATAGTTTTTGACTTAATTAATCACGATAAGTTTTATTTATATATATACTAGCTGTACCCGGCATGCGTTGCAATGCCACTCAAAGAAAGAAAGGGCTCATAAGAAGGGGCCGTAAATATAAGGTCCCGGTGTCGATCGGGAGTGGGACACTTAGGCCCTTGTTTCGCCATCCCCACCCAAGTGTGGTGGACCGTCCTTTTCATAGGAGAGCGAATTTTTCCCTTTTTCCAATTGACTTAGGGGGCCCGAGAAGGGGCCCTAAATATAAGGTCCCGGTGACGGTCGGGTGTGGGACACTTATGCCCTTGTGTCGCCATCCCCCCACCTAATTATGGTGTCCCTGCCCCCCATATGAGAGTGAAATTTTCCCTTTTTCCAATTGACTTGGGGGGCCAAGAAGGAGCCCTAAATATAAGGTCCCGGTGTCGGTAGGGGGTGGGACATTTAGGCCCTTGTGTCGCCATTCCCCCACCCATGTGTGGTGTCCCTGCCCCCCCATAGGAGAGTGAAGTTTTCCCTTTTTGCAATTGACTTGGGGGCCCGAGAAGGGGCCCTAAATATAAGGTCCCGGTGTCGGTAGGGGGTGGGACACTTCAGCCTTTGTGTTGGCTTCCTCCCACCCAAGTGTGGTGTCCCTGCCCCAAATAGGAGAGCGAATTTTTCCCTTTTTTGCAATTGACTTGGGGGGCCCGAGAAGGGGCCCTAAATATAAGGTCCCGGTGTCGGTAAGGGGTGGGACACTTCAGCCTTTGTGTTGGCTTCCTCCCACCCAAGTGAAGTGTCCCTGCCCCAAATAGGAGAGCGAATTTTCCCTTTTTTGCAATTGACTTGGGGGGGCCCGAGAAGGGGCCCTAAATATAAGGTCCCGGTGTCGGTCGGGGGTGGGATACTTCAGCCTTTGTGTTGCCTTCCTCCCACCCAAGTGTGGTGGCCCTGCCCCTCATAGGAGAGTGAATTTGTCACTTTACACAATATTTGTGTAGTTCTTATTTTCACCACCAGGTGGATATTGGGTTTTTCAGGGGTTTTACCCCTTTTTAACCCCTTGGGGGGGAGGGGGTCCGGGTTCTAAGGTAGCCTATCTTTTCCGCAGTGTCCTAAAGTGTAATTCTGCAAAGTTTGGTCCAGATAGGTCAAAGGGCCTAGGAGTCTATAAAGGACAAAGAAAGAAAGAAAGAAAGAAAGAAACAAAGATACATTCATTTTTATATATATAGATATAAGCTAGAAATTATACATTATATTAAAGATTATATGTCTACTTTCGTTGAAATTATATATATATATATAATTATATAATAATATAATGCAACGTTCGGAATGAATTTCGTTGTGGAAATCGAGGGGTGTGGACTCCATATCTTGTGCCGAGAGCAATGATTAAGGAAAAGATTGATAAAAACCCTCCTAGACGGTCAAGCGCCCTCTTCAATGATTGGCGTAAATCAAACTTTCTATCAATCTCCCTCAATGATTGGCACGCGCGTCAACGGGTTCCTAAACGGTCAATCATGCTTGACTCAATCGATTGACGAAACCGTTTTGGTCAAAATATTGACCGTCTAGGGCAGTGTTTCCCAAAGTGGTCCAGGTGGACCCCCAGGGGTCCATGGGAGACTCGATGGGGGTCTACGATGGAGTGAAAAAAAAATGGGGGTTCATAAGTTGTAAGTGGGGGTCCACGAAAATTTATCTGGTTTCGATAGTAAAGAACAAAAATGTTGGCTTGGCTTTACCTATCAATGTAGCGTAGGCAGATAATAAACTACTCAAAAAAATTAAGGGAGCATTTTTTGAACAGTGTATTTTAAGAAGGTCAGCAACTGTTACTTGTAAAAACTTGCATAATTCGATATTCAGTACAACGTGTGTCGAGACTTGCAAAGCGCCGCCCGCCCGCATGCAACGCTTGTTCAGATGTGCAAAGGGACGAAATACGACTTGTGCTGTGCTTGCAATCTTGCATGAACTTGTTTGATTCTTCACCAATATAAATATGAATGCCAAGGACAAATATACATACTTTTATTAACCAACGATGCAAAAAGAGGGGTGTTATTAGTTTGACCCCTATTTGTGTGTGTGTGTGTCTGTCTGTCTGTCTGGCACCGTAGCTCTTAAACGGATGAACCGATTTGAATGCGTTTTTTTTTTATTTGAAAGCAGGTTTTCTAGCGATGGTTCTTAGCTATGTTTGGTGGAAATTGGGGCAGCCGTTTCCAGGATCATCAACTCGCAACAATTTGGTTGAAGGGAACTGAGGCATTTTTGCAGCTGGAACCTTCAGTTTGGGCTCAAAATGTTTATTTTCGATGGCATCAGGCTCCAGGGTCTGATGATAACCAGCATAGGATGAACAGAATCTAGGGTAGTACTGAATCTGAATCCTTTTATGCAACAAAGCTCGAAGATCATCTAAGAAGGTGTCATCCTGATAAAATATGTAAAGATTTAAAATATTTTTCAAACATTGAAGGAAAAATATGAAAAGAGACCCACCGTGCACAGTATGTTCGCTTCAACGTCTCAAAGTAACGATGATGGCTTGCTGGCATCTTACAATATCTCATTGCTTATAGCGAAATCTGGAAAACTGCACACCATCGGAGAACAGTTAATTTTATCCGGTGTTGAAGAGGTTTTAAAAACTGTTCTGCACAAACCTCCATTTGACGTACTCAAAAGAATTCCTTTGAGTAACAACACTGTACAAGGACGTATTGATGAAATGAGCTCTGATGTTGAAAGCTTCTTGTGTAATTATCTGCAAACAACTCATTTTTCTATTCAACTGGACGAGTCAACTTTACCTGGTAATGAAGCATTATTATTGGCATATGTTCGATTTGTTATGGACGAAGAAATCCATGAAGAGCTGCTATTCGCAAAAACTTTGGAGACGGACACTACAGGCGAATCAATATTTAATGTCCCGAGTGTTTTTTTTTTAAGGAAAAATCGATTCCATTTACAAACATTATTTCGGTGGCAACAGATGGAGCTCCTGCCATGTTCGGGTGATATCGTGGGTTTATAAGCCATCTTAAAAAAATTATACCACGAGTAACTGCAATTCACTGTGTCATCTACCGACAACACCTGGTAGCAAAAAATTTGAGTGATAGATTGCACCAATCGCTTCAATTTGTGATTAAAGCAGTTAACAAAATAAGCATTGAATACCCGATTATTTGCACAGTTGTGCGACGAAAATGATGAAGACTTCCAACGATTGCTCTTACATACTGAAGTACGCTGGTTGTCGAAAGGTGCATGTTTAACAAGATTTTACTCACTTTTTGAATCAGTTTTAGAGTTTCTGGAAAGTAATGATCCAGATTTAAAAGAAAACCTGATCAAATTGAAAGCAGACATCGCATATTTTATAGATTTGTTCAAAAAATTTAATGACATTAACTTGCAGTTACAAGGGGACAGCCTAAATTTAATAAAAACAAAGGGTGTAATTTCGGCTTTTCTTGGAAAATTGAAATTTATGAAGCAAAATATTAGTGGGCGCGAATTCTCCCAGTTTCCAAACTTGTCACAGGCAGAATGTCTTGATGAGGATATTCAGACATACGTTCAACATTTAAATGCCCTGCATGATGACTTCAAAAATAGATTTGAAGATATTCTGACGATGGAAATACCACCATGGATCAAAAATCCATTTGATGAAACGGAAGTGGCGAATGTGGTATTACAAGAGGAGCTACTCGAGCTTAGCACCAATGAGGAGCTGAAGGTAAAATTTAAAAAAGGCTATCAAACATTTTGGCTGCAGGCAGAAATACCCGAAAAATATCCTGGGCTGTGGGAAATTGCGGAAAAACTTTTGATAGCGTTTCCCTAGTCATACCTTGTCGAAAAAAGTTTTAGTGTCGTCACAAACCTATTAACAAAAAAAAGGAGCAGATTGAACGGGGAGATTTGCGGTTATTCCTTACAAAACTGAAGCCAAATATTGATAATTTGCTGTCAATCCATCAAGTACATCCCTCCCATTAAAATTATGACTATTTTTTTTAAATTGTTAATTTTTGCATTGTTGAAGTAACGTTTAATGTTTAACGTTTATTAATGTTTAATTTTAATTCTATTAAGTCTGTAATCATATTATTTTAATAAATAGAATACAAGAAAATATACTATTTTTATTTTTACCACTCCGAATTTAGGGTTGGAACTCAGCCGCGACGCAAATTTCCATCGTTAGATCTAATCTTCACATTTTTTGACGAGTTTTGGGAATATGGTAGAAATGTAGCAGCAGGGGGTCCACCGAAACCAGTAAAATTTTGAAAGTGGTCTACGAGAAAAAAAAGTTTGGGAACCTCTGGTCTAGGGCCACCTTTAAATTCGTTTTGAATGGCTATAATTCTTCCAATCGGATTACCTAATTATGAATTTCCGAGAAATTGTTTCAAGGGATGTGATCTGAAAAGTACAGATTTCTGAGAAAGGCTTAATTACTAGGTTTATAAAATGGCTTGCCTGAGGCAAAATCAATTTATTTGTTCTCTTTCGTTCATCGTGTGCAGTTCAACATGCCGAAAACACTAAGTTTAGTGTACTCGTGGATAAAAAGTTATCCCGAATTGGTGTTCAACGAGGACCAAGCTTCACAAAATAAAGTATTTTGTAGAGCATGCGGAAAAAATGTAAATACTCCTATCTATATTTAGATATATATTTTTTTTTTTTTAACAAAACATCTACAAATATGTAGTTATATTTTACCCGACCTAGCGAAAAGTGTCAATAATTATTCATAGGCGATGAAATCACGACAATTTTTTCTCTTTTTGAACATTTTAATTAATTTATCTGCTACTTCATTTTAACAAGTAGTATAGGCCTACTGGTAAAGGCATAAAAAAGTTTTTTATATATGTTTTTCTAAAAACTTGAATAAATAATTTTTAAATTTAGCTAAATTTTTTAATGCTTGTAACATAATTTGTAATATAATGGTGTTTTTTTTTATTATTATTTTTTATTTTAAGGTATCGTGTGATAAGAAATTTTTAATTAAGCAGCACGTAGATACTGCGTTACACCAGAGCAAACTAAATAAACTCAACTCTGGAAATGGTTCTCAAAGTCGCCTTATTGAAACGTTTAAAAACATGGAGAAAAAGACGGAGGAACAAGAGTTCTCCAAGGACTTGTGTGAGGCATTCCTAAGCCCCAATATTCCATTATCAAAAGTACAAAATACGAAATTAAAATGTTTTCTTCAAAAATATTCCCGACATCATGTTCCCGATGAAAGTACATTAAGGAAGAATTATGTGGACCAAATTTATACCGATGTAAATACCGAAATTCGTTCATTAATTGGTAACCAATTATTTTATTTTGAAGTGGATGAAACTACAGACTCTTGTGGTCGATATATTGCTAATCTGTTAATTGATGTCTTGATTCTGAAAAAGCTCGCAAATCGTATTTAATAAGTTGTAAGGAGTTAGATAAAACTAATAATTGTACAATAACTCGATTTATTCATGAAGGATTAACAAATTTTTTTCTGCCTAATCCAATACCAAATGAAAAAGTAATATTGATGTTATCAGACGCGGCCCCTTACATGTGTAAAGCCTCTGTAAATTTAAAAATATTTTTTCCTAATTTAATTCATACCACTTGTTTGGCACATGCCATTAACAGAGTTGCCGAAGAAATCAGAAATCAATTCCCTCTTGTAAATGAATTAATCAGTAAGGTAAAAAAAAAATTTTTAAAAGCGCCATTACGAATTCAATTTTATAAAGAATCATTTCCGGGTTTACCGTTGCCTCCACAACCAGTAATTACAAGGTGGGGTACGTGGCTAAATGCCGCAATTTTCTCTTCAAAACATTATGAAAAAAATTTAATTTTAGAATTCTCTGACGAATCTACTGCTATTAAAGAAGCCAAAGAATGTTTCAAAAATAATGTAATACCAAATCAATTAGCGTTTATTGCAAGTAATTTTTCTGTAGTGCCCGAAACAATTTTAAAATTGCAATCAGAAGAGCTGCTTTTGACCGAATCAGTAAATTTAATAAACAAATGCCATAGAGAATTATCAGCTGTTAAAGGAACTGGAGAATTAATTTTTAAAAAGCTTAACTCAGTATTGAATAAAAATGAAGGATTCAAAATTCTGTCTAAAGTATCTAAAATTTTGAATGGGGAATTTGTTGATGATCTTGAATTAGATCCATACATTGTAAGCAATTTAAAATATGCACCCATTACTTCCATCGATGTTGAACGATCTTTTTCTATGTTTAAACATTTACTAGATGACCGACGACATTCGTTTAAAATAGAAAATTTAGGGAAACACCTAATTGTCAACTTTTTTAATAATAATAAATAACTAATATGTAATTATGTATATGTAAGTATCATAATAGATAAAAATTAGTATGAGTTGTAGTTGTAAGCATATTATATGTATATAAATATATTACTCCTGTTATTTATTAATAATTATTGATTACAGATATTAGGCTAGTGCCTTTTAATCAAAGAATGGCAGAATATTAAAATTTTTGTCAATAAATGGAAGGTATATTGCTGAATGTTGTATTTTAAAATGTATAATAATAATAATAAATATGTTTGTGTTTATTAAATTGGAATGGACTTTCATTTTTTTATTGTTAAAAGTTTGGCATATCGATGCATATTTGGCATATTTGGCATATATTGGAGCATATTTCTTAATATCTTGTGCATATTTTTGTAAAAATACGTGCATATATATGCGCATATTTTACGAATTTTTCGTGCATATAATCCGAGCTCTGCTCATAAATAATATCCAAATTACTGACTAAAAATGTCCTAGATTATTTTCCGTTAATTAACAAAATAGAATAACATTTGTAGCTGGAATGTCAAATTTGAGTTATGGAGAAGTTTTATATTTATATTAGTCCAATAGTTAACATTTAATTTTCAATCATCAGTAGTGATGAAATGAATTATTCCGATGCGATGGTTTAAAAGCTTGAAGTCATTTGTTAACAACTTGTCATTTTGAAATCATTTTCAATGAATTCAAAATTATTAAAATGTATTATTTTGTCTTACGATCATTTGCATTTACAATTGCTCAAGGAAAACAAATTTCAAAATTCTCCCATCTACTGCATCTACAAGATAAGATGCTAATATAGATTATTGGAAACTGTTGAATATTATGAAGATATTCTAAATCATAGAAAATAAGATATACTTGAGCTGCCAACTTTGGAATACTAGCATGTTAAGATTCTACAAAAAGTTGTTAAAAAAAAAAAACCGTTATTTATTCAGTTATGTTACGGTTTTCGGCCCCTAGATCGTTATCTACTGATCTGAATTTTACATAAACTGAAAGGGACCTTCCTTATAGGCACAAAACTATCTACAAAAGTTTCAGCTTTTGATTCATAGACGGACGGATAATGAAAAGGTTGGTTGTCCCCAGCTCTTTGATTCAATATGTACCAAACTCAATTGAGAAGATCACCTTAAAAACCTCTAAATTTTTAAAAGCTATAAGCTCAAACGGGCAGACAGAAATGCATATTTTGAAGTTGAATTTTAGAAACTTTTTGCTGAAACCTTTTTTCTCTCCGATATACTTACTAAAGGAGCATTATAAACGATAGATTAAAAACTATAATACCCTGTGGTAGCTAGATATCATAAGGGTATAACGATTAACACTGAATCAGAAATTATAAAAAATATCGAAACCGACTCAACTGTCCCAGTCCTTCGCCGACGACAGATTGGGCTGCGAATCCTTTTACTTTCCCTTATGCCTCTCTTAGTTGTCATTTGTTAAAAAAAAAGAAAAGAAAAAAAAAAGATCTACTCTAATGCATTTCAAAACTTTTGTTATGGTCGGGCTGAAGTGAGAATAGGAGGTTTTCAACACCTATATCTCTTAAACACACCCTGATAAAAAAAACTGAAACATTTTATGTAAAATAGTCAAACACAGAGGAGCTTCATTTTCATGTTATTATTTACTCACTATTATTATTATCACGACGCACCACGCGCTAGCCCAACCTGACAACGTTAGGACAAGGCTAGGAAGTCAGGTAGGGTGACGAGAATTCACCTCTAGTCGAGAAGAACCCTGAGAGTGTGAGTCCCAGGGAAGAAGAAGCACAGAAGAAGAAAGAAACAGCCATGCCACTACCGGGATTCGAACCCAAGTGCCGGCACACCGGCCACTCGGCAGACCGCCGTCTAGACCTCTCGGCCAAGACAACACGGCTTATTTACTCATTATTATTTAAATTCATTTTAAATAATCAAAACGCCCCAATATATTATACATTTAAACAACTTTTGCGGTGTTGTTTAAGCGAATTGTTTAAACAATTCTGATATACCTAAAAGCAATAATAATTCTTTCCTAACATTTCTCTTAATTTTATAACAAGTCTCTTTACGTACTTTCTGATTTTGTTGTCAGATGTTGACGGGAGGAAGGGGACAGACTCAAAGGGGACATATAAAGGAATATCTCGTCACTAGCAAAAATTTAAATACGTCATTGACTGATTGGTTAAGGATAATTTTTGGTTGTTTTAATATAAACTTTGACAGGGCCGGATCTA
>JAFIDM010009631.1:288344904-288364143 GCA_023159025.1 Thereuonema tuberculata | reverse complement strand
TTTTGACCCATAACGCTAAAAGGTATTTAAAACTCACCTTTGTAATCTAAATACTGCGCTAACTTGTGAACGAAGCTTCTATGGCAAAAATGGTTTTGAGTTTGGAAATCAGCATAAACAACTAAGTAAACCAGATTTCATTAAAATGGGTGCAGTGGTATCAAAATTATTTGGTTTTGAACGTATGTTTTTTTGGAATTTCAGTTGTCTAGGTCAATTCCCAAGGATAAAATTTCATGGAAACAATATGGAAAGACAAAATGAACTAATATTTCATCCAATTTGAGTACCCTTAATTCAATGGTACCATTGTGAACCTTGGATCTATCTTAATAGCTTAATTATATCGAGTTACAGACTGATAGACAGACGAACTTAGCCAATATATATACAGGGTGTTCATTTTATCTGAAGACATTGAAATATCCCGAAAACTACAAATCGGATCAAAAAACTTTATAATTAAAATTTGTTCGTCTCGGAGGGGGACATCCAATGATACCAACCTCGACCCCCCACCCCCACCCCCTATGAGGTGAGGGGTTGGGAAGAAAAACGTGAATGGGAACCCCCATTTTTTATTGCAAGTTCGGATTCTCCAGAAAATTTCACATTGATTTGATGTACTGTACGTCGGGGTTGCTCGCAGATGGCGCTGTAATCGACTAAAGTCAAAATGGGTAAAACATCGTTGAAAATTGCGAATAACTCAAGAAATAAAAAATCATATGTAATCAGAGAAATAAAAATATAGACGTATGTGATATTTATCAAAATGCTATCCAATGACACGTGAATTAACCCCCCACCCCCACGCTCCGAGAGTGGGAGAGGCAATTATTTCATAACTTGTAATGGGAAATCCCATTCTCAACGTTGTATTCCTCCGACAAAACGAAAAGGGGACTGCTCTATCATAAAAGGCAGTGCAGTGCGATCAGAGCTCACTTATCTTTCAGAATTAGAACTGAAAGCATCTCTAAAACTTTCATTGTACTTGAGTAGGTTTTATTGCCTGCACATCTACCCTTCATTTCTACAGTAGAACAGAATTGCAAGTGGACAACGAATCGTGCAACCGTAAAAGAAAAAATTGAAATGATTCTGATTTATGGTGAATGTAGGAGAAATGTTGACGATGCTGTTGCCTTGTATGCTGAGCGTTTTCCAAATAATGTTCCATCTCGTTTTTTTTTTTTTTACAAAATTGTGAATGCCTTTATCTCTGATGGCAGCATACAAACCAAGAAAAGGAAACGAAGAAAAACTGTTACAGGAGAAGCTAATGAAACAACTGTACTAGCAGCTGTTCACCAAAACCCACATATAAGCACTCGGCAATTACAACGAGATTCCAGAATGTCCCTAGGTAGTATTGTCAACGTATTGCATCGTTGTAGGTATCATCCATATCACATTTCACTGCATCAAGAACTTCATGACGAAGATTTTCATAATCGAGTAGTATTTTGGGAATGGGCTCTTCAACAACTGCAAAGTAATCCCAATTTCTTTGCTAATGTACTATTTTCAGATGAGGCTACATTCACAAACCATGGTAGCATTAATCGGCATAACATGCATTACTGGAGTGTAGAAAATCCCCACTGGTTACGATAAGTTGAACATCAACGTCCTTTGTCAGTTAACGTTTGATGTGGAATCATAGGGAACAAACTCATTGGTCCTTATTTTATTGAAGATACTTTGAATGGAATCAGATATAGAAATTTTTTGGAACAGGAACTATCAATACTACTTGAGGATGTTGCCTTGGACATTCGACAAAGTATGTGGTATCAGCATGACGGTTGCCCAGCACATTACTCACGTCATGCACGGGAAGTATTAGACCGTGATTACAATGGTCTATGGATTGGCAGAGGTGCCCCTATTAATTGGCCTGCTAGATCGCCTGATTTGACATCGCCGGATTTCTTTCTGTGGGGTTGTCTAAAAGATAAGGTTTATCAACAAGTGCCAACAGACCGTGAAAACATGGTAGAACGCATAAGAAACGCCTGTGCTGAAATACCCTCACATATGCTTCTGTCCTGTGTATAGTCATTTGAAGACAGGATCAATAAGTGTACAGAGGGTTATTTACAATCTATGGTAACGATTTGCATGGCGCGTGACGACGCAACCAATCACAGTAGGTATGCAAATTTATGCAAACGTACAGGTGAATACTTAAAGATTAGTGTGGAGGGGTGCGGGTTAGTTTGTTCGGAGAAATGCCGCCGAAAGTGTCACAGTTTTGGGAAGGGTACGTTACAGCCCTTTCCGACGCGAAATTTAGTTATTCCGCAATAATTAGGGTAAAGTGACCAAATGTCGGCCGGTGACCAAATGTCGGCCACCAAATGCTTTTTGTATTTTAAGAAACACGTAGTGGTTTAGCTGTGGTTTTTTCGTTTTCCACGATTTTGACATCTTTGGACTATCATCCCATATTATAGTTTCAATTGTCATCTCCAGGTGTCGCCATTTACTTTAAGCTCTCATCGAAGACATGCGATTGATTGTTACGGTAAACGATTGTTTTGGCGAGATTCTTCAGATTGCAAAGTTGAGAATTCATTTTCTCCAAGCCGAAGCAATACTTAGTTTTCATGTTTTTTGTATGATTTTGATATTAGCAAACACTTAGCTGATATTTTAACGTTATTTCCTAAGTAATTAGTATTTATTACGTTAAAGTGCTTCAGTATTTACATTTTATTTTTCTAATTCAAGTTGCCCTAATGTCGGCCATGGATGGCCCAAATGTCGGCCAGCTATTGACCAAATGTCGGCCATTGTTTATTTATAGCGTGTAGCTTAGCATACTTAACAGTTTAGTAAAAAAATGTAAACACCTATCTTACTTATTAAAGACTAGTGGCAACCCGTGAAATATTCACGGAAGTAAAACAGATTCCACATTTTTGAAATACCGTGACATTTTTCAAAAACCCAAGATTGAAAACGATGTTCTAAGCTCATTTTTTGAAAGCCATGACTTCCATAACAGCCCAAGTATAATTTGACTGATGACTAAGCAATAAAACAACATATGTATTTTGATCATGGTACTTCTTGCAACGTAATTATCCATATTTAGAGGTTAGTTTCGAAATATGCTTGAAGAGTCAATAATGTGTGTGAGTCATTATAGCGTCATTATCAGTTAACCTCCTGCCCTAAAATAATATCAATCCACACAAAGAAATGTTAGTGGACACCACCTTGTATTTTGTTTCTGCGTAACTCCTGTTTCTGTAGCGCTGTTGGGATGCCACGGAAATGTTGGTGGCGCCACTTGTATTTTGTTTCTTGCTTAAATACTGTGTCTCGCTGTTGAGATGACATACAAACACACTGACCGACAGACATCCGTGTGTACAGTTTTTGCCTATTAATAGGATCAATAGGCCTATGCTTCTTTTCGAATATAAGAATATACGTAGGCTGAAAAGAAATTTATTTTATAAAAAAAAAAAATTTGATATATTTAAATGGAGGATAGTATCCGAGGTTTGCATTTCTATCAACGCCTAGCCTAGATCTCACAACGTAACTAGGAAATTCTTAGTTTTTTTTCCGAATTCACAGAGGCATAGCCATAAATTAGTTTTAAAAAAAGTGAAATATTAGTATTAATGTCCTTTTAACTGCCAAGGAAATTATGGGATGGAGAAGAACAATTTGGCTACAAAATGCATAGGAAAATTAATTTCTTTTCATCTATTATTGCAATATTTCCACTATAGGCTAGGCTATTGCACATTGAAACGATCAGAGCAAAGAATTGTATTATTAAGCATATTAAGTTTTATAAATTCCAGAAAACACTTTCGTACCATGGATGAAATAAGGTTACAATAAATACAATAAATTACTTACAATAAACATTTTATATTAACATCAGATGTGGTATATGAAATGAAACTGAACGCTGCAAAAGAAAAGAAAGAAAAGGAAGAGCTACAAATTAAAAAAAAGAGAAAATAATCTTATAGCAGCTGCTTTGAAGAAAGAGAAAGCTGAACAACTAAAAAAAGAGAAAGCGAAAAACAGCAACAGAAAGAAGAGTTGAAGAAGAAGAAAGAAAACTCCCAAAATCTAACAAGGAGAAGAAAATAAACATTTTCATAATATTTTTTCCATAAACTTGTATTCTAAATGTTAAAATGAGATTTTTTTAAATAAATTCCTGTGAACAGCAATGTTTAACTGATGCATATGTTAACTGGCCAACATTTGGTCATCCCCGGCCGACTTTAAGTCACCCTGGCCGACATTTGGTCACATTGTAAGGTTATAGTAATTAATGCGTAGTTAACTTAATAATAGGTATTTTTCGTAATGCCATACATCTTTATTTCATTAAAATTACAATAAATCTAAAAATTTGTTTCAATCATATAAACTAAGTCATCAGATCTTTTATTTTCTGGTTATTTGTAGTATGTGGCCGACATTTGGTCACTTTACCCTACGGCATGTAGAAAAAGAGGTTTCACCATTTCGAAGAAAGGAGTTCATAATGTGTTGGCTGGTGTTGGTTTGGCCCGTACAGGACAGATTTCCGGGACTGAAAAGCAAGCAAATCCAAGACACCTATAAGTCGCACAAAGACTGTCATTCAGAAAGTCAAGAAAATGGTGACGGGGAACAATCCAGCGACCCAAAGGACCATTGGTGCGAAGGTAGGAACATCTCTTCGTACCGTAAACAAGATTATCCATAAAGATTTGGGACTTCAAAAGAGACATAAAAGTAAGGTTCACAAGCTCTTACCAAAGCACATTTCAGAACGTAAGACAAATTGCAGAAAACTGTATGAATGACATCTCGCTGGGGATAAATGGAAGTATGTAGCCACATTAGACGAAGCATATGTTTATCTGTCCGACTGCAATAAACCAAGGGCGATTTTCTATCGCCCAGTGGGTGCCAAATCGTTTCGAAATTGGTACAGAGAATCTCGTGAAACTTTTTCAAAGGGATTCATGATCGTTGCGGGTTATTCCTATCAAGGCAAGCTACAGATACGGAGGGTGGCTCAAAATGTAAAGGTGAATTCTGCGTACTATCAGGATCACATATGACACCAATTTATACACAGGAACTACCTACTCTTTACGGAAACGACGTTTACAAGGTCCGTCTCCACCAAGACAAGGCGTCCAGCCATACGTCCAAATCGACCCAGAATTTTCTGATACGAATGGAACAACAAACCGGAATCCAGGCTGTACCGTTTACCGAGATACCAGTGAAGTCTCCAGACGCATCGCCCATGGATTTTTGCGCATTCGGACTGTTACAACGAGCCTTGGGAAGATGACGTCCTCTTCATTGGATGGACTCTGGAAACGTTGTCAGCAGGAGTGGCAACGTATAAGTCTTCCCGTTCTTCGCAGTAGTCTCCTGCAATAGAAACTGCGCTGCAGAGCGATAGCAGTATCTCATGGCCATCAAATAGAGCATGATCGTTGGTGGTGGAGAAAGGGAATTTCTGGGAAATAGACCCGAATCCAAATCGTTACCATAGATTGTAAACAACCCTCCGTATTGAAGATGAAGGTCGTATTTTTGAACACTTACTGTAATTGGACAACACACTCCGATATGTGAGACAAGAAAAAGAAAAGACACAATGGAATACATTACAAGTTATGAAATAATTGCCTCTCCCACTCTCGCAGCATGGGAGTGGGGGGTTAATTCACGTGTCATTGGATAACATTTTGATAAATATCACATACGTCTATATTTTTATTTCTCTGATTTCATATAATTTTTTATTTCTTGAGATATCCCCAATTTTCAACGATGTTTTACCCATTTTGATTTTTGTCGATTACAGCGCCATCTGCGAGCAACCCTGACGTACAGTACATCAAATCAATGTGAAATTTTCTGGAGAATCCGAATTTGCATTAAAAAATGGGGGTTCCTATTTACGTTTTTCTTCCCAACCCCTCACCTCATAGGGGGTGGGGGTGGGGGGTCGAGTTTGGTATTATTGGATGTCCCCCTTCGAGACGAACAAATTTTAATTATAAAGTTTTTTGATCCGATTTGTAGTTTTCGGGATATTTCAATGTCTTCAGATAAAATGAACACCCTGTATATACATTTGATTTGATTAACGATTTGATTTGAAATAAATACCAACCATATCTAAAGTTTCTCCTTGTAAATAAATTTTACTAAAAGTAAGAATGAAATAATTATTATTTTTGACCCACAACGCCGAAAGGCATTTAAAACTCACCTTTATAATCTAAATACTGTACTAACTTGTGAACGAAGCTTCTACGGCAAAAATGGTTTTGAGTTTCGAAATCAGCGTAAACAACTGAGTAAGTATGCCAAATTTCATTAAATGGATGCAGTGGTAACAAAATTATTTGGTTTCGAACATATGTTTTGTTAGAATTTCAGTTGTCGAGGTCAATTCCCAAGAATAAAATTTCATGGAAACAACATGGAATGACAAAATGAACTAATATTTTCATCCAATTTGAGTACTTTTGATTCAATGGTACCATTGAGAACCTTGGATCTATCTTAATAGCTTAATTATATCGAGTTACAGACAGACAGACAGACAGACGAACTTAGCCAATTACATAAGTTGATGATGATAGTTCGCTTCCCTGTACTGTATTCTTCTTTTCTTTAAACTATTTCAGTTAATGTAATCTCTCCTTTTTTTTTTTTAATTTCTCCTCAATTTTCGGATCCTCCCAACAGCTTCTTATTTCCTTACGCTTCAATTTCTTCTTTGAAATGAAAAATTACTTTTTGTTTTCGTTTTTATCAAATAGTCTTACCGTGGTGGATTTCGAAAGTTGCAACGCCTACTATACATTGCTTTGTTATGACTATTTTTCTAGCTGGTACAGAAGTTTTGTCTTAGAATTACTTACGGACATTGCTACAGAAATTAAAGTAACAAAAAATTTGGAAGAAAATTAAGAAGTTTCCAAAAGAACTTAAAACCCACTTTCCCCTAAAAGTTTCCTACTTTTTTCATCGTGGAAGAAATTAAAAGTTTTCATTTGTTTTATAATATCTATTTAATACAAATTCTATAAATTCCAATTTTCTTAAAATAAATAAATAAATAAATAAATAAATAGATAAATAAAAAGGCATTATTAACTTGTCTAAATCCAGTTTAAACATATAAAAACACCGGAATTACTAAATGGATTAATATTCATTGTTAGAAATCCATAGAAAATCTTTGCTTTTCTTCTGATGTTTTTCTACAGATATTTCTGATATCATCCTCTGCAAATTTATCGACAGGAACCAACAATTTTTTTGTCCTTAAATGGTCAGACGAAGTTTAATGAAGATCTATTCACTGCTTCACACGTTATTGGGGAAGACACACGGGCATGTATCATTCAAACATGATTGATTTTAAGAATTCGCTTTGCTAGGAAAGTAGGCTAAAGAAATCATCATTTCGGAAAGAAAGATAGAATAACTGAAGTACTTGTGAAGGAATATGTAATATGAATTTGAATTAATTCTCTTTCCTGAAATCATTTATTTTGAGAAATTATTAATTAGTTGAACAGAAATAAATGTTTACTATAGATAGCATTCTATACTATAAAATTATATAATTTATTTAATGAAGTTATTTACCAAATAAAGGGTAAAACTGGAGGGAGAAGTTGCTGTTTTTATTGGAGTGAATGCTGTTGTTTTTATGGACAGATATTAGCAATGACTCCGATTATGACGTTTGTATTGATTGGAAATGCATTAGATCCCATTAATATTGAAAATCTATTCGTACGAAAAAGCTTTACTTTCGAATTTAGAAGTAATTTAAAATGATTCACAATTATACGAGACACAAAAAAAGAAGAAAATAGTGGTTTATGGATTACTAATTCCCTGTAAGCTCAGCGACCTCTATTGCAAAGCATCGTAACTATTTTCTGCAAAGCAAAGTAGAAGAGAACAAGATTTTCGATATATTTTTTTTATTCTTTGCATCTTTAACGTACTTATGTACTGTTATCATTATTTTTATACGATCCCGGGCGAGTCAAAAAGTAACCTTAATTATGTTATCCGCCGGTTTTCCCATATCAATCGTTCCGTTGCAGCCATAAAGTCAGCCACAGTCGTAGTGTGACGCCGGCCGGAGCGAGCTGCATCAGTCGTACTTGACACCCCACTTTTAGACTTCCTGTGCCGTTTGTAAACTTGCTGAAGCGACAAACAACTATCCCCATACTGTCTTTGCATCCTGTGATGAATATCTGCCAGCTTTTCACCCTTACTGCCCAAAACCCAGATAACTGCACGCTGTTCCTCTTTGGAGCACCCTTTTAACTGCACGACCATCTTGGCTTTGCTGACGTCACAGTCGGCGCGTAGGCCAAAGTATTTGCGCCCGTAGGTTCCTCAAGTGCACTGTAAAAAGTTGACCGTTGAAAAAACGGTAAATAACCGTCAATTATGGCTGCCGACTTATTACCGTTAAATTGACGGTGACCGTAATATTTGCAAGAAACGGTCACCGTTTTTTTAATGGTAAATTACCGTTAAAATGACTGTCACCGTAATATTTGCAAGAAACGGTCACCGTCTTTTTAACGGTAAATTACCGTAATTTCTACAACACCGTTAAAAAAAAGGTCACCGTATTTGTAACAGGTGTTAGCCGTTTATTTTCCTCTCTTGTTGTTTAAATGGGAATCATGGCTGAAAACTGTTACAAATACGGTGCCCATTTTCTTTTCTGTATTTTAATAATGTATGCCAGATAGTAAGAAAAATGAATATGCAATTGGGACCAAAATAAATTTGCACTACCTGATGCCGGATCTACATCCGGATCCTTCGTCAAGTGACAATTGGAGTTCTTTTGTTCCAATTGTAAATATCATTGAAGTGCCACTCGAATATAATGGAAAAAGTAACAAATGTGTTCTGTAACCAAATTTGTGTATATTGTCGAAGAATTCTAATTAATAATGTGTAAGTAATGGCACTCTTGTTTTCTAAACTTAAAAAATTTACGTAGGTCAACATATCATAAAACATTATATAAAATATATAAAAAAAAGATGCACTTCGAATAAAAGTTAGTACATTTTAATAACTTTATAGCTAAGCATGCATAAATTGCATGGGTATTTACAAATGTAACACTTTTGATGAAACCTGCAGCATTTATTTCTTATTCGCCTTGCATTTCTTCTCAATGCTTGTTTCTGAAAGAGAAAAATTAATTATTAATATGCATCTATTATTAACTATGTATAACACTTTAGAAGTAATAGTTCTGTTATCATATATTATATTTTTATGTGCTAAAGTATATACATGTAAAAGTATAATTAATGACTGACTGGAGAAATGAAAATGGTCTTAGTCAGGACATAATTACATTCTTCAAAAGTTAGAAATTATGATATAAGTTGGGTCCAAATTCTTGGTTTTATTGCCGTCAACTGTAAAAGTTCCTGTTAATGCTATATTTAAGTGAATATAGTTGTGTGTGTGTGTGTCGCATGTATATAAATGTTCATGTTGGACATGTGTAACTTATTCCCTCAGTTTTCATGGCATGACAACTCTAATTCCATAACTAAAAAAAAAAGCACTTGACACAAACTAATATGCAAGTGCTTGCTTTGTATGAAAAGATAATGAAAACATTTTTATTGGTTTATCAATCAATCAAGGATACAATTTCCAAGTTACTATTTTTTTAAAAAAATTAGTGTTCTGCAGTTGCTAGTTTAAATTATGAATGTAGATGGACACCTGTGTAGATAACCAAGTATTACATTGAGGATGTGTAATTACAGCTATTTTAAAAAATTAACCTTCTGTAACTGATTTGATAAATAACAAAGACATTAAAGTTTACCTTACATTTTATTAAAAGGATATGTTTTTTACAAATTGATTTAATTTTTTTTTCATTCTCAAATTCAAGATCAGTTATGGAGATCAGTTCCCTATTAGCTTTGGTACACTATGGAAGAAAATTTATTAATAACCCATCTTCAATTTAGAAAAACATCTTGATAATAGTTTTTTGAGCTGGGCAGTACAATTGTCAAGGAATAAAAAAAAAAAGAAAATTAAAAAAACAAAAAAAAACAAGAGAGGATACAAACACACACTTTTCATATTATTATTTTTTTAGATGAGTAGATTTGTATCCTTCTATGGAGGAAATTAACACATTGTAAAAATATATATATTTTTGTGAGTTTTTGTGTATACATGTATGACCGGGGGAGAAACTGGATTAGTATCTTTTTCAAGTTTTGTTTTTTTCCTCTATGCAAGGATACAAATCTCCTCACCTAAAAAAAAAAAAAAAAAAAAAAAATAATAATAATGTGAATAAGTTGTGTTTGTATGAGTATGGTTGATTGCAAATCAATATCCTCTCTTTGTTTTTTATTCTTTTATAATTGTACTGTCCATTTCAAACACCTATTGTCAAGATGTTTTCCTAAATTGAAGATGCATTATTAATCAATTTTCTTCCATAGGTTACCAAAGTTAAATAGAGAACTGATCTTGAATTTGAGAATGAAAAAAGAATGTAAATCAATTTTTTAAAAACATAACCTTTTAATAAAATGTAAGATAAACTGTAATGTTTTTGTTATTTATAAAATCAGTTACAATAAATTAATTTTTTAAAATAGCTGTAATTACACATCCTCAGTGTCATACTTGGTCATCTTATTCATAATGTAAAAACTAGCCACTGAAGAACACTAATTAAAAAAAAAGGAACTTGGAAATTTCAACCTTAATTAAAAGAAAACAATGAAGAAGTGTTCCTTCATCCTGCATATTGCAACATGGAAAATTAATGTTTGAGTATTGGTGAGGAAATTAATATAAATTTTTAATGTACGAAAATTCAACATTACAAATATTATACTTCCTACTTAAAAAAAAAAAAAAAAAAAACTTTTAGTGAATGTATAGTGAGAATGTGTCATTAGCCCCTTATTACTTAACTACTAAATGAATATTTTGCATATTTCTTTTACTGAATTGAAGCTTATTATAAGATTGTTTTCTTTTATTATTCAGTGCATTCTTCAGCATTTTTTAGACATGCTACTGATCTGAGAAAGAAAAAACTTAGAAGTTATAAAATATCTTAAATTATACTTATCTTCTGGATATAATAGTGAATGCTGAGACAAACAGAAATGCAGAAACACAAATCTTAAATTAGTCTAAAGGCTCAACATGAGTCAAATTACAAGAATAAGTAGGTGTTCTATTGTCTCTATTCTTAAATTAGTCTTTCTGATTTATGTTTTAGTCTCAGCATTCACTATTTTATATATATATATATAAATACATAGACACAGTATTGTTGAGATAATTTTTAAGAGATAAATTGTACTTACCATACAAACAGTGTGCTTGTCATTGCAATCAGATCAATGTGAACTTATTTACAGATCTGCATTGAAATCTGCAATACTTAAAAAAATAAAAATAAATAAATAATAATAATAATAATAATAAAGTTAATTATAATTATACGAAGCAAGTAGCAAGATAACTTTTCTTACAAAACTGCTATTTTCTCTGTTATTATAAAAATATCTATCAAAAGACAAATTGTCAGCTAATTTACGAAATAAGATTTTAAAAATAAAATAAAATAAGGAGAGGTACTCATTAATGTTTATGATTTTACCTAACAAATGAATTAGTAATATATATATATAGGATTAAGAAAAGTTTTAGGCGAGTGCTTAAGGGGAGAAAAAAAAAAGTTTTATGATTTATCTTTTCTAAAGCATAATTATGCATCCTTTACATATTGTTACATATCTAGCCTAAAGTAAACAGAGATAATTATTATTATTGCTTAGCTATTTTTTCAATTTGTATGCTTAAAGAGTTTCTCAGCAAATCGAGACTGAACTTGATACAAAAATAAATAAATAATTTACATATGCACCAAGTGGCTAAGTAAATTAAAAAAACTTAATTTACACCTACTGAATATCAGAAATAATAGGCTAATTACTGAATAATTAAAATTTAACTTTTTTGTAAAATGAAAGATTAAAAATAAATTACGAAAATGAGACAAACTTTGTATTCCAAAATATTCTGAGATTTTATATTAAAAATATTTTTACTAACATTAAGTTTCTAATTCATTATTATTCTTTACTACTACTAACATTTTTATCAGCTATTTCAATCTTTTGTCTTAAAGCAATTAAATTAAAAGCTTCTAATTCTTACTTCCTTTATTAGTTTCTATTCTTGCAAACTAATTGTAGGTACAAAAAAAAAAAAAAAAAAAAACCATACAGTGATAAACTTCATCCTTATCGTTCTAGAAACTTATTAGTTTCTGAAATGTAATTGAAATTTTCTGAGCTTACTTATTTCTTTTTTTGACATGCACCCTTACATAAATTAACTAAAAAAAATAAAATAAAAAATTGTATACTTACTTAGGTGTTGAAGCGTTCGGGCACTTAGCAAATCGGCAGTTTAGGCCTAAATCCATGCGAAGTCAACCACAAATTGTAGAAAATCTTCACTACTTGAAAAGAGTTGTTTTATCTAAATGAACTTCGGTGTATCTTTATATTAATAAACACTGTTAAGTTTTCTAATGAAACAGAAGCAATTGAATGGATCTAGAATTTAAATACAATGAAAACGTACGCCTCGCCGCCATTACTTCAAATTTTCCGCTGAAAGAAAAGCCACTGCGCATGCGTAATTCTGAAACTTTCACGTTTCACAGCGAGACTATGGCGAGACACACTCATTTTACAGGGAATTACTGTTATTTCGAAAAACGGTGTAATCCTGTTAAAAACCGGTGTAAAAAACAGTGATTCCCAGTTAAATATACTGTAATTTTTTACAGTGTGGCAAGACATAAAATATGAGAATCCTCTACTGTATGAGATTTTAAATTTTTATGGTCATATTAAGGTTATTTTTTGACTCAATTATTCAAATTTTTTATATATATAATCCAGATCCAAAAGTGGCTTCGGAGAAGGAAAAGAAAATGCCCGTGCGAGAAAAACAACTGCGGTCGCATTGTTTTTCGCTCGTTGACAATTCTCTTCACCGTCAAATGGGAGAAATTTGTAGCATCAGTCGATCTTCCTAGTAATTCAGAAATACATTTTCCATTATCCTGACTTTTTAAAATAGCGGAAAATGTTTCTAATTATACCTCTAGCTTGGCTGCGCAAGCGTTACAGTAACCTGTTCTTATGATGCCGCCATATTGCTTGTGTAGCAGTGAGTTCCAGAATCAACTAAGTGATCCGTTTTTTGCCATAGTTGGCGATTCTTCTTTCTCCGTGCATATATTTTTTTTTTTAAGTTAATCCATTTGTACGACTACTAATAATTCTTTTCATATTGAAAAACATCTATTAAGAATAGATTTTTGAAGTTTATGCAAAGATTTCCTCTTGTGTTAATGGATAAACGGGAAAGACAGAAAAAGCGCCGTGACTTTTCATAACGGCAGGATGTTGATGAAATGTGGGCGATTGGCAATTTTGAATTTTAATTTTATGGAAGAAATCCTGATTAATTAAACAATATTGTTGAAATTCTCAATCGTTGCCTTGACAACATCGACATGCACCATTAACAAGCTGATGAGATCCATAAAACTACAATTATTTTCTTTTCTTTATTCAGTTTTAGCGACTCCTTGAGGAGGAGCCATTAGGATTTCCGTGTCTGCGTGTATGTGCGTGTAAAGCCGTCCACAGCTCATACCTAGAGGCTTGGGAAAAATCCGACTTCTGGTCTGCTAAATCTAAACTGTCCAAACGTTTCATTTCCCGATTAATCAAAGCATACACAAATTAGACGATAACTAAACGGATAAGTTTAGCATACATTGTTAGAACATGTTTCGGTTCTAACGCTTATCTGTGGGAAAGTTTTGTCATCTTCATGCGCTAATTTCTCAAAATTTCCTAAGAAAGCAAGCTAACAAAATTAAAAAACACCAAATCATTTTTTAAAACATATCTTTATTTTCGACAACAGTACGTGATATTATGGAGACATTCCTTATGGGGGACAAAACAATACGCAATTATGAGGATGATCAGTTCCGTGCTTTCAATACAAGGAGTGGCCAGTTCGGCTACACCGATCGTTACATGGCACTTCTGAACCAAGAGATAATAGTATACAACAGTTAGTACTCGGTAGGTTGTTAATATATTGAACAAGTCAGTGTGAAAGACTGCTACAGTTTCAAGTTGGAGAGAATGACAGCAAATGAAATAAAGAAATTTTATTATTACAACATTTCTTTTCTTTTCTTCTTGTATCACTGTGCATCAGCGAAGTTGATCCAAGTTACTAAGAAACATTAGTTGATTTTGAGGGAGAAATATAGAAAGTACTTAAAGTAGAACATAACATCTCTTTGAATGAGTTCCACAAGAATACGTGTTAAAATTCTTTATTTTTATATCATCTTTATTTTTAACTTATCGCTTCCACGTGTCTGGAAACGACCACTGTCCTCTCTTGTGACATCAAAGTTATTGGTTTTAGGAACCACCATTAGGTAATCTTTAGTATAATCTGTTAATTGAAGCCATTTACTTCTTTTATTAGGTTGACGTAATCAAGAATATTGTATTCTTTAATAAAGAAAAACATGAGTCTATGCTGGTAACAATGGCCTGCAGAAATTTAAACCTGACTGCAGAAGATTTCGATTAACTTAGTTATGTGCATTGAATAAAACTGTCACGTGTTCATAGATTTATCTTTTGTGTGTACATATTACGATGCAAACTCACTATGTCTTGTCCATTCTAACAAGGGATAATCTATTGAAAACCAGTGGATTTTAAGCGTAACATCCCTTAATTACTTCTTTTAATTTTTGATCTTGCATTTGGAGTGGATTTTTCTAAGATTTAACTTTTCAGTGTTAATCATTAAATGCGTCATTTAGCTTGTGCAGAACTGCAGTCCTAAGAAATCGGAGATGGACTGTAGACTTGAACTTTAAAGATTTTCCAAAAGTTTTTAAACAGCATTTTGTGGCAAGATTTTCCCTTAATATTTTTGTTTCTGTGCAAGGAAATGAGAATGGAGAATTTAAAGAAAATAATAATTGTCCGATTCTAGTAATTTTGAAAATCCTACACTTAATTTTTACAATTCTGGCATTCAGAGTACACTACAAAACTTATTATTTTTGTATTTGGTATGGTGTTTAAATAGCATTCTAAATACAAAGCTGCTGAACCATTGTCAAAGACAATGCTACCATATTGTGTTCAAGTACTTATAGCTGCCAGACATATGCATTAAAAAAAATATTTGGTCAATAAATTTTGAATGATTAATGAGTTTTCAGGGTAAATACTCTCTTTGAACCATTAGTTTTTTTGAAATTCTGACGATTAGTTACAGCAGGTCTTTAAGAATTATGATTTATTACTGGTGTTTGAAACTTTACATGGGGTAGTTTGTTAGATCTTCCAGATACATTAAATAAATAAATAGCACATGTCAAACATGTTAATCGAAGTAGATTTTTACCATAGAAGTTTCGAAATATCCTGTCAATTTTTTAAGCGGCTAAGAAGTCATTGTCTGACTTGATATCAAGATGACAATATGTAAGAAATATACCTTGTTTCTGCTTTATTTTCCATGTTCTCGTCTTAATACCATTAATTTTGCCATGAACCAAATGTTGGCATAATGTTGATCAAAACATACAATTCAATTTATATAGGGGTCTTTTCTGTATTTTTATTGGCCAGATATAGTAAACGGCTTCATTTGGTGCGAACACGAAAAAAATCCCAAATATTTCGGCAGGAAAAGCAAAAATTATTTAGAATCATTTCATGAATTTCGATTAGATTTTCTCATTGAGTCAGCAACCAGTTAAATGAGTTAGCACAGGATATTCGAATCCAGAAGAAATTAATCAATCACGCTTCAAACATCATAATTTGCCACTTTCAAAAGAAATGAGGTACAAGAAAATCCTGAAGGATATCCTCAAGGATAAGAACTTTTTTTACCTTACACTTTTAATTTTATTCATTATAAATTTTGAGATAGAAATTTTAATGGAATATATCGTCTTTTGTTTGCAGATGAGCTACTTGTATGACGTCACCTGCACTTCCGCGTACTACCTTTCACTGTTCTAAAATTTCCTGTTTTGAGATTGAAGGAAAGCAAATTCAAAATTGCATCATGTAATTAAAGAAAAGAAAGTTGACATTCCTATTTTTCATAAAAGTGCAAATGAAAGATTTAAATGCAATAAGTGCACCGAAGCACCTCTGATAAGAAAGTTTTTAAGGAACTACTTTTGTTTGCAAAACCACACAAAATTGGATACATTTCTACACAATCTTCGTGAAACAGAGATTACGTATTTAAGAACATTAGATAATACTAACATGAAAGCTAGCTGCAAACAAAACAAATAAGTTATGAGGATGAAAATATATTTTCTTGTTTATTTTCAATATTAAAAAAAAGAGGAAAGAATTTATAATGAAAGCTCAGTATCTATTTCTTCAGGGCTTTAAAAATCATTTGCTTCCAAAAATAAAAAAAAACAAACGACAATAAACTAGAAAATTAAGAACAAATATTTGAATGAAAAATAAGCATTTTAAGACAGTGCATTATACAATTACAAATTAAGTCAACATTTTAATGATCAATCGTTTGTAGATTTAAATAAACATTTTATTTTACATTATTTTTTACAGTTGCTGATTTCTTTGAACTATTTTTCAGAGGTGATTTCAGTTTTGCTTTACATTAAACTTCAGACATTACACGATGAAAATATATAACGTTAATTTAATCAGTTTAAGAAAAGTTAATTAATTGAAATTTGGGTTCGGAACTCTTATTTCTTAGAAATTACAAGTAAACTTAATAGAATAATAGTCAATATTTACAATTTTGGCATTTTTCATTGAAATACTTTGAGAAATACTGTTGAGTACTACCAAATATTCTCAATTAATCTTCGATATTGTGCGGGACTGTTTATACTTTTGCTTTTTTATTTTCAACTGCTTATTTTACATGTAATAAGACTACGAATTTGTATCTTAAAATTCAACATAGTTCTTTAGACTTTAAAAAGACGGATTCTCATTCAATTGAGTCAGTTCCCTTTCACGTAAAGTTAGGGAAAGATGTTACCAGATAAATAATTATCAGAAAGCCTAATAATAATTTTTGTCTCTTACAAATATTCATCCACATTGAATTCTGTTAATGGGCAAGCCACATTTATGGGTGATAACATCATAGAAACACATGGAATCATGTTAATACTAATTTTTTGCTCAAGTTGTATTAAATATTCATGGTAAGCAAAGGTTTGGAGTTAGGACTGGATGGAAGAGGTTGATGTTGTCACATTCTGGAAGTTTGTATTTGGGGCAAGTCTGAGTCAAAGGGTAAACAGTAAAGTTAAGTAAAATTTAGTAAAAAAAAAAAGAAAAAAAGAAATCACCATAGAATTATCAAATTTGCCGACAATATTCACAAATACTCATTCACAAATACTTAAATCAAGATAAATATGCCAAAATGAAATGAATTCATGTTATAAGAAACATCTACAAGAAGATTTTTCATAAAGAAAGAATATTTACATAAAAATAAAATAAACCTTCAATTGATTTATTTCAGTAATTTTTAAAAAGAAAGCATTGATTAATTGTATTCTTTAGTACTCAAAAGGTGTTATAACAAAATAAGATTTATTTGAAAAAAAAAGCAGTATTATTTCAGTGTTTTTAATATATATAAGGAATGTATAGAATCTTTAAACATCATTAAAATGATGTCTGTTTTCGATGAGATTTCGTAGATCTCACGAAATGGAGATTTTTACTGGAACACAGTATCGATAACTTGTCGTTGTTCCAATAGGAATCACAATTGTCATGGTGTCTGTGGCAATAACAGTTGCTTTTCTATTTCTCTTCCTGACTGCTAAATTGGTCTTCCTTGCGAAAACGAAGGTAAAGTTACCAGTATTTGTCAAGCGACCAGGAGATGCTACTCAAGCGTCGGGTGCTGGTTGGACGTTCCTGGAATGGGAAAAAAAGAAAAGGAGATATTCAGCACAATTACAAAACGAAAAACCTACACAAGAATCAATCTGCACAATAATACAAAATCATAAAAAAAAAACCCAAAAATACTGCCCATTTTTATTGCGTGAAAGTATGATATATTTCCTGCACGAGATAAAGTTATCCAGTATTTAACATCTCAAAGGATGGAAATAAAACTTAAATTACTACACATTTAATAACAAAGAAGCATTCAAAATGCAAAAATTCAATCTACTCTTAACTGTAAATAGTTGTAGTTATATCTGTAATCCAGTTATAAAGTTATATAAATTTCACATTTTTTTCCCAGAATTTCACAAAATGACGAATATAGCAATGGATATGTATTCAAAGATGATAAAGAAAATACGGTTATAGACAATATTTTTTTTTTTAATATTCTTTTTTTTATTCACCCTAATGGGACCCTTGGACAGCTGTTTAGTTAATTAAAGTTTTATTAATCACAACTATTCATTTTTTCACTGCAGAAGAAATCACAGAATAAAAAGAAAATATATACAGGGTGATTTACGAAGATATGCAGAAACTTCGGGAGCTCATTCTACATGTAAAGTAAAGAAAAAAGGTTATATAAACATAGGTCCGGAAATGCTTCGGTAGCGAGTTACGGCTAGCGAAAGATTTCGCCCATAATGTAGTACCCTGGGTGAAATGAAGACTTGCTGGAAGTCTGGGAAGGTAAATTAAGGGGCGAAATCAGTGGTTTCTTATGGTTGTTAACCTGAAAAATCGAATGAAACATGTCGCAGAACTGTATCTCCCAGTGGTTTGTAACTTATCCCACGTGGAACCTACAAAAAAGTTGGCAACACAATAACAGCTGTTCAACAATAATGTGAATTGCATTGTTTTAATTTATAGTGAGAGCTAACAACTGAGGTGTAGTCCATGTGCGTATTGTTGTACTACATTATGGGCGAAATCTTTCGCTAGCCGTAACTCGATACAGAAGCATTTCCGGACCTATGTTTATATAACTTTTTTTCTTTAATTTTACATGTAGAATGAGCTCCCGAAGTTTCTGCATATATTCGTGAATCACCCTGTATAT
>JAFIDM010009631.1:288325473-288340698 GCA_023159025.1 Thereuonema tuberculata | reverse complement strand
CAGGATTGTGCCTCTTGGTATCTTATATCGACAAGTCTACTGACACCACTTGAAAATTTAAGCCTCTTACAGTAAAACTATTTTGTTTCAGTGTGATGTAATGAAAAGCGGGCGCTGCTTTTTAATGTGTCACTGGCTTAGTAAATTACCAGACATTTGAAGGAGTTAAATCCAGAAATACCTATGCTGAAAGTGACTTAAGTCAATTAATTTTAATTAAAATTGGTGAATACATTGGCGAGAGGCAGTAGAAGTACTACAATTGTCACAATAGTTTCTCATATGTGTCTTTGGAAAGTGTGTACTGCCATTTTAATCCAACTGTCCTCACATGAGTTGTAATGTAACGCAGCTTTTGCAAAGAGGAGCCATTTTTTATATTTAAGAAGACTTTATAACTACACTGGATTTCTTCCTGCAATATTACTTTTTTTTCAAAATCAGAAGCAAATTTTCGTTTAGTGTTGTTCGTTTCGATTTACATTGTTTTTCATGGATGACGAAGTATTCCACTGGATTGAAAGACGATTGTGACTTACAACAAACTTTCATCACTGTCACTTCCACGTGGATCTCTTTTAAATCGTACCATAAGAAGAAATAAAGACTGACCCGATTTTAGGCTGAAATTTGTGATACATTCTATGATATAATGCGATATTTGAGAGACGAGTATCAATTATTAGTAGAAACGCGGAAATATATAATCCAACCGGATCTAACAATGATCCAACCTGAAATGTCTTTGATAGATCATCTCTACTTCTTCGTGAATTTAAAGAAATTTTCATCCAGTTACTTAAATATCTGTATTCTTTTGAATCAATAGCTAAAGATTATTATGTTATATAATTTAAACTCGTACTCATAAAACACTATTGGTAAAAAACTGAAAAATTTCCATTTGAAACAAATGATCTTTTTTTTTTCTTTTTTAACAATATGCTGCTTTTGCTGAACATACAGCAACGAAATAGCTAAAATCGGATATAACCAAATATTTACGTATATTCAAAAGAATACTTTTATTATAAAAAATATGATTTCTGTAAGTTTTACAGTATCTAGCAAGACAAAAATACAACACCACATACTGTATTTCAAAATGTATATTTCGTTCTGGATTGGACTGGAACTTACTCAGCTAACGTTTTCAATAATTAGAAACGCAGCTTACATTTATGTGTGATACTGCAATATCAATTCCGATTCATAAATTAGTTTTAGAGTAATTGACAATAAAATTGTTAAAAAAATAGAGTAAGAACATTTAATTGAAAACATTAACCCTCATTTGTAACTATTCCCATATATATATATATATATATATATATATATATATATATATATATATATATATATATATATATATATATATTGGGGAAGATAAATAAGATTTTGAACGAAAACGTTTTCAAATATGACTGAAAGTTGAAAAGTATATGTTAGGCTGTGATCAAAGTAATTCAAAAACTATACATCTTTGGAAGCTGAAATTTTAAAGATGGTTTTAGATGCTACAAGGTACACCCCTATTAATTTTGATACATATCCAAGTAATAGATTAAGGAGCTAGGGGGGAAAAAAACCCTACCAAAATATTTTGCCTACAAAGACTAATGTCGTGATAAACAAAAACCCTTTTTACTTAGAAGGCTTAAGTTTTACTGATAGGTAAACAAACCAAATATGTACCCTATTACGTTTTTCCCCCCAAAACAAAATATCCAACTACTGTTTTATCACTGAAACAAGGGCAAGATTATTATAGTTCCCCAAGGGACGTGATTTCCGTATACCTATTAATCATCCAACACAAGCCATTCCATTTTACTAGATCAATACTACAAAGCATCCGAAAATCCGAAACGAAAACTGATTAATTAATACATCGGCTCTTCAAACAACGTTAAACATTGGGTAACCTTTCTCTTTCTAAATCCCTTATTTTGAAAAAAAAATAACCTGTCCTCTCGCTTGACTGACAGACTGATTTCAGGACATTGCAACAATAAATATTTCTATTTCGAAAAACTGTAAGGAGACACATTTAAACCGCGCACCCGCCAATTCAACAACAATGTTTCAAATACAGTATGTACTTACCATGACTGATTTAATCTAGGAAAACTTTCTTCAGAAAATCGGAAAATATTTTTAGCAAACAGAAAATCTCCGTTTGTATCGATTATTCGTGTAAAATGACAAACAAAATTTGTAATCGATTTTCGGAAAACCGAGTAGTAAACGAATGAAAATACTTTCTCCCTTCGAGGATTCTATTTTTAATAATAAATAAAAAAATAAAAAACCTCTGAAGCTAAATTCAAAAGAGAGTACTTTGTCGCAACCTTAGAATAGATAAATTTGTTTTGGAACAAGGAGATGATGAAGCAAATGTTCTTCAGAAACTTCGACCTGATGTTTCCCTAAGTTATATTTTTTTGGCAAACTGCATTCAGGAAAACCAAGGTGAGAGTAAAAAGAATGGAACCATTATTGGAATTGCATTTTTTTTCCTTGGTATCTTTCTAGGAACATTTTCAATCTTTAAGCTCTTGTGACCGAGTACTAACAAATGGTAAACATTAACTGTAAGCCTGTCAAGTAAATTTTTTAGTGTTCACGTGATTATGAGGTCATTTTCTCAGTCACGTGACTTTTGATCATGACCAGACTGCCTGTAAAAAGTTAATCTCAATGAGTCAACTTGTCTATATATTTTGGTCACCTAAAATGAACGGTTTAGAAGTTGATTTTAAGTCATGTGACTTCCGGTTGACCCACGTCGATGAAAAATAATATTAGCCATCCTCAATATTATACTTAACATTCGACACCTTATTTAGTATTTCTGTACCTTATGGTTTCGGAGGAATAACGGGAAGAAAAAAAAATAAACTAACGTTTTCTTTTATATGCAAATATGTAGACAGATAGATAATGATCATTATTATTATCATCAAATAACCTATTTCTGTCTCCTCTAACCTGTATACCATATCATACATGCACACATTTAGCATTCCCTACACCAAACTGTATGCCCACGGCTAATCATACCCCATATTTGCGCAAGCGACACCAACACCCTTACTCCACACAATCACTGATGACAGCGTCCGATTCCCCCACTGAATTCACATCACTTATTCATGGAAAGTAGGGGTTATCTAAACTGACACCACTCTACCTTCTCCTAATGGTTTTTAAGAAAATTTAATTTATCAAATAGGAGCCATCCGTCTCTGCTCTGTCTAAAAGCATTTTCTTGATACTAAGTCAACATAATATATTAATGCAATACAGCAAGCAACTATGCTGCTAGCATGTTTTTCTCCGAGTAGTTCACGATGATATCGCACTACAAGCAAAGAGTTTTGATAATAATTTTCCTAAACTACATCTGAAGCATCTACAATTGCTAATTACAGCTGTACTTACTCCTACCATGGCTCCTAGCAAGCATGGAAAGACAAAATGACACAGCTTAAGAAAGAAAACAAAAATAACATTTCTACATATGTGCCAGCAATGTACCGAGTAAGGCTTCAAAACTAGTCTGGTTTTTTTAATTTCACTTTAAAAACATTTCATTAAAATTATTCAAACCAAAAAAAAAATCTAAATTTTGCTGAAATATTCAAGAAAGTTTTATCTCCTTTATAAACTTCATTGAATATTCTTTTTAAATAACTACTGAAAAAACAATACTTTTGTGGATTTAGAAATAGTATTCTAAATCTACAAAAAGCTCAGTACATTCATTACATTGAATATATTCTTATTTATATATTCATGTTATTCTAAAATAAATTCTTATTATTCTTGGTGATGAAAACATCTGTTTACGTAATAAACAGCAACTCTAAGGAACCAATAACTATTCTGTAAATAAACTTTGCATATTACTTAGAAAACTGTGTCCGACTGTTTCTTCTATGTTAATAAAGAAACACACGCCGTAATCATAGTATTATGCGTCAACATTGACACTTTATTTTCAAAACAAAACATTATTTTCAATAGAAAGCTTACCGTATTATTTGACTTTAATGTTTGTCTCAACTGTAGCAATCTTAAAAACGTTTGGCATAAACACTATTTTAAAAAGAAAAAAGAAAAATATAAAATATAAAGCATAACTTTACAAGGCCTATTACTTACTGAAGTCTTCTTCAATTAGATACTTGAAAAATAGCTCTTTTGTAAATGGATAGATCCGAAGCGTTGCATTTGTTTTTATGTTTGAAAACAGTTTATATGCCTGAAGTTTTAAGATTGCTTAATATACTATTCATAAATAAGTTTATCGGAACAGTCATACAACTTAATGTGAATTTGACGACATTTAGTGTGCGAAAGAAAATCTAACTAAATAAAAAATCTTACTTAATGATTTTGATTTGAACGAAATGAATTAAAAACCTGTGTATTTGGACAGTGTGTAGGTCATGACATAATTACAATAATTATGTTTGCTATGTTTGTGCGAGATATCTGATGATTCTTTTTTTTTTTTTTGTAATAATGAATTAAATTTCATTTCAATACTTTCTTAAGAGTATTCGTCAGCAAATGATACCAATGTTTATTAGTTGATATCCTAGCATAACTGTTTGCTTGGAAGAGTCATCTGTTAACTGTTTTATTGCGAGTGTTGAAACATGGCAAATGGATTTTGGATTAATATTGTTGTTATTATTATTATTATATTAATGTTTCTATTCTTGGGTTTTCCCTGCTAAGACAACATGGCGGGTCAAAGCAATGGGGAGGGGGGGGGGGGGAGGGGGGGTGGTGGGGGGGTGTTGTTGTCCATGATTTTCTTAATATTTCGTGTTGGGGTTGATTACCACAATCTTTTGGAGTTGTGCATGTGTTTTTGTGATTATTAACTACAGCTTATTATTTTTAATTAAATTAATTATAATGGAATGTTTAAAATGTGCTACATAAATATGTTAATTCTTGTGTTCTTTTTTTTCCCTATGTTATCAGTAGGAATTTTCTTCTTCTTTCATTCTGTAAATGTTTATATGTAATAATATATATAAACAAAATAATATTATATAACTCCAGAACTCATTTGATAGGGAATCTTTTTTCCCTAATGGGACTGTACTGTAAATTTAAAGATAATAAATAATAATAAAAATATTATTATTATTATTATTATTATATTTTTAAGTTCTGGGAAGGATTACCATGTTTATTCTCAGCATTTAAAAATTATTTAGAATTATTAACTATTAGATTTGTGTATATGATCTACATTTCAAAGCAATCTGAATATCATCTGAGAATATTTGATACTCTATATTTGAATTATCACCACTGTTCGAAATATATCTCTGTATTCAGGATAACAATTGCGCGAAAGAAACACAAAACCACCACCAAAGCGGTATATGACGATTTACACTCGTTAAATTCTTAAATGTTTGAAGGATTGGGAAGTTATTCTTGTAATTACTAAAAAAGTTCAGCATTAATCGAACTGTATAGGTTTGAATCCTCAGTAAGAGGTTGATGTTCCTTGACCGTCTGAATCGAAACTTTTATTTATTGCATAACTTACAATTTGTGTCCCTATTCGAGCATTCACATTAACTTCTCCATCTGCTAGCTTCAATGAAGGAATGGCAATCCTTCTCTAGTTTGAATATCACTGTCATTATTTTGAAAAGACCTACACATCTACTGATGAGATATTGGGATGAGTAGGAATATTCCAACAGTTGCGCGGCGCTTTTGAAATGAGTTGTGTTTGAAGGCTTTTGACATGGACCAATTAAATGGCTGGAAAATCGAAACTTTAACGTTCATAATATTCTTGTCACTCGAAATGACATTTAACTTGAACAAAAACTGACTTAACATTCGTAATGTAAATGAAGATTTGAACATAGAATTTGGCATTTCAAGTCACTTATCCACTTCTTGAAAAAAGAACTACGTCTTTCTAAATAGCTACGGAGATGTTTTGGATAGAGAAATGTTTTTATGATGATGCCCTTTTGTACTCTGCAAAATCTTAATTAGGGAGGATTTTCGCTGGTTTTTAATCGTTACTTTTCAGGCAAATTTTAAAAAGAAAAATGTAGATATAAATCAAATTTGAAATTGTTGAAAAAAGAGTGAGTACTCCAAGAAATTAACGAAAGAAAATAACTTTAAAAGTGAGACAACTATTTCGTTTATCAGCATTCCCTACAAACGATTGTCTACAAACGAATGAACTGGATGCATTAGCTACATAAAAAGCCTAAATATTATGTTCATATGTTTAATGAAATTTCAAATTTACTGTATTAATACATTGAAGTAAAACTCAACTGTAAACTCAGGGTAAAGTTGAAATGTTTAATCAAATTCAAAGACGATATTGTAAACAATACAAAGCAGAAATGTAAACGCAATTTTACAATTATAACGAATCACTCTAGATTAAGAGAATTCTTCATAATGGAAATTATAGTTTTTGTAAAGTACTTTTTTAGATATCTCTACACATTAGTTTTCATTAGAATTATTTTTTTACCTTGTTTACTAACGTTACTATTTCCTCATTCATGAAGTGTTACTTCAAACAAAAGTGAACCTTTATTTCGTTATTTTTGTGGAGAATTTATTTAATTTAAATTTTAGACAGTTTTGCGAATAAATATTGCCTGGGTACACCACAAGCGGGTAGTCTTGTATCTAAGAAAGAAAACTGAAAGAAAAGTACTTAAGCTAGCTCTGGGAATGAAAGCCAAATAGCAACAGAGATAACTAATTAGCGGTCAAAACCCTCTATCACACTAGACTACTCTTAGAAAATGGGAAATCAGGAGAAAAGTTCGAATTCTTTTACAGACCATATACTTCAATTTGAGAAGTGGTTAATTATTAATTTATAATTCAATATGACTTCAGAAAGCTTGTAATATATATAAAGTTAAAAGATAAAAATTTAACGTGTGTGAATACAATTACGAATGAATTTAAAAAAGCACTTGCTTAACACTTGCTTAAAATGCAATGAATTTAAGCAAGTGTGTTAACTTTTTTAAATTCATCCGTATATAAATTTAGAAACAATTTAGAAAACAAAAACGCAATATTCTGAGTTTTTGTTTTCTAAATTGTTTTTAAATTTTAGTTATTTTAATTTCCATTTAAGCCGCTGATGACGTGAGGATAAATTAGCCGTATCTTCACAGAAACAGTGATATGGTTTTGGTATTGGTATTTCAAATTCCACATTACTGTCCGACTTTATATATACATATATATACACGCATATATTGTACCTTTTCCAGATCTTAGAAATAAGTGCTAACGAGTACCATCACACTAAAAGCAGTTATATATAAGCGTATATATAGATATATAGTTAACCATATCAATGTCGCTATAGTAATAAGTATTACTAAAGAGCAGAAAAAAATACTAAAGACAAAAATTAAAACAAGATATAGGAAGTGCACTATAAAACTCCGATTTAATTTTCTTTTTACCTTTCGGTGCATTGTACATCTCAAATATTTCATTTCTTTGAAAAATCACAATATACCATATTTCATGAAAATCCATTGATCAGCAGTAGACTTATTACTTGGAAAAAGGCAAAATTTTAAAAACGGAGGAACGGTGATTTATTTTCATCCACTTTCGATTAAATTTGGGATAGTTCTGTAAGTTGATCATACTGCGTAAAAAGTTGCATGAAAATCGATCAGAGACAGTGCAGGAACTAATGTAAGCACAACAGAAATAATGAATTCAGTAGGCTATGTGAAAGACACCAAAAGATGCATTAATAGTAATAAAAACATTTAAATATCAAATTATGTTTTTTTTTACATTCAACTAAGTAACTATATTAATATACTGCAATGTAAGGATATGATCTGAAATAAGTTATATTTGCATTTTTTATTAAGTAGTTATGTGCTTATTTAAAAAAAATAAAAATAAATTAAAGAGTGTGTTTACAAAAATGTTGTAGTTATACAACTAATTATCAAATAAATTCTTTAAAACCATCAGATTTAAAAGCTATTTTTGTTTACAAATTAAAATACGAATGCATAGATGGAATTGGCTGCTAAGAGTTTTACCTGTTCTTGGTCCAGCAGGAAGCGCTGCTGTTCTTGCGATGGAGATGCAGTGACGTCACAATCCAGATGCTGCGACAGCGATGAATGATGGGAAGTGGTGGGCGTGGTTAATGGCCGTGACGTCGATGTAATGGAAATACTTGATTTCCGAGAAGAAGAAACGGAGAGTGCCCTCTTGCGGGGCCGACGCAGTTCGCCGTCTAGGTCTTCGTCGTCGTCCTAGGTTAGAAAAAGAGAATTCAATTATCTTAAGATTTCGAGAAGTCATAGATGGAGAGAAAAGCAACACATTTAAACTGTTTTTACAGTAAATAAAAAACAAACATACGAAGTTTAAACATACTTTTTTATTTTTAAATATTTTAATGAAACTAAAATGTAAAAAACAAACCCACTCTATTTACGTTCAGATTGATAAATTAATGTTTTATATAGAATTTTTAAAACTGAAAATGAAAGATTCTTTGTAATGCAGTATTAAAGTAATCACTTAACTTTTGGATTCAAAAATTGAACCTGAATTCGCAATATTAAAGGTGATGCCTCATTTTTAGTCCATTATATTGGTTATATTATTTTTTTTAATGATTTTTCATAAAATTCTAATGATTTTTTAGAAAAAAGGTGTTTAATCATGTATTTTTATGTTATTATCCAACTGTCGGATGTGGAAACAAAATTACTTAAAAAAGATAATTGATGAAATTTGATATACTCTTTGAAATAAATATATTTCACCATCTGAAATAAATGTAATTTACATTTACGAGTAGTTTATTTTTCGAATTCGAAATTGAGTTATACGTATTTTATTTTATATTATTTTTGTCATCTTTCGGTCGCATCTGTCTAATGGTGAGAGAGTACACCACGCGGCAAACCAAAGAAGCGCTTGTAGATATTAACGAAAGCAAACTGCAGGTGGCGCGGCGATCGAAATAAAGAGACGACAATCAGAACGGCGAGACTATTTAGAAGATGATGAATAACGCAAAATTGATGATTTTAAGAATAGCAGCTGAAAGGTAGCGAATGACGATGCGAAAGTAACATACTTTACGGATATCAAGTGAAATTCTCGTCAGATTAGAAGTTTTGCTACATAGTGGTTACTATGTAGATAGAAACGAAACTGAGAATTCTCATAAATCAACTGGCTTGATGTCGGGTACATTAAATTAATATTCACTCATATTAGATTGAGTCTGGATTATAGTATTTGAATTTGGATTCAAATTATGCAAAACACAGTTCTGAGGGGAAAATTCGAAATTTACATGTTTTCAACAAACCTGTTTACCGGTCTTTCAGTAAAAGTAATTCAAAGAACCTATTAAAAAATAATTATTTTTAAAGCTGGCTTGAAATCTATGAACTAGTGTTGCATACCAGAAATTGAAAAAATTTCTTATACAGATGGTTATTACATGTTCTCAAAGAAAAAAAAAATATGCTGAAATTGAATTATGCGTATGATTTTAAACCAAAGGTTCCCAGTTCATGGCGTCCTTATTGTCTCAGTAGTTTTTCCACGACACCCATAGGCCAAAAGAAATACCTAAAAGTTTATTAAGCAGTTAGATTTAAAGAACTTCAGTATTTATGTAAAGAAATTTAACGTGTGGAAATGTAAATAGATAAATAAATCTGTAATCACACACATTCGTAAAGATATGAAAAGATTTAATAAAAATACGTACACTAACGTCTAAAATTCTGGAGAGATATTATATTATTACCTCACTCGAAAATGATAGACGGATAGCTGTCGAAATTAGCATACATTTTTAATAAATCTTTTCATATCTTTACGAATGTGTGTGATTACAGCTTTATTTATTTAACTTAAGTATTTATGTTATTGGAAAGAATAATGCACGCAAATTAAAAAACAACAGCAATAGCTTTATTTCATTCTGGAAAATTTGAAATATCTCGCAGCATTCCTATGAGTTCGCTACGGCGCAATTTGGGAAGCGGTGGTTTCAACTTAACTTAAGCATAATTCGATGTGATTAGACTTGTACGGAAGAAACAAAACACCAAAATTAAACTATCTAATAAATTGAAAAAAAAAATAAAGTTAACTCTTTTAAAGATCTTATGACTAATCCTCATGCAGTATTCCTATATAAAAAAGTCTATCTAATTACGCTGCTATGTGCATCTAGTGAATAGATATCTTACCTCTAATGACACCGGAATACCTTCGGCTATAGATTTTCGTCTTCGGAGTTCTGCCAAGAGATCGGAGAACTGTTCTTTGAGTTCTGTCATTCTGGCTGTGAGTTCCAGCTGACTGGGTCCTGTGTCGAAGTGTTCAGGACTGCCCGTCAGGCCTCCCATTAGGGCAGCAGCGTCCAACTGCTGAGTGATGCTATGTAATTCATCTTGGACGTCGTGCAATTTTTGCTGGAGCTGAAAGCAATCGATATTAATATAAAACAAGGATTTTTTTTATTTTAAAATAAGTAATAACAAAATAAACTCTTAATTGAAATCTTGATACAGTATTTCTTTTCATTTTCTTTTTGAAAGACTTGTTAGAAAGTAAATTAGACAATAACTATAAAATAAAATCAAATAAAAAAATAAAAAAGCATTGGTTAATTATTCGAGAAAATTTATTAATAATGAAGGATCTTTTGAAAATTCCGACCTCAAAATGCTTACTGTTGGACAACTGATCACAGGAGCCTTACCTTCTGCGTTATTCTACCTTTAGATATCTAGGTAGGTAGATTGTTCCTGTACGAGCCTTCATTGGCTAATGGGAGAGCTGAAGGTGAGGATGGACCCTAGTTGAGATTGGATGGTCAGCCCAACGCTCGTCCGCCTTTACCTCCGGGAAAGAAAGCCAGTTCCCATTTTACAGAGGACTAGGTGGACCCTAGAGCCCATCCCGAGCAAAAATTCCCGACTCCGCCGGATAGTCAACCGGCTTTCAGCTTGCAGCCGAGTAGCTGTACCGCTGAACCACAATCTACCCCTGTACCGATGCTTTATTAAATTTTCTCAAAAAAAGAAAATCTAATCTCCATTTTTATTCTTTAATGATGGATATAATTTCTAAAATGTTAAAAATGCAGAATAAGTTTTTCTTTTTTTATTGACTCCTGATGAACTTTACATTTTTCAAGTTGAATTAAAATAATTAAAAAGCACAAATAAATTAAAACATCACCCCTATTAAAGTAGAAATTTAAAAAAAGTTTGGTTGTTCAAGTCTAAATAAGCGACAATAGCTGATCATTAAATTATTATTTTTTTTTTTTTGAAAATTTAAAGTAATTTAAAAGTATTCATAACGCTTTTCATTATCCTATAATTAAAAATTAGACTTAAACTTTTAATATTCTACTTTTTATTTAAAAGTTATATCTTATTTATTTTAAATAAAAAAAATAATTAAGAATAAAAGTTAAGAGGTAAATTTTGATTCATTGAAATAAAAATATTAGAAATATTTTTAATCTAAGAAATTTATGAATTTAAAAATACGGAATATCGAAATACGTAAATAAGATTATAGTTCAATAAGATGTTCCAAAATTTATAATATAAATGTAATTTGTAAATTCTCTTATAAATATAGTGTGTGTAAAGTATGAAAGAAGATCGATAGGTTTTTAATAGTAAAGGCTCCCCCACTGATAAACTTCACTGTAAGACATTACGATACTGCAGTGAAGTTTTCAAGCAGGGGAATTTGTTTCTCTTTGGAAATTATATTAATTTTTTGACGTGATTTTTCAGTTTTCATTCATTTTGTACATAGACAATTCGTTATTTTAAAATATTATTCTCCAATTGTATTATATTAATGCTGTATTTAAAAAAAAAAGTTTTATTGAATATTTTAGGTTTTTCGTGAAGATCAAATATCTCAAACTCATTTCAAGGGAACCTAGTGAGATGTTTCAGTCTTTCCACAAACCGAATGTGGTGTGGGAGATTTATCGCGGGCCGCAACTAGAAAAAACAAACTTACCCTACCTTAGAATAGTAGAAATAACAAAACTACTAACCTTAGAATATTGGAAGTAATAAAATAATATAACTACTACTTTTTTGAATAAGAACCAATTCAGTAAAATTAAATTGTAATCCAACAGATTTTTTTTTCTGAAAATATTAAAATTTGTACAGAGATTGTTTTTTACTAATTACCATTTATTTTAGTTTTATTTATTTTAGTTAAATTTAATAATTTTTCTGAGCTGAACTGAAAAAGAAGACGAACTTTTGAAAGATAAATAAAGGGCCCGCAAAAACTATCAATCACAAAGTACGTAGTATACAGACGTAATTCGCGTGTCGAGAGTTTAAAGAGTTGTTGTTAATAATGCAGAATCAGAATTCGTTAATGAACAGCGCTTATTTATTGTACTATTTTTATTTTGTTTTGTTTTTCTATTATTTAGTTTTATACAATACTGGCTTTATAAATAAAGCAGGGCTTTTTTTTTAAATAACTTATAAAAAAAATTAATAATAGAGAATTGATCTAAGAATAAAATTTTAAAAAATATTATTTAATTTATTGAATTTAAAAGGGTATAAATTATATTACATTTATCATATTTACCCGGAAACATCAGAGAAAAAGAAGAATTTTCTCTTTGAAAGGTGGTTGAATGAAATGCAGAGAATGCTGTTTATATGATTTTTTTTTCTACTTTATTTTTGAAAAGAATGAAAAAGAAAAGACAGATAAGGAAGCCTCAAGAAGTTAAATCTAGCTCCTTGTAAATGCCTGTCCTTCAAAGCTCTTTAAATAGCTCGTAAAGTAATTCATTGCTCGGAGATATCAAAGCGAATAACACCTTTTTTCAAATTCTGGAGGCAAGGCTTCGTTTTATCTGATAACGCTTTCATAACATCTAAACGTAACCAAGAAGTTTTTTTGGTGACTAGATTTTTCAGTGTTGAATGCAAATTTTAATGAGTTGCGATTTTCAATTAGGGAAATTCAGCAAATTATTTTGCTTTGCTGAAATGAAACTTCTTAAGCAAAAAATAAGTTTTTATCACAATTTGCTACGAGACGGATGATGTAACTACGGTGAGTTAATTGTGAATTGTAAACCAAATAAATTCAAAGCGACAAAAATAAAGCAAGCTACAGAACGGGATTTTTTCCCGCCAATTAGAGAGCAACCCCCCCCCCCCAAAAAAAAAAACAAAAAAAAAAAAAAAACAAAAAAAAAAAAACGAAGCAATTGCGATAGGGAACGGAAAACTATGTGATGTTGTTTATATAATTTGCTGCATGTTACATAAAACGAAACATTCATTAAATATCAGAAAAACTGAGACAGTTGCTTTCTTTTCCAGTATATGCCATCGATAACCTTACTTAAATGATATCTTCAGCAATTGAAACACTTATAAAGGCAGATATCTCTGCAATTCGTTGTCGAATAATTCGCAGTGAGAGGACAGCCTATCACGATTTAAGCACTTTGAAAGAGGTATGTGCCAGAGAGACGGATCACTCCATCTCCGAAATCAACATGGAATTTTGATTTTCATGTGCAACAATTTCAAGGGTGTATACCGCGACTGTATAACATCAGAAAAGACATCCAGCGTGCGACACCGCTGCGGTTGACGATGAAGAACTCTAGACGACTGAGGACAATGTCGTCTGGTACACATATTGTAACACCCGACCGGTATGCAACAATGCACCAGATAATAGAAGAATTCAATCTTGTGGTCACACGTAACATCTGCATTCGGACAGTACAGCGTTCTTTTTCTTCTATGGAGTACAGGAGTCACAAGACGACTGGAAACGTTTAGCCTGATCAGATGAGTCGCGGCTCCAACTATTCGGGCAGATGGAGGACTATGCAAAAACCCCACGAGGCAATAGATCTCGCTTGCCAAGTCCAGGGAGGCGATAGCTCCCTTATGGTGTGGGTTTTTTTTCAGCAGTCATCACTGACCGGAGGACGCTACGTAACTATCCTTGCGGATCATTTGCACTCGTTCATGTCATGCATTTACTCACATGAGAGTGGGCTTTTTCAGCAGCATCACCAGACCGCAGCCACCAAATTATGGCTGGTGGAGCATTTCTCAGAGTTTCACGTCATTAGTTGGCTCAGTCATTGCCGGATTTGAACCCAACAGAAGACTGTGTTCAACGTACCGTCGTTGTCAGGGTTCCACCACCTCCGATTATTAGGTAATTGTAAAACTTTATTGAGGAGTCACGGTGTATATTATCTACATAGTATTTCAGAGAGCTCGTGGAGACCATATCGCGTTAATCCGACAAAAAGAAGGATCTACTGCGCTACTAGACAATACAATCTACTTTATCCTCCCAAATTGTTTAAAGAAATATGTCACAATTTATAAAAAAATAGTTAAATTTAAATACATTTTTAAAACTCTGCTTAAATAAACAAACCTAATAATCATTTAACTTATTGTCCTCCAAATGAGAGATGGCCGGCGGAAGTTTGAACTGCGCAGCCCTTCCGGTAGCTGATCAATTATGTTTTCCTGTCACAATGGACGATGGCGTCTGCTTTCACTGAGACAGACATGTTGATAACGCCAAATTAAAACTTCTCTCGACTATTTAGCGTTATTTCAATACCAGTTGCTAACAATAAGTATTTATATAAATAAATAAATAAATATATATTATTTATAAATACAATGCTCTTTTTCAAAGTAACAAGCGATTACCTGAATGGCGGCGTCCTGTCATAAAAATCAGACGGAAGTGCCTGACCAGACTAATCGATCATACATGCGCAGATCGCACAAAAACAGGGCGGCCATCTCTCATTTGGAGGGCAGTAATATCCTTATCCCTATTAACACATTGGAAACTATTGATAATTAATGCTTCAACGTAATACGGACCTCATAGTTGAAATTTTGTGTAAGATGTTGAAAGCATTAATTATCAATAGTTTCCAATGTATTGTGACGAACAATTTGGGAAAATTCTTTAAACAATTTGAGAAGATAATATATATTGCATTGTTTTGAAAATAATTAAGAAGTGATTACTACTTATTGCTAATAGCACGATTACTATTCTGAGATTTAGGTACTGTTATTTAAATTCAAATGTAGTAGATGATGCCTG
>JAFIDM010009631.1:288315040-288325463 GCA_023159025.1 Thereuonema tuberculata | reverse complement strand
TTTTACGCACATTTTGAATAACTGTTATCACACGAACTTCCAGGCATGATTAAGATTGATGGTCATTCCCTTATATGGCAAACATTCTATAATAATTTGATAAACTTAATAAATATTTTTATTTACAGATTTTGCTTTAAAGTTCATTTTTTTTTAATATGAACAAAATACAAAAAAATTGCAGAATTGTAAATTATATCTTAAAGGAACAATATGTAAATTACTCTTTCTAAAAGAATCTTCAACACACTGAATATTTTTACGACGTAATCTTATCTTTCCTGTGCAACTCAGGGAAAAGATTATGAAAACGTTCAGAGACACGGATTACATCTCCTCCTTCACGGTATTTCATTCGCCCGTATCAAAACAGTAAGATAAAAGGTGCTTTATTCTCCTTTCTTATCTGCTTGTATTGTTCTAAAATATAAAATTTCAACGTTTGGAGCAGTTGTTAATTTTTGCCCACTGATGACAATAGAGGGCGCTTCACGATGGCAAGTCCGACTTCGTGCAATGATGAATGTTGAGTGAATATCCTTCGCAGACGCATTCTTATCTCTTCCTTATCTTTAATGAATCTTTTCATTTTAATCATTTACACCTTTGATAATTTGCTGCTTTTAAGTTATTCTGAAAACTTTCTTTTAACAGTCTCTTCTTTAAAAGAAAAAAAGAAAAAAGATAATCAGCGTAAGGTAAAGCTTTCGTTTTATGAGAACGGTCTAATCCATCATGTGACAAAAAATTCTAGTTGGTGCACCAATTTTCGAATATCCATAAGACAAATCCCGAGCGAAACATGGATAGTTAACTTTCATCTTTCCTAGATAATTAATTACATATTTATCGTGACAATGGAGATTTTGATCTCTTGCTCTTTAGTTACAAGTATAATATTGATCTTCTTTTGGGTTATATATTGCAGGAAAACGGAGGAAACTGGAAACTGGGTTTTATTTATTTATTTTTTTCCCCGGTGTGCATGAGTCTTATTGGGTAGTATAAAAGATTATATTTATCTTTGTTCGTAACTGGATTAGAAACTGCCGTGTTTCATTCCTGCTTGGTCAACATTAGATTGGCCTGCAGAGGGCAGTGATATTTATTTATTTTTTGCTTTTCTTTCTGCTGAAATTAATGGCATTGCAGTTTCTGACTTTATATTATTCTTTACGTAGTCACTGAGTTTTATCATCAACAGATGATTTTGACAGGTCTTATACAAAATGATTCAGAAAGAAGTGTCACAACTTAGTGTAGCAATGGGAGGCATTACAAACCAGAACGTCCATATTTGAATGGCCCAAATCGTTGCAATCGAAGGAAACACATTACGTATTTAGAATGAAAGAACTTTATTACAATAATTGCGCACAAAAAACAAAAAAAAACAAAAAAACAAAAAACAAACCCGAACACTGTTTTATATATAGCCTTTTGGTAATTCTAGAGTAACAACAATCCATTGCCTCTGAACAAATCCTGTACAATAAATTCATGAAATAAGCAAATTTAACGTTTTTGAGACTCACGGCTATATTGAAAGATGAGACTCGTTAGATGCAATATGTCGCGTTTTGTTACCAGGGCAGTTCTTGATGTCACATATATTCACAGTAATATAGGCTTTTCATTGTGTTTCTCTTAATATATGCTTGATTCTTTTAAACAACCTTCCTTCATTTAGTCATATACTAATATGGATTTTTTGACTTGTAATGACTTCCAAAAGCTGTGTTGAAGTTATGACGTTTCATTATGAATAATTAATTATAAAATAGGTTACTACGGATACTGTTAAAAGTTGAATTGCTTTTACTTTCTTAAGTTTCTTTTTTTTTGACCTTCGTGAAGAGTCTTGACTCACTGATATTTCATCAGTAATAAGGCGACGAACCAAATTCCTAAAGCATATTTAATAACTGAAATTATTTTATTTTAACTTCATTTAAAACTCACAAAATAACTAATTAATATATTTCTAAAGGGAAAAGTATAGTTTTCATTATTTCATACTAGGAAAAGTTAACTAAGCCGATCGTTAAAAACCACTGACCAATTGACAGAACAAAATGTCAATTGTTATCCAACATAAGAAAATTAAAAAACGAAAAAAATGCAAAAAAAGGTAATTAAAATGATAAAAATGTAAAAAGTAATTGAAAAAAAAAATTAATAAAAATGTACAAAGTAATAGAAAAAAAGGATAAAAATGTAATTAAAAAAATTATAAAAGATAGTTTTACTCAACGAATGGCGTAAAAAAGGGACCCTATAGGATTTTCTCTTACATGTTTTGGATTAAATAGGTTAAGATATTTACCTCTTCCACAGGGGGTTTGTGAAGCACTTCCTCTCTCGCTATAAGAATGAAACTTCTCCTACGATGTTCTCCAGGAATACGTCGACCGGATAAGAGTTTCGACATTTTGTCAATCTGTGGGAAACGAGTTAAAGTTGACTTTGATGTAATTTTAAATTATGAAATCTTTTATAAAGTGTATTTTTAAACTTAAGCAAATTCTGCTTTAAAGCGAAATGAAAATCTGAGTTCGAATTCTGAAGTCTCGTCATTATGCCGTGTGAATTTCTTAAAAGAATTTGAATTTCACTTACAATCACAGTAATGACTGTAGTTAGAGGAATAAAAATATGAAAACTAAATAACAAAAGAAAAGATTCTCAGATTAATTCAGCGTAGACATCAATAAAATTGAACAACAAGAAACCCAAATAAATGAGTCCATAATGGAAAATTTGTTGATGCTGAAACTCCGAACTGTAATCAGTTTTAAATTACATTAATTAATCAGTGCATTAGATTAACTAGTGGTTAGTTAATCTAACCAATGAATGCTTTCGAAAATTGAAAAATCGTGCTCAATTAAGTAAAGCGATAAAGTTAACTATTCCCACTACAGTTCGAAAAGAAGTCATCTTTCCTTCATTAAAAATCAAAATCAACAATTACAATTTTTTTGTAAACTTTTTGTTTTTGCTTTGTCTCTGGAACTGTAATTTCTAAAGAAAAAAAAATCCCTTGTTAATTAACAATAAATTACATTTAAGAAAACATATATTTAGGAAACTGTATAGACACACGTAAAGTACTAGACAGCTTTCGAAAACCTTTACATGGCCTCTTTTGCTACTGTACTGACTTAAATAAAATGAAAACCCTACACAAATAATGAACTCACTATACAAGCTTGTCAACGCATTTGATATTTTTTTAAAATGTTTATCTGCCGAAATATAATTTTTATTTCCTTTTATCCACTCATCAATTCAATTAATCACTGTTTACGTTTTTAAGATTTGAAGATAATTTTTTCTTCGTTTAAACAGCCTGTTTCTACATGTTGAGTCAAAAGGAGATATTTCTATATAAGTCCAAATTAATCAACGACTTATCCTTAGAATAAGATTACATTTTACAGTTCTTGAAGCCCTTGAAAACTATGACGCCACCTTCTTAGTCGCAATCTTAGATTTTTTTTTTTTTTTGTATCTGCACCTGTTGGATTAGTATTCCTACGTGATCACTGACTTACCAGGTCTCCATTGATCTCCAAGAGGTTTGATCCCTCTTCTTCAAACATTAAAAGCTGTGATCTACGCAACGATAATAAAGAAACAAGGACTAAATGAAGGAGAAATGACTGTATTGCAGTCATTTATCAAAGCATATTGCAGCATTTTGGTCGAAGTATTCACTGCCTCGGAAAGAAGCTGCGAGTTAGTTTAAACAACTGAGTAAGTATGCCAAATTTCATTAAAATGGATGCAGTGGTAATAAAATTATTTGGTTTTGAACGTATGTTTTGTTAGAATTTCAGTTGTCGAGGTCAGTTGCCAAGAATAAAATTTCATGGAAACAACATGGAATGACACAATGAACTAATATTTTCATCCAATTTGAGTACTTTTGAATCAATGGTACCATTGAGAACCGTTGGATCTATCTTAATAGCTTAATTATATCGAGTTACAGACAGACCGACATACAGACAGACAGACAGACGAAATTAGCAAATTATATAAGTTGATTTCCTACAATTTTTAAATTTTGATTTTACTTCTGTTTTAAACTTTACCATCTCAATTACTTTTTTTTGTATTTTTAATCAGGAATACAATCCTATATTGCAAAAAGCATTTATTTTCTTTGTTGTATTTATTTTTCGAAATTTCAACTACTCTTCAGAAGCTTTAAATTGGGAGAAATCATTCATCTTTCAAAAATCATGCAAATTTACATGAACTCTCTACGTAAAAACAATCTTTGGAAATTGCAGGAGTAACCGGATTTTTCTAATTCCTTAACGCATTCTGTACAATTCTTAGCTGAAGTAAATAAGTAAGATAATGGCAAAATTTAATTTGCGTGATACAATTATAACAATAAAAATAAGCATAAAATCCACACATTTAAAGGATTCACTGAACTATTTTTGGAATTTACGTACTGGGAACCCAAGACAGACTGTTTCGATGTTCCTACATCTCGTCAGTTGGATTCGCTCAGTACTCATAGTTCAGTGGAATCCAAAGAAATATAAACAAAAGACAAGGTTAAACAAGACAATGGCCCTTGAGATAAAAAAAAAAACCATGAAAAAACAAATTAAGAATAAAAAGGGCAATAAATTAATCTCCGCTAGCAGGTCGCGGAAAAGATTAATTTGTAACCTAGACATAAATAAGTAATAATAGAAATGGAGTTATTTCTTCACTTTTGAGGAACACATTCAAAATATCTTTGCACAGGCTGCAGAAAAGAAAGCTATAGGGAGTCTCTCAATAGCATCACTTACAAATCATTACAGCGGTGAAAATATTAACGGCACAATATTGAAATCAAGATTACAGTATTTTTAGCATCGTTTTCTATAATACATTAAAGGAAAAATCCATAATGTTTCCATTAGAAAAGACAAAAATTTGATCGTATGCTAGGATGAAGCGGGATTCCAAAGTGACGAATTGCGTCCCGCTGACTATATCCGACGTGAACAAATTTTATACACAAGGCGTATCAAAACTCACTGTACAAATTGTAATGGGAAATAGGGAGAACAAACAAATCTTTTTCGTCTATGAATGTATGACAGCAACCTTCGTTACTGAGGGAACTATTTTGCAGAGCTGCAATCGGCTAGAGAGGAGATATGGAATACCAAGACAAATCTAAATGAATGGAAAAAGTGTAAATAACAAGAAAATGTTCAAAGTTGCGGCGATGCATGCGTGACAGCGTCGAAGCATTGATTGCATTTTGAAAGATTCCCCGCATTTCGAGAACAGCTGCAGCGGCGACAGCGATTCTTGCGACAAGGTCTTTGAGTCAATCGGTGTCTCGTACACGAGGTTCTTAATGAAATCGATACACGTTAAATCGGGCGATCTTGGTGGCCAGGCCTATCCATTGATATCAGAAGTGGCATTCAGATAATTCTGCACATCAGTTTTGAAGCAAATACGAATGCCGACATCTCCATTCTCCGTTCCCACGTTGCCTCTAGCCAATTGCAGAACCGAAGGTACTGACACATATTCGTAGATGAAAAAGGTTTGACTTGTCCTATCTCTCATTAAAATTTGTACAGAGAGTTTTGATATATCCTACATACCTAATTATAAATTAACGTTACGATTGCTTTACGCGTTCCTCAACATTGCTCGAAAAACCTGTCACTTACTCTAAATATATCATGATTTAAAATTAGAGGCAGGTTTTAGAAGCAATTCGATATCAGAGCACTGAGCGGGGAGAAAAGTTTATTTGAAAATTTATGATTGTGCTAACTTCACTCTGAAATCTGGATGATCCTTGTTGGTGTTTTCAATCCACGGCTTCATCCACTACCTTCTCTTCTCCCAGGATTTCCTTTTTCTTTCTCTCTGCTGTGAAGTGAGTTGAGAGCTAACCTTAAGCTGCAAAATCAACTTTGTCGCTTCGTCGAAAGACATTTTTAATAGCGATCTCAACGAGAGCAAAATACTGACATGTGTAAAGCGATATCGTTTTCGCCGAGCTGCAATTCGCAAATGACAACTTTTCTAGCGTGCTTTAATCTTTACACACGAGAACGTGTAAAGCAGTCATTAATGTAAATATATTTGTGTATATATAGGGTCCCAGGAGAAAAGGTCAATATTCACAATATGAATAAGAAAGAAAGTCGATATAAACAGGTGTCGTGTGATGAACGGTTTCCGAGATGGAGCTATTTGAATGTATAGTTCTTTGAAATTGGTGCGCAATATTGTCCTTTCCCCCAAGCCATAATGCGCCATTGTCTTAAGCACATGAATCGGTGTGCACTGAATGCATTGATATTGACGGTGGAATTTTCAAAATTGTAATAATTTGTCACCTGAACAATAAATATTAGAAACAACACGTATCTCTTTCTTATCAATAATTTTGAGACCGTACATTCAAATACCCACATACCGAAAACCTTTCAAAATAGAGCATGTCCAAAATTTATATTTTTAATTGCTAGACAGTTATTTTTCCTCAAAAATATAACGAACATTTAATATAATAATTTTTATTCGTTTACCTGTTCAACAAACCCGTCGATTATCCGCTGGGGATCGGGGAGAATGTTCTTGTTAGCGATAATCCCCAGTTTGAGGACATCACCGTATGTGAATGCTGATACCGAGAAAGGCACCCCATCTCTGGGCGGCATCCAGAACACGACCGTCTTGAGTCGATATCCGGCCAGCAGCAGCGTCGTATCAGGTCCCAACATGTTGGAGAAGAGCATGGACGCCCGGCCGACCACGCAGCCGATCAGCCGGCGAGCGATGCAGGCCGGCAGCAGGGCGTACAGAATGTGAACAGCACCGTACATGATGACCGGGTCGGCCGAAGTCTTCAGGTCGTCCAGTCGGCTCCGCACCTCCCACAGCTGTGGAATGACGCCTTCCGTGTTGGTAGGCAGCGACAGGTTCACGACGGAGTAGGAAGTACCCATAGGCACCCAGCTCTTACCTCGCTTTGGTTCATACCGAAGATCCACTGGAATGTTAATCTGAAATAAAAGATGAAAAACTTACTGTTAACAGTTACTGCTTTCCACTCCAAATTCACTGCAAACAACTAAATGCAGTTTCCGCAAATACAACAACAAGTTCTGGAAAAGAAATTAAAGCCTACATTTATTTTAAATAATGATATCTGCTGAACACAAACAGAAGAAATTTGCATTTTCTGGAAAGAAAATAATTAACCGGGAATTATTTACTTAAGTTATCTAAAGTCGATTAATTTTAATCACATCAAAACGCGCGAAAAACTCCGTTTACGAAATAAATGGATCAATAATCACTACATCATCATTGTTACTTTTCTAATGCTTGTTCTACTGGAATTTTTGTCACGATATCGCGCTAATATCTCGATTAGAACCCACTTGGAAAAGATTTCAAATATAAAAACTTAGATCGCCTCTAGTTCTTACATATTTATACTAAGTTTCAAGAAGATCCATCAATCGGGTCAAAAGTTACTAGCAGAGGACATACACACTTACAGACAGAGTGATTTCATGAGCCTTTTCCAAGAAAGGCTAAAAGGTGAACTTATATTTTTTTTTATTTCATACGACTCATCAATTGCTTTCTACAATTATTTTGTTTTCCGAAATCAATGTAAAGAATTATTACAAACGACAGACCACGCGAAAATAAAAGGAAAAAAAAAAGTTAAACTTGCGATAAAGGTAGTTACTGGATTTTAAACTATTTTGCGAAGGTGTCTTTTATATACAATGGGATTCACACATGGATATTCATTTCTTATAAAAATAAAGTGACTCAGCTTTTTTTTATCAGTCTTCAGTTTCATAGATGTTCTTCTTTCAACTTCCATTAACGGTTTGGAAAGATTATTGTCATCTGCGGAAATCTCATCTTTTTTTTTTTTTTTTTTTGGTAAGCAATGGTTCCGTCTTCAAGGGCATTCATAATGAGATTTATGCGAGAGAAGAAAAGCATGAAAATAGCTCTTCAACTATGGGTTTTTAATTCTGTCGTTAAATCTAATAAACCCATCAAATCGTTCGTTATGAATCCATCAATAACACATTCTAGCTGGTGACATCTTCTCCGTGGAAAATCGATGCACAGACATGTAAAGTAGCTGAGTTAAAAGGGCTACATTGACACTACGTCAGCGTTTGTCAGTTGCTAAAAGATATTTTTTTAACTATTTTAGTAATTGTTCTCTTCTTACAGTAATACTGTCATATCATTAGCAGATGTAGCGATCAATCACAATTGCATAAGCTTTAAAGAAATATTTTTGGAACTGCAATTTATTCCTAATCCACTATTAAATAGTATTAGTAACTCTGTTTTTACTATCTTTAACTATTCTCTATCAAGTGAAGTAGTGTTTGTAAATCGGACAACAGATTACAGATGTTCATCGTAAAATGAAAAATCGTAAATCGGGGTTCGTAAACTGAGGTTTTGAAAATTGAATTTTTTGTGGATTTGATTCATTTAAACTAACACAACAACGTCAGGCGAACTGAAACAAAATCTTTTGATGTAATTAAGTAACTTTTTTTTAACCATAATTTGCCAATTCGAATATATGGTAAAGTTCAAGGATATCTGTAGAAGTATTTTTCCGACAAATGTTGCATGTAACTGAAAGTTAAATCGAATATCAATGGCTTGACTAAAAGATGATTCGATTTTTTTTATTGAATACATATTTTTTTTCATGTCGCTACTAACCTTACTGACTATTCTAATTAGCCCCCAAAAATGTGGATAAGTAATTAAAAAAATAAAAAGAATTTATTGTTCAAGTTATAATGTATGGGAATTTTTGTTACCTTTACGGGAGGAATTTTTCGCCAAGGTCCCATACAAGAAAAAATTTAGATTGCCCGTTATGCGTAAACATGCATTCTAATGGCTGCTTTATACTAGCTCTAAAGTTGCATAAAATGCATTAGAAAACTTATTTACTAGTTGCTGCTCAGCGAAAAAGGCGTCGCTTCATCACAAGCAAGTAAACTTCTTGTTTTTCTTTGACAAGTCTCGTTTTGCTCTCATTGATATCGCGATTAAAAGTGGCATGGCGACGAAGAGGTTCACTTTGCAGTTTCAATTTTACTGTTAATTCTCAACCACAACAAAGATAAAGAAAAAGGAAAAACAAAATCCAGGAAGAAAAGGTGGTGGTGGATCAAGCCGAGAATGAACAAAGGATATCGACATTTTTAAAATAAATTTGATCTTGAATTGATTCTAAACTTGCTTCAAATATCACGCTGAATTTAGAACAAAGTGGCAGATTTTCGAGCAACTAGCCGATTTAGGATAAGATTTCGAGCACAAAGGAGTAAAGGAGCCGTAAGTTCCAAGATCCATTCACCAAACAGTGTTAAAAGCTCAGTGGTGAGCTTCACTTTCATACAGAGGAACCCCTGTCTGAGTCACACAATGATCAAAACAGTAACGAAATCTATGATCATGTGATTTGAACATTATCAGAATTGTGTAGATCTTTATTAGGCGACTATCAATCACATTAACATATACACCGCAACAATTCAGACACTGCGACGATCTACTTAGAAAGAAAATGTGAATCATCATCAATGTTAGCCATCTACCAATGGGTCGACAGAATTCTGAAATGAACTACAATAATATTTACATGTTATTTTAATTTGCACGATCATAAATATTCCATTAAATAAATAATTTAAAAACTTTGTATCGGTTCTTTATAGGGTAGAAAAATACTGTTTTTTTTACGATCCTATACGGAGGCTAAAAGAATCCCCTTCTCTGTGTGTATGTGATGCCAACCATATTCCAAACGGACTTGGAGTCCTATGAACCATAACTAGTTGGACTACGCATGTCCTGGAGATTCAGTGAAAAGCCGATTTCCGGGTCCAGACCTCGTTCGGTTTTACGTGGCCATTGACCGAGTCAGGAAAGTAGTGGTAGTTGGAAAAAAATTACTGTCTGTTATACTGAATTGACTACGCTTAGATCGAATGCAATACCCTTTGTAGCCCGAATGGTGGAAAATAAGGGTCGAGGTATACTAAAGTGAATTCAATGCAGGCATGCTTGAAATTGTACTTGACCCCAGAATTACAACGACATCAAAAACTAGTTCTGCGCGCCAATCGATAGTATTGTCCCTTTTAATAACACAAGCCTTTGATAGATTGCAAATTCTACGGGTCGATGGTTTTTGTGTTTACTACAAAACTGTGAATTGTCTTAGTGCACTTAATCTTTTGAAAGATATGATTTACTGAAGTAAAAAAATATGTCTACGGTTGCTGAAAACTCTTGTCTTTAGAAGGAGTATAGGCAATTATACAGGGTGTTTCAAAAATACACGGCATAATTTCAGGTATGTATT
>JAFIDM010009631.1:288216248-288314640 GCA_023159025.1 Thereuonema tuberculata | reverse complement strand
GGATTAACACCCACGAAATATTACCGGTTGTGTAAGTTATAAGAAGAAGTTATTTAAGTAATAAAGTATTTGTAAATGTTACGGTATTTGAAGACTGTTATTTTTATTTATTATTTTTTTTTTAAAGGGCAAAAGCAGTAATAATTGTTTGCTTTAACGACATTTTATAAGTAAAAATAAATCTCGTTAACTGAGTATGACGGATAATCGAGATTGTATTGTACTACAGAAACCCGGCGTCTGATTACTTTATTCCCGCTAATTTCACAATTTTCCTTCGAAGGTTTTCATAACCGCATCTGTAGCTAAAATCCAAGAAAATGTGGTCAAATATCACTGAAGTAAAGAAGTAGGCCTAAATTTAGTCAAATATTACTGTAAATAATTTTCAAGAAATAAATTTAAAATTTGTCCAATGTTACTGTAAATAAATAACTTGAAATAATCTTACATTTAATTCACTGTATCTGTAACTTTTAAGAAATAAATTTACATTTAGTCTAATCTTACTGTAAATGATTTATAAAAAAATAAATAGTTTTACTTCTACGGTAAATCTATGTTACTGTACAATATCTTGCAAGAATTAAATATATTCCTTGCAAAAATAATTAAATCTATGTTATTCCAACGTTACTGTAAAACATTTTCAAGAAATAGGTTTAACGAAGTATTCGACCCTCTCGGCGTTTGAATGATGTTATCCTTACCATTACTTAATAGAAAATAGCATTGAATAATGTATTAGACAATAACATCTGACATTCCGTGGACATCCTTTCAGAACATTAATTGATGTTGATATTCATATTCATCCCATCTTGACTCACGATTCCATGAACATCTTTCTCTGCAATATTTACAGACAAAATGGGTGGTTATTTTTAGCGCGTTCCTCTTGAGAACCTGATATTGATTTCCTTAAGTAGATGAAGTCAAGTTTGTATAGATGCAAGAGCACCACTGCCATTTTAATTCAGATAAATTTTGGCAGAACTTTTTATATGCAATTATCATTTACCTACATTTACCGAATTTAACTATTTTTTTTTAACTATATTTAGCGATTAGATGAAATTCCATGAAAATATTTGGTTTAATATTTAAATATACTTTTTGTAGAAAGATATATTTTAATGCCAATGGCTAATTTCATTTCACGAATTTCAACATATCCTGTCTGATTTCCACACCGGTTGAGCTCCAGGGGATGGACTCGATCATGAATGTTCACTCAAATTACCATCAAGAGAAATGTAGGGAGGGAACATTAATATATTACGCTAATGGCCATGAGGAGAATCAAGCTTGTGTTCAGACGTTGATGTGTAGTTAAGATGTGGCCTGAACTGAAGCAGGCTTGGATATTTGCCTTCTTTTACATATATATATATACAGGGTGATTCATAAAGTAATGGAAAAATAGGTCTATAAAGAACGAACATCGAAATATTTTTCTGTCAAATTCGGTGTAAAAAAAAGGAAAATAGGGCATGGATTTTCGGATCGAACGTGCGATTCTGCGTCGGATGATGGGGTCCCCATTTTAACCTTTTTTCTGCCCCCCCCCCCCCCTTACGAAAAAAAAAAAGGGTTTTTTTCCCCCCCCTCCCAGGGGGAGAGAAAAAAAGGGAGGAGAGTTTAAAAAAAACCAAGTTAAAAGTAGCTTTTCCCCCCTTGGGTTTTTTTTAAAAAAAAAAGGGGGGGGGGGGGGGGGGGGGGGATAAATAAAACAAATTGTAGCGAGTCCGTTGGGTTTATTTCAAACCAAAGGAGCCCCTGGAGCCCCATTTCGATTTTCGTTCTTTATAGGCTTATTTTTCCAGTACTTTATGAATCACCCTGTATATTATATATATATATATTTCTCTTCCTTGCTCTACAAGTTCATGATGAAAAAGCCTCTGACCCTCTTGCGTCATTGAAAATAGCAATGAAATATTTGCTATTTTTATGCATGAATAAACAAAAACAAAAAAAAAAACTAAAAAAAAACAAAAACAAAACATCATCGCCGAAGCTCTGGTGAAAAGTCCGAAAAAGTTGATAACGAACGTTCCCACTGATACACTCTGTATATTAAAATCTAAAAATAATACACAAAGGCGTTTCGACCAACTTCAAATGGTAATTTTATTGGTAACAGGGAAATTTCTGTTGTGTCATTGTTATTGTTGCACTCGCGGATCAGCTTTAAAATGGAGAAGAAAACAAGTTTTCTTCTTTCTAATTAGCAACATTTTAAATATTAAAGCTTTGTCAAAAGTTTTTTTTTTTTATATTATCTCATTAAAAGAAAAACAGAACAAACAAACCTGAAAGTGCTAATTAATGAACATAGTCTCTAAACAGAATTACCTCCATTCACAACATTTTGAGAAAAATAAGGGAAAATAAAACATTCTAGAAAATACAAAGCAACTATTATTCAGTAATTGACTGAAAAAAAAAGGCAAACTGAATACAATGAAACATTCCGCAAAATACGAAAAAGATTAAAATGGAAAAAATAAAATGAAAGAAAAACATTTGAAACTTACATTTCTCAATTACCGATTTAAAAACATTACAGAACTTGATTTGAGATAAGAAAAAGAACTTCATTTAACTTAATACAAACCTGTTTACGGAATAAATGCTAATATAAATTCGAATATGAGGCAAAACAATAAAGCTTTAATATAAAAGTCAATACCTCATTTAAATATTGAGCTGAAAGGAAACTTGACTTTGGGAAGAAAGTTAATAAAGACTCTGATTTCGATTGTCAAAACTGAAACTTCCCACTATTCAAATTTTAGAAAGATCTAAAATGGTCACACAAACAACTCGGTCAGATTTCGAGCAATTAGAAGCCGAGGTTCACGATCCCCGATTCTTTCGTAATAAGAATAGAATCCCATACAATTTAAAGCACTTATTCAAATAACAGGCAATTAAAATCACATCCTGTTGCAAAATGAAAGAGAAAAACATCTTTTCTTCTTTCTAATTAGCAAACATTTTAAATATCAAAAGCTTTGTTAAGCTTTATTTTTGTTTTTATATTATCTCATTAAAAAAAAAAAAAAAATCTCCAAGTGCTAATTAATGAGCGGAGTTTCTAAACAAGAACTAAGGAAAAACAAAAATAAACATTCTACAAAACTACAAAGCTACTGTTATTCAGTTATTTAATGGGGACTAGAAATAAAACAAAATAAGAAGACTAAGAAACTTAAAGTTTACTTTCTTTAAATTATAATTTCTTAAAATTTCTTTATTTTATACATTTTTTTTTGCTGTTTGTATTTTAAAAGTTGTGAAACTAAAAAAAAAAAAAAAAAGTTTGTTTATTTTTAAATTCTAACTTTTGATGAATATAAACTGTATAATTTTTCCATTTTCTAGAAACAAAAGTAATTAAATGATTTTATTATTTAAAACTTAAGTTGTTGAAACTTGAATCACTTCAAACCGCGAGCTAATTAATGGATTAGTTAAGGGGGGATTAAAAGTCACTGTTAAAAACAATGCGATATTAACAATACTAGGATAGAAATCCATTGTTTAGATTTTAATGATTTTTTTTTTATGAGAATTTTTGTCCTTTTCTCTCGCTTATTTCTCGACAAGAATCCACTTGGAAAAGATTTCAAACATAAAGTCCTTTGTCTTCGAATAAATATACCAAGTTTACAACAAGATCCTTTCAGCATCTCAAAAGATATTAGGGAGCAACATAACACATACACACGAATACTGTTTTTTTTTTTTTTATAGAAATTCATTAAAAAATTTCTATTTTTTAATGGAAATTAAAAAAGAAGAAGAAGAAATAAGTAAAAGAATAAGTATTCTTTTACTTTGAATTTGCAAGCTTTTTGTTAAGTTTGTAGGACGATTAAAAAAAAAAAAACAACAACAAAAATACGTAATTCAAAGAAGTTAGCATATTTTCCTGAAAATATTGTCGTTATTTATTTTGATTATAAAGTGAAAGTCATAAAAAGAAAAGGTTACGATTCTACTGATGCAAACTGAATATATAGAAGTTTTCTAATTTGTGACAAAACAAAAAAACAAACCAAAACAAAATATCTGCTTTACTTTCTAAAGTTGCTTATATCTGATTAATTTTAATCTTATTAAAAGATTACGTGATAATCTTCTGAGACATCATTAGTTTAAAATATAAATTATTAATAAAAAGGGTAATTAATTAATCCCCGCTAGCTCAACGCTTAGCATATAAGGGATTAAGTTTTAAAGAAAACATACACATAATAGACAAATTTAAAGTGCGCTAAGGACAATCTAATAATTTTTGAACTGCTGAATGAATCTTCTTGAAACCTGATGTGCATATTCGAGGACTAGGGACGATGTAAGTTTTATATTTCAAATCTTTCCCAAATGGGTCTCAGTCGAGAAATCAGCCCGAGAAGGAGACAAAAGTTCTTACAGAAACATTTTAGAATCTAAACAATGGATTTCTTTTCTATTACTATTAACATTGTACTGATAAATAATGAATAAATATCAGCTAATCCATTGCGCGAGGTTTGATCAAATTAAAGTTAATCCGATTTATAAAATTCAAATAAATATATTTTTTTTTTAGAAAACGGAAATTTGTTACTATTTATATGTATATATGCTTTTCGATTTTGCCGTTTTCACGACTTTATATAAAAATAGAAAAGCAAAAGAAAAAAAAAAAAAGAAAAAAAATAAACAACAGAATTTTAAGAAATAAAGTTTTAAGGAAAGTAGGTTTCTTCCGACTTCTTTCTTTTTAAAAAGTCGGCTGCTCTACTTTTAAATGGTCAATATCACGTGACCATTTCAAAGGACACGTAAGAGTTTTCTCCTCATACTCTTATGTAAAGACAGACCAGATAACAAGCGCTTTGTGATGGAAAATCCAGCTAACCTTTGACTTGTGGACTTCTTTTATTCTTTTCACCCAAACAACCGTCTTGGCATTCATTCCTCCTCTTTGCTCTACTGACTTCTCTCCCATCATTTATCAACTTCTCTTATTCTTTGTGTCCGAAGCTTTTGAATCTGTAGTTCCTGAGGATTTCGTTCCTAATTCGTATAGAAGTGAATACGAATTCTCGGAGACGATTGTAAAGCCTATTTGAGTTCAATGTTATCATGTTTTCTTTCTCAATGGATCTTGATCCCCTTGAATTCTTCTAGAACAAACGAGTAAACATGAATATACCTTCGCTTTGGGAACAGCAATGGCCAACTTTTGTGATATATTGCAAACAAGGAAATCAAACTTTAATAACACAGAATGGAAATTTTAGTTTGCATTCTACGAAAGAGAGTCGTCTTACATCAATCTTTGTGTGTGTGTTTGTCCTGCCCCTAATAACTTTTGAACTACTGGATGGATCTCCTTGAAACTTGATATGTGTATTTATGGACTGTAGATCTCTATTCTAAAAATATCTTAAACAATAAATATTAAATCCTTAATTCATTTGTTTCATAAGATTAAAATTAATCCGATTAATCATATGAAAATATGTGAACATCAATGGATTACTTAATAGGATTAATATCCATTGCCTTAATTCTTCAATAGAAATCCGCTTTCCTAGCAAGATGCAATAAAATATATTATTATTTTAATATGTTATTGTAATATTACATATTACTAGCCGGGTACCGTCGCTTCGCTCCGGAACCCTTGCATACACGGCATAAAAAGAAACCAAAAGAACTTTATTTATTTAGCAAATTAATATCGAGATCGGAAAATGTCCGAGTTCGCAGCCCGATGTGGCCTTCTCCGGATAACTCAGATTTTTTGCGGGTTGGCCGCCATACCCTTCGTGGTCATTTTAAAGCGAAAATATATATCCTCTTTATTCCCTATCCCGTGGGAATTTCGAAAAATCCGGCCTCATTCCTTGTCTACATCGTAAAGGGAACCACTGTGCAAAATTTCAGCTTTCTAGGTTCAAGGGTTTGGGCTGGGCGTTGATGAGTCAGTCAGTGAGTGAATGAGTGAGTCACGACTTTTCTTTTTATATATATAGATTATATGTAAGCAAGTTATAATACTTCGAATGGAGGCTTTTCAACTGTTACAATTTAACGAACACATTTCCCGTGTTCTGCTTTCAATATTTAAATAAAAACTTTTTTTCCAGAAAATGCTGATTATTCAAATTTGTTTTTCAAATTTAATACTCAATATTTTTAGGATTCAATAACTTCTGTTCATTTTGAAAAATTTATTTGATATTGAAAATATTTCAATTTTTATCGAATGTATTATAATAAGTTTATTCTAAACGCAATTTATGTTCTTTTTATCGGGAATGGAGGACTACTTGAAACTGATATTTCTATTTTTTCGGTTATGTAATGAATAAACTTTGGAGATCTCTTTTCAAGTTCCAATAAAGTAGACTGGAAAAGCAAATTAAGCTAATGCCTCGTTTTGGGAATCTAGGTTGCAGTAATATAAAATTCATGATTCTCTTCTACATAAAATGTTTATGTCTTCAAGTTGCAGCGGCCATTTTAACACTTTCTTAGGAAAGTGTAAAATCAGTCTACTTTTTGTTTAGTTGAAGCGGTTAAAAAAAAAAAAAAAAAAAAAAAATGGCGCCTGCTGCTTCTCTTCGAGCAACACCCCTCTATCTGGGGGGGGGCGTTTCTTCGAGCGTTGTACTTCATAGTATAACGAAGGCCTCGCTTTGAGTTGCTTCTGCATCATATTACGTCACAAACTCACAAGCGCCAATAGGGAACTTATCATTTGTAATATTTTACTTGAAGAGGACCAAAAGATGCGGCCGAAACATGTAGTAAATTGGTGATTTTTATTAGCTTGTATTTCATTTGATAAGTGTTTGGACAGAAAATTCGTATTGATTCTGTTGAAAAAAAATCAAAGGTCAGAAAAGAATATTAGGGATAGAAGAGAAATTCTAAATACAATTCCTGGGAATTAGAAAAGAGGGCATTCAAGATCAAGAAAACATTTGCTGAATTCAAGTCTTACATCGATTGGAATTTTAAAAAAAAGAAGTTCCTGAAAGCACTTGAAGCCTAAAAACATAAAATATAAATAATACAAATGAAAAGTCTCCGTTTACTTTTAATTTGTAACTAGCAAACTTGTGAAGTAAATTTTTTAGTATTCACGTGACCTTGGATTATGAGGTCATGTTCTCAGTCACGTGTCTTTTGATGGCGACCGACTACCTACAAAAAGTTCATCTCAATGAGAGGAACACTTGTCTTTACTTTTAGGTCATCTAAAATGAACGGTATAGAAGTTAACCTTACGTCACGTGACTTCCGGTTGATCGATGTCGATGAAAAATAAAATGTAGCTATCCTGAATGTTACACCATTAATATCTTATTTGTAGTTTTGTGTCTTATGGTTTCGGAGGAGTAGTGGGCAGAAAAAAAACCCCCAATGTTTTCTTTTATGTGTAGAAATAGACAGATAGATACAGTAGAACCTTGATTAACCGAAGTGGTCGGGACCGGACCTCTGTCGGTAAATCGAAAATTCCGGATAAAAGAGAGCACTTAAAAATGGCCGTCAGAAGACCGCAAAAATTTTAACACAGGATTTTAAATATGTACACATGTACTAAACAACTAAATGTGATGTTTTTAATTATATTACTAAAATTATAAAAATAGCTCAATAGATGTCACACAAGTCAGAAAATGCAATGTAAATGTTTACATGACATACGATACATATTTTACATTGGCTTAAACGGAAGTTTGCTCTGCCGTAAAGCATGACTGACGTCGTTCAGCCACTCTGTCCCGAAGTTTTTTTCAGTAGCGTATGTTCTGTAGAATCGAAGTCCGTCTGTTGCTCCAACCACACCAGTCCTTTAGCAAAACATTCAAAAGTATCGGAGTTGCTTATTTTAGAAGTTTCACCTGCTTCAATTCTGCTCACAATTTGGAACTTCTGTTCCACTGTTAACAAAACGCGTTTTCGTTTAGTGGGCTCCATGGCATAAATGAATGTTCTACATTTCGGTAAAGCTAACGCTTCTGAGTCGGATAGAAAGTAGCCAATAGAAAGGCAGATGGTCTTGGAGACGAATTGAATTTCGGTCAAGGGGGACAATCGAATCGAATTTCCGACAGGAGGGGGATGGGGGAGGGGATTATTTATTTATCAAAAAAAAAAAAAAAACTTAACGAAACCGACGTCGGTTAAACGAGGTTCCGGTTAAAAGAATTTCGGATAATCGAGATTCTACTGTATCTGCAAAATTACAAACAGACCTACATGCTTTCCTATTTAAAAAAAAAACAAAAACCAAAAAAAATAAATCTTTATTATTTATTTTAAATTAGTAAATTCTAATAATTTCAATGAAATCAAAGTACACACAAATTATTGGATTACTAAAAAGATAAATAGCACTGTTTTTTTTTTTTTAATATTCAATGTTTCGGTTCTAATTTCTATGGAATTTCTATGAATTTTCCTTGACGCCCTAATTCTCGGCAAGGAAACATACGGAAAGAGGTTTTTAAAAACAAGTTGTAAATATGCATTCCATGTTTCAAGAAGATCCATTTAGCGGATCATAAGTTTTTAGAAGAACACATACATAAGAATGACTGCTTTTATGAGTCTCAGTTTTCTAGGACAATTGACTAAGAAGCTAGAATATAATGAACCGGAACTGATTTGGAAAGACATCGAATAGAAACAGCTGAAATGACGATGATACATTTCGGTAACAATATTGAATATTATCACGATTTATTTAGTGATTAAATTTGGTATGTTATTTATGATCAATGATTATTTATTTTTATTGATTATTTTTATATTTATTTTTAAGTATTTAAAAACAAACAAGCACCTGTATTCAGGGCCGGATTTAGAAATATGGCCGCACTAGGCAGCGCTATTTTTGCCGTCCCTGCATAAAATTCTCCTATTTATGCTGTAAAAACACATACACACACATACACCCATATACACGGTACAGTATTTGTATATATAACTAGCAGTCGTACCCGGCTTCGTCCCGGTAAACATACATGTCACATTTATTGATGTAATTTGTAATAAAAAAAGAAAACTACAAAATGCTTGCAACTTACATTAAGTGAAGAAGCCTTCTCCGCACCTTCACTTCGGCGAAGTCATTTGGTGATGTCGTCGTAGTCTATTCTACGAAGCACTTCAGATTTATTATACAGCACAAATAGGAAATTTAATCTGTCCTCCTCGACAGAAGAGCGCAGATAACTCGAACGAAGAAAAAGACCTTTCGGAGGAACAGTTAGTGTGCACAAAGAAAAATACGTAACCCCATTTCAATGTTTGGATAAATATCTAACATTCTTTCGACACACACTACATAACTGCAATATGGACAGTTTTTCACCCCCTTCACTTTCACAACATATCAAGAATGATCTCAGATGAAGGCATTCGTTTCTTAAAGAATCTTCAATGTCTTGTGGATACTTTTTTTCCAGATTTTTAGCACAATGTCTAATCATTTTTGGGTATTTTTATGTAACTGACAAATACCAAAAGGTGCAATGATCATCGCCGCCCCCTATGAGAGTGCCGCCCTAGAAATTTGTCTAGGTTGCCTAGGCCTAAATAAGGCATTGTCTATATTTATAATTTGCCTACTTCTAGAAGTTTCTCGAAGCAGGGAATTCTCGAAAATCCGCTATAGCGCCATCTGGCGAATAATTTTCTTTATAAAGTCCAATAGTTGCACAGAGAAGGCAGACACAGGAATGTCTGTAGTCATGAAGTCAGAGTGAATACATTTTATTTCATTAAAGTTTTGCAGTTTATATTTATTTATTGCAACAAATACGTGACAGTGTAATGTAAATAAAGACCATATTTAAACACAGTAAAGGCTGAGACCAGATGCTAGCGGAGGCCAGCACATGAATTTCTTTATTTTATTTTTAATGTGTATTTCTTGTTTTTAGTTTAGATTTGTGGAGGTACTTTTTCTCATTAAGATTTTCTTTGTTAATTTTGATTCTATTTCTTTTTAATATTTTCAGTAATTTTCTTTAATTAAAACCTTTTAAGGCTAATTAGGATAATTAATGAAAGTTTTCTCTTCTAAAAAAAAAAATGTAATTCTCTCTATAATAGGCATAATTCCAATTTTATTGATTCACGAAAGTAATGGTGAATTCTTTTAATTGATGATATGATTTCTTGAAAAAAAAATCTAAAAAGATTTTTTTTTTTGGTGAGGAGAATAATTGAATTATAACTAGATGAATTGTAACTTATAATAATGTAACTGTAAAAAATGGTTTTATCAAAATTAGTAAAGTTTTTTAACAGTTCTGTCTAACAGTTGACTTCCAAGATGAAAAATTTCCGTCTTGTTTTTTACGGCTGTTTTCCTTGCTTATCAGTTTTTATCGGTTTTTAAAAGGTGGTTGAAAGATGACTCTTTAGAAAACTCGATGTTGAGATGTCGTAGAAGACGAAACTGTGCATTCCATCAACAGAGGGAGACACTAAGAGTACGTAAATCAAACCACGATCGATACTACATGCTATCGTGAGACGAACCACTTTTTTAGTGTCAGCATTAAGGTCTGTGTATAATTAGAGTTCTGCAATATGATGAAGAAACAGCCATTTTGATTCTAGTTTACTTTCAAAGCTTCCCTATTCATTTAATTCCGCTTTACAGTTCCATGCTCTAGTTTTGTAATTTTGAGGAAATCAACTTAAAATTGAAGAAGAATTAAAGTTCAGTGAAAGTCTTTCTCAAACAAACATTTATGTCAGGAAACAAAATGGCGTCATGGCATTTTTCCAATCGAATTCAAGATTTTTCCTTTCGTGACACCAATCTCACAATTCGACCTCTGATGACGAAAGATTATGGAGCACCCCAAAGACTACACCACTCCCTCTCTCATAAATGGGGATATTCGGAAAGGAAAAACACCAAAAACGCCCCATTTTTCAGAACGGAGCCAAGAAATATCTTTTCAAATGGAAGCTCTTAAAGTTGAATGTTCGACAGGAAAAGATGTTAAAGATAGGAAATTCTGCGCACAAATATAGACTCATAAAGAATATTAAGGGAAGTTTTAAATTTTAATATAACTTATTATCCACAACAGAACAAGAAATATATGTGGAATCATTAAATGAATTATAAAACGGTGTTCGGACAAGTAAATGCTGTTATTTGCTGCTAAGACTGAAATAAAATTCATTATCTCATTTCAGTTAAGTACTAGGGTGTCCCAAAACTCAAGATCTCATTAATAGAATTGATTTCAAGATCATATTATTCTTGCAATTACAGTAATAAAAGTTAGTTGAATTGGATTTAATCGATAAAAGTGCCAAAGGTATATAGTAGTAATCTATAAAAGTGCTAAAGAACTTTTCAACTATTTATTAACGACATGTAATGGATAAATAGTGGTCAAAATAATGTATGTAAGAAAGAAACAATAATGAATAACACTTGCTAAAACATCATCTACAGTTATTGAAAAGTTCAATAGGTTATTAGCTACAATGACATTTAACAATGACAATAATATTTACATTTAATATTATTTTTATGATCATTGTAGCTAATAACCTATTGAACTTTTCAGTAACTGTAGATGATGTTTTAGGAAATGTTATTCATTACTTTTTCTTTCTTACATACATTATTTTGACCGCTATTTATCCATTACATGTCGTTAATAAACAGTTGAGAAGTCAATCATTTTATCTTTATAAAATTTGTTTTGTTGTATTAAGTTTTTAGGTTCTTTTTATTGCATAAATAATGCCATCAGCAGTAATAAAGATTACAACCACACTTATCTTTATTTAAATTCAAATCAGGAAATGAAATATTTGCTTTTTTCCTGTAATTTAATATTTAAGTTTACAGGAAAAAAGTAAATATTTGTTATATTGGAAAATTTTAACTATCTTTTCAGAGATAAGTGAAAGTAGGAAAACTTTCACATTTGAAAAATCAGGGCAGACACAAGAAAGAAGGAAAAGAAATCAGCTAAAGAATTCAAGCAAAAGAATTGTGCGAATCACGACACGAAACGAGCTAGAAATATGTTATGTGGTTTGATTTATTTTAACTGTAGTTAGTAAAAACTGTAGTTAGTTAACTGTAGTTATACAGACAAGCAGGGGCGGTCTGGCATAATTGGGGGCCCTCGGCTGGAAACGAATTTGGGGCCCTTTAAGGCTTTACCATTTCTCTGGCGAACGTAACTAGTACATGATTTACCGGGGAGGAGGAAGAGACGACGCTAGGAGGGTGCGGGGCCCTAAGATGAATTTTGCGGGGCCCTTGACTTACTTGACAACCAAAAAAAAAAACAGGGCAATCGGGGGCCTCCCTGGGCTGGGGGCCGTCGGCGTTCGCCGACCCGCCGACCTGGCGAGACCGCCCCTGCAGACAAGAGAAATTTATCTCATATAAATTGACTATCCACCCTGTAATTCAAACACTATTATTTGGAAGAACACTATTTGCTGTTATAATACAGTGAAACTTGGATAATTCGAACTTGTTTAATTCGAAATTCCGGATAATTCGAATTTTTTGCTAGGTCCCTACAATTCTGTATTGAAATACAGTAAACTCTCGATTATCCGCGGGCGGTTTATCCGCTTTTCGGATTATCCGTGGGCCTCTCCTGTTTCCATTTTTTTTTTTTTACTATACAATAAATTACGGAATTAAAGAAAAAATTAAATGATAGAATAAGGTAAACAATAAAATAGGCTAACAAAGTAAGTGAAGTAAGTGATCGTTTTAATGTGCATCTTCCACCTCGCATAGTTGCTTCCTGAAAACAACAGCATATTGGAAGCCATATTTGCAACTTTTATTTTTCGCAAATTCACACTTAATCGCAACCCTTCCTTTACCTTATCGGAATAGCTATATCAGCGCGCAGTGGAAGCGTGCTGGGCCCATAACCATTTGAAATTAACCGTCTGTAATTATTATTTTATTTTACTTTACTGGGACCATAACCCTTATGTGATAATAAGGTATCGAGGAGAAAATAATCCTAATTAAATTTCCTCGGCAGAGATTTTCGTTAACTGGTAAGCTAGTAAAATTCCGACTTTAAAAGGCTTAAAAAGGAAGTGAATAAACTAAGGCGAAAGTACAACAAAATAAATATTTAATAAAACAATCTTCTTTTAAAACTTAATACATTCTCACACAGAGAAATGGAATTCCTTTAGCTATATGGAAAAATTCCTACAGATAATCAACTAGATTAACATATCTATTTCTTTAACGTTAATTATCGAATAGTTTAAAGTCTAAAACTATTTAAGCAAGTTAAATGAAAGTCTGTTCTTCGGCTCGCTAAACTGGGACTAAACTGCTTCGGTCAAAACGCAAGTTCTAAACTTCTTAGTACGGACGAAGAGAGTACGAAACTCTGGGAAAAATAAAACTGTACTCACGGGGTAATATTGCGGCTTTCCGTCGAACTAAAATCACGAAGTCTTCTTCGAAATCCACGTCGCAAATTGGCGATTCACACAGAATCCAACATGGCGACCCACGTTCGAAATTGGAACAGCAATCTTCGTCGAATGTTTTCACCGAAAATACATCCTTGATGTATTTATTTCGCAAGATTAATTGAGAAAAGTCAATCTGGATTTATTCTCAATAACGAAGCACTAAAGACACAACTTTTCACTAAGAATTGGAGTTCTGAAACACGGAACACTGAACTCCGAATTTCTGCAATGAACACACCATTACAGCTGGGCACTTAGCAGCAAAAATAGGAACACATCCTTCCGTATTTCTGTAATGAACACATCATTACAGTTAGGGCACTCAGCAGCTGACTAAATTGTAGTGATAAGGAACACATCTTTATCACTGGGGATCTGGGAGAGAATTGCACTGCAGCGATTGAGAACACATCTTTACCGCTGTAAAACTGAACGAGAACTCACGATCCAAAGCGTGGCTTTTCTGCTCGGAGTTGCACTAAGCACGTTCTCGTTAATTACGCAACAATGGGTCGCTCGCGCATTCAGCACTGTTAACAATCACTCACGAGATTTTTGTCCGAAGCCTAAATCGGCAACATGGGCGCTGCCATTTTGAAAACACAGATTCAGGAATTCTTTTTAGTTAGGCCTTCAGTGTGAAATGCAAAATATTGAAAGGAAAGTCACTATTTTCTTTCACACAAACACAAGACAATTATAGACATTCAATTTAAAGAACGACCTTGTGTGCGGAGTTTAGGCCGGCAGGTTACATTAAATTACGGGGTAACCTTTCCGAAATAATAAAATTTAAAAACAAATAAATAATTTAAAATAAAATAATTGTTTATAATGTATGTACTGTAACTGTATATATTGCCATTTTAATGTAAATAAACCATGTTAAAAGCATTTTTGTGTTGCTTTTCGTCCTATTTCGGATTATCCGCGGAATTCGCTTATCCGAAGTTGCCGTGTCACCCAATTCCGCGGATAATCGGGAGTTTACTATAATGTTAAAAAATCGTGGATAATTCGAATTTTATTTTGGATAATTCGAATTTTTCGTACGATTGTCCTTAAAATATTACGATAAAAATTGTTCCTGGGACTTTTCTCAGCTAAGATACATTATTTATTTTTACGGTCTTTCTAAGGAAAACAAATGCGAGGGTTGGAATGTCACTATGTGGCGATTTCCGAGGATTTTTCTGTCTATCCTCTGTTGTTACCCTCCCCCCTCCCACACCCCTTCGGTCTTAGAGTCACGTGCGCTTCCTGTGAATGACGCGGTTATATACATTTTTAGTTTTTGTGCTTGTGCTTTAAGTATTGTTTATATGCCATTGTAAAAAGCTAAAGCTGCTTATAAGTCATTAACATTAGCTAAAAAGGTAGCGGTGATTAAGGAAGTTAAAAAAGGCTTTAAAAAGAAATCGGAAATCACCAAGGAATAAGAAATTCCATCCAACAGGTTATCGACATATTTGAAGAACAAAGATAAAATCTTGAGCAGCAAAAATGGCAATGGAAAAAATAGAAAAAGAACGAGAGGACCTGGCAACCCAGAGGTTGGAATCATATGCTAGGACACAAAGATTGCATTTAATGAAACAATTAAAAGTATCTGCCTTTTTTTTTTGAAAGGGATGAATAATTAAGCTAGTAAAAAATGTTTGATTTAATGAAAAAAAAATGTAGCAGTATTCTTAGATAAAGTTTATGTGTTAAATCTTTGATCGTGGAGTTAATCTTTTTTATTTATCTCTTCTGTTTGAGAGAATATATGTAATTCGAATTTTTGGATAATTCGAACTTTTTCTCTGGTCCCTTCAGCTTCGAATTATCCAAGTTTCACTGTAACATGCAATTAGAGCCATTTTACCATCTTTGGTAGTAATAAGAATTAATTTCTTTTAAGCCGACATTTTGAAGGAAAAGATAGACCTCTAAGCTCATTATTTTCGTAAATATTCTTTCCCTTTCCCAGTATAATAATTCCCAGAACCACCGAATGGATCCGCTTAAAAATGTCATGCAAATTTATGGACAAGAAACCTAATACAGTAAACTCCCGATTATCCGCGGACCTCTCCTATTTCCATTTTTTTTTTACTTCACAATAAATTAAGGAATCAACAAACATTTTTGTTTAAATCTAGAATGGCTTTAAATCTAGAATAAGGTAAACAATAAAAGAGGCACATTTAGCGACATCCAAGTAGGGAGTTTTCGTGTTTCGACACGAAAAAACAAAAACAATTAACCAATTTTTTTGTTAAAAAGTAAGAAAATAAAGTAAAATAAAAGAAAATAATTGGTTATAATGTATCTGTGGCGAATATAGAATATATTTTCGGGGGGGGGGGGCAAGATTAATGTAAGGTTAAGTAATTTTAAGTAGACACCTCATGGAAACCTATCCGTTCAACCAAAAAAAAAAAAAACGTTGAGAGGACATGCCTTCATTATTTCGGGGGAGGGGGGGGGGGCCCTCGCCCCCCCCTTATATACGCCCCTGTAATGTATATATTATTATTTTAATGTAAATAAAACACGTTAAAAGCATTTTTGTGTTGATTTTCGTTCTTTTTCGTCCTTTTTCGGATTATCCGCGGAATTCGTTTATCCGTGGTTGCCGCGCCACCCAACTCAATAATCGGGAGTTTACTGTATTTGAGAACCTTTCATTTAATATGGTGACCAAATGAATTCGAGATCTAATTTCAGTTTACAGATTCGATATTCCAATCGGTCTTTAAAAATCATTTTTAAATTTGTCTTAAACAGTTATTCAAACAATGAAATTTAAAGAATGGTGGCCTTTCAATGAATTTAAGAACAATCATTATTTTTATGGAAAATATGCTCCAGTGTTAAACGACATGTTTAACGAAAAAAAAAAAAAATCCCTTTCTTATCCTGAAATAATTATTTTCATGTTTGTAATTCCCTCAAAAAACTCTTAATAATGAAATTTTCATTGCGTATAGACACATATATTAGGACATATTAGGTTCTAGACCTTTGTCGTAAAATGAATTGTCGCAAAACAAGGGGTGTGATTCTCTATATGCTTAAAATATAATAAAATTATCTTATATTATAAAAACTTATTCTATCTGTCATAAGACTAAGTTTTTCCAATTTTGTGACCAAACTATAAGAGATAGATTGGTCATGTAAATGGATAAAATGTAGATCTTTTAAGACAAAAAAAATGCTACAAAAATCTTCCGAAAAATTATTTTGGTTTCCAAGATGGCGCCTTTTAAAGGGTCAAATTTTGACTTTTTCTGAATTTAAACAAAAAGTATAAAAGTTGGAAGAGAAGATTATATTGAGAAAATGTTGGTATTTGAAAGTTCTATCGAACGAGAAGTCATTCACAAACGTTTCTGCGTTTGCAAGATACATGTGATTTTTCGCTTTAAATTTTTGGTGTGTGACGCCAACCCGCAATACATTTGAGTTATCCGGAGAAGCCACAACGGGCTGGGAAGTTATATATTCTCCGAAGATCTCAATATTAATTTGCTAAATAAGTAAAGTTTGTTTTTTTAATGCTATATATGCAAGAGTTCCGGAGCGAAGCGACGGTACCCGGCTATTATTATTATGTATTATAAAAACGTTATTCTGTCTGTCATTCTGTAAGCAAAATGTTAAATTAGAAATTACTAAAATGTTGGAGCAAGGAAATCTTTTGGAAAATGATTCAAGAATTTTCACAAAACATGTTATTTATCATGAAGTTTTGTAATAAAACCTAATATGTTTCGTTATCAAAAATGTGTTTGTGTTATCAAACACAATATATTAACATTTTAGCCATATGTAACCCAACAAAACACAAAGAAGGTAAATTTACTGAAGAAATAGAGAATCTATTCATAAAAAATGAAAATATATTAAAAACTGTCCAACTGTACTAATTGGCGTCATAAATATAGATCTTTTCAAAATGAATAAAAACAATGCAGTACAGAAATACCTAAGACTTATGTGCAATAATGGTTTCAAAAATTGTCTTTACGGAACACAAGAAACAACTGTTCAATTCATGAAAATACGAAAACAAATATAGATCATATTTTCATAAATAAGCATGATATCGAAACACCAGGAATAATATGTAAAGAACGAATTTCGGATAATAATAGTTGAAAATGAGAAAATAACAGATCCAAATGTAATCTAGAAAGAACTAATCAATGAGGTTAACAAAACAAAATTCATGGTTTTTTTTTTTTTTTTTTTTAGGTTGTTGAATTGGAGATTTCGTTTTTTTTTTGGTTGTGGAATAATGGAACTCCCGCCCCGGGCCCCCAAAGGCGTTGCTACGCCACTGGGTTTATTGTGTTTCTCTGGCATTACTGGCGCTTGGATAAGGTGGCTCCATCTGTGGAGCATCACTCGCGTAAGCAAAGATATCCAGATTTTTATATCAATTCACAAAATTACATCTTGTGATTGATCAGGTGCATAGTTCCTCTATTAGCTTAAAAGATAAGAGAGACTTCGACCCATTTTCTTTCGTCAAAGAGATATTAATCAAATTTTTCGAAAAGAATATTATTAAGAGAGATATCGATCTGGGCTGTCTCTGTTCTCCGAAGTCGTTCCCAAATCCCAGTCCACAGCCAAACCGAACTAAAAAAAAAAAAAAAAAAAAAAAAAAAAAACCTATTTGAAAATGCAGATTTGCTGTCGGAGTTATCAACGTCCGCATATAATTAATCTAAGTAGCGCTGATAGAAGATATAATTGCTGCAGAATCAGACAGAGCTTGATGTATTTGCTTAAGAATGGCAAAGAGGAACACCCTGAGGCAAACTCCTAATTCAAAAGCAACGAAACAGAGTTAAAAAAGTAGCCTTATTCTAGTACAAATGCCACCTGTTGTATCTTAAAATCCATCTATTGAGAAATAAACAAAAATCGCAGTTTTGTCTTTGATTCTGGGCATGAATTCCATTAAGTAAAATTGGCAGCTTTATTAAATAAAACTTCCTTCTTTTACACCGCCACGAATCTTCGGGCTACCAAAACTGAGCAAGACAAATTGGATTATCGATTGGTCACATCACCTTCTGTGCGCCATCTAGAGCAGAAGGGCTTTATTTAATGCTTTATTTATACTGTTCTTACAGCTACTGTACACATTGTACATATCGTACTGTACATATTGAAATTTTTGTTACCATTCAAAGGTTTATTCAAACAAGGCATTGAATCCAGGCTTAGGTGGCATGCCCAAGTAAGGCAAATTATTTATTTGTGGTTCCTATTTTAGTGACACTTTTTAGTATCTAACTTTTTTTATTAATATCACTAAATTGTTATTCAAAAATGAAATAATTAATTATGAATAGACAGATCGTAGGTGACATACAGGCATTACCCTTTTAAAAACCTAAAGATTTACATAATATGTCAAGTTCAGTCGCACTGTATTAATATTCAATTGTAATTCAATAAAATTTCCTAAATTAGATTTTCGTCATATTTACATTTTTTCATTATCTTGTTCCCGACGGAAGAGCGATTTGTTTTTCTTCTAAAATCATTGAATCTCTCAATTCGGATTTGTTACCCTCTACTAACTTTTGAATCTCTGCAACCATCTTCTTGAAACTTGGCGTAGATATTTAAGGACAAGAGGTGATCTAATCTACATAAATGAACATTTTTTTTTTGTGGGACCATGTCGAGAAATTAACGTGTCAAGATGACAAAAAATTCCATAAAAAATAATGAGAACCATTGATATTTTAATGATTTTTTTTTTTCATTTAAATGTTGTAAATTGATCTTTTTAGTAACCCTCTAATTTATGCCTGCTTTTATATGGTTAAAAGTTATCTCATTTAAAACAACTTTAGTATATAATGAAAAATTTCTTTTTCGTAAGAAAAAGGGAATTGTTTAAATTGGTATTAAGAACATCATTAAATAAACTTAGGCCTTAATTTAGATTTAAGGAATTGTTATTATTGATAGTTGAAAGACGTGGGCCGGTCTTTTTTTTATGGTTGGATGGTTAGCTTTTATGGTCGTATGGTGATCATTAAGAATTTTTTAAGTTATAACTGCAAGCAAAAATCGAAGATTTTCAGGTCACAGAAATCCTGACTCTAGTAACAATATTCGTAGAGAATTCGAATTTTAATCTGAAGTAAGAAAATCTGAGACGCTAATAAACCTACGTTTCATTAGCAAGAGCGACTTTGTCTTAAATTTATTTTGAAAGACGGCTGATTCAATCCGAACTTCAAAGTACGGTGAATACAAATAAGCTTTTCATTTAACCATTGCGAGGTAATTAACTGTGCTCTCGTCTTAACAGCAGGTGATTGAGAGAGAAAGGAACGTTGTTTGTAAGGCGGTTGCATGGTTTATGAGCAGCGTTTGATTGGTCAGTATAAAACGCTTTTTCGAGAAAGCCTTCATAAAAGAGGCAGTAAATGGAAGAATTATCGGAATTTGGGATGGGGCAGCTGCTGCCCTTTTCGCATTTGAAGATAATAAACTGTGAAGAAGCCTTTTGTACTTTTAGTGATACTTAAATAAAGAGAAAAAAAGTTACAAACGACAAACTTATAAAGCGTATTCCATCATTTACATAACATTCATTAGTAAGAGATCCATATGTAACTAAAGGAATAAACATTATTATCCTGCTTAAACTTCTCGAAACTTCCTTATCATCATATTTATGCCGTAACAAGAGAGGAAAACGAACAAATAAATTATGGTTGGCGTGCGAACATGCAAAAAGACATTTGATATAAAATAAACCACTTTAGTATGGATTATTATGAATACATTCTGTATCAAGAAATTATTTTAGCCAAAAACCTCTTATTTTTTAGACTGTTTTCATACAACTTTTTTGTCCACTTTTGTATTTAGATACAAAAATACCTCATTGAAGAGTAGGTTTATTTTCTTCTCTGTAATATTATTTTCCAAATACACTGCTTACCTACATTATATATTTTTATCCAGTTTAAGACTCTCAAAACTTTCTAAATCACCACTTTTTTATAACTAAAAAGTGACCTCCCATTATTTTATCTACTTTTCCAAGATGAGATAAGTAAGGCTCATCAGATCACTCACTCTGTGTGTGAGTGTGTGTGTGTGTGTGTGTGTGGAAGTGTGTGTGTGCGCGCGCTCCCTCCCCGCTCAATGACTTTGGAATCACTTGATGCTTAAAACATGGTATTCGTGGGTGATTTTACTTTCATTCTTGAAATCTTTTTCGTCTTTGTCAAGAAATCAACGTGAGAAGACGACAAAAATCCCCATTGAGATACATTGAAATCAAAATAATGAATTTCTATCTTACGTCTAGTAATACTATTTTTTTAAATTAATATTTCGTTGTGTTGAACAATATTAAATCTTAGCTAATCCATTGAGCGCGGTTTGTATGCGGTTAAATTTAATCCGATTTTACTTTTTAAGTAAAAAATTTGGACTTAATTATTTTATTTTTTTTGGGGGGGGGGGGAAGTGGAAAATTTGTGCTTAGGAAATATTATAACTTTAAAATAAAATGTTAGGCTTTCCGTTTTTAAGTCGTTGCCACGACTTAAAAAAATAAATTAAGAAATAATAGGTGAAGCAAAGTAGGCTTTAAGTTCTTATGAACTTCTTATTTATATCTTAGAAATTGAAATGGTATATTCCTGTTACGAATCGTAAATAAGCTATTACTTAATTTCTAAATAAGAAATCTTTAAAAAAAAAAAAAAAAACTCCGATAATATTAAAGAACATGGAATGTAATTTTCATTCCAGTTTTTATATGATTTGCTTTCACTGCGGTGTTTCTTACAAGAATAAATCGATTTTATTACGAGAGAGGCTCCCTTTTATTGGGACTGATGCCTTGAGTTCTGTTTGTCTTGTCTTGGGTATTTGAAATTCAATTTGTATAAATAAACAGAGCTTCTTTCAGCAACCAAAGAAAGAGGGGAAGTGGGGTTCTTTTTTTCAATCTGCAAATCAATCAATTCCATCGATTTCTTTCTTTCCTTACACCTGTTGCATATTTGCTTTATTTAACCCAACGTCCTCTCCGCTTCGGTGGATTAGGTTTACATTGGCTCCTATTTGGTAGGTTGAGATTATCACACGGCTAGAGGAAGGATATCAGCCAACGAGAAAAGAGCCATTAGGTTTAAGGAAGCGGAGGTGTTAGTCGAGCACTTAAATGTGGTCAGGAAAAAAAATGCAGCCTTCCGCGGAATCGAGGCAAAGCTATTAGCGCACACTCTGGCGGAAACAGATGACATTAAGTATAAAAATAAAAACAAAATAAAGTTGGCGTATTACATGCCTGATTAAGATTTTAAAATTCATTAAAAAATCAAAGTTGTTCGATTAATTTCAGCAGCAACCCGACACCAGCTGCGAGTCAGTTGAAAAACTGCGACAGCGAAAACTTCTCGTTGGAGTGCCGAAGACCCTTGTTGGGTTTCCATTCATGGTTTCATTTACTGTCTCCTTCTCTTCCGAGACCTTTCAATTCAGTTTGTCTTCAATTTTGCTGTAGCTTGAGTCAAGCATTAACAGCAAATCTAAAACAGCAAAACGTATTTTCGTCATTTCGCCGTACACCTTGTTTATTCGAGTTGTCAACGAGAACAAAACGTGATTTGCCACTAAAAGTTTCCTTGCCTGTGTAAAAGGATGCCGATTACACTTAGCGCAAGTTTTGAAGCACATATAAACCAGTCATTAGCTTCTTATGTAATAGTCCGATGCGAACCAAATTCAATAGAAACCTCGCTTGTTACAATCTATATCTATCTCTAAAATTTCAGCACTTTCGATATGTAATTTGTGAGTAATTATGATCGTAGGGGGACGGACATCTTTATTTCAACTTAAACTACATTGTATGACCAGCCATATATATAGCAAATTAAAATGCATGCATTGCTAGGAACATAAATGAATTTGTTTATTGGAAGGCTTGATTATAAGTCAAATTGCGAGTGAAAATTCGAGCATTATTTAGCAAATCGTTTTTTTTTTAATGAGTACTTTCATGTTGCTCTATTTTGTGAACTCGACAATGCACATCAAGCTGGCCCAGTGAAAATACCTGCTAATTACACACCGAGGGTTGATTCTTGTATTACACAAGAGGGATACCTGCAGAGAATTGGAAAACTACTTAAGAGATAATTATTAAGAATGTTTTAATTACTGATTTATCATTAATATTATACATTAGCGTTTGATTCATTAAATTGACTAAAAAGGTATCACATGAATTCTGACGAAAGAAATGTCATACTGATAGTATCTTTTTTTTTCTTTTTCGAAAGCTGTTTCATACGAAAATCTGACTTGGTTCTGAAGGAGAAGGTTCACAGCCGGAAACGGAATGATACTTATTTTCGTGTGGCGGGAAGATTCTCAGTCAAACAATTCATACGTGGAAACGGAATGATACTTATTTTCGTGTGGCGGGAAGATTCTCAGTCAAACAATTCATACGTGAGCTAGCAAAAACTTCACTTCAATTGATGTAGAAGCTGGTTAATTTCCCCAAAACTTAAATTCAGGGAAAAACATTTAAACAAAGCATCGGAGACAGTATTTTTAATAATTTATTTTTAAGTTCTGTGATCGGTTGTTTCTTAAGTAAACAAGGCGGTTCTGAAGTTTCACACCACTTCAAATGAATTAGGAGTCATTAGAAATTTAATGTTCACTACAACAAAATTATCCTTTGATATGAAACAAATTTTCACTGAAAACTTCGCATTCAATGCATCACAATTTGTGAATAGGAATACTATTAAGATTTTAAAATCGGACTTCACCTGAGGCCGATGAGAATTTATAATTTCGCGAAGGATTCTGGGAATGGAAAAAGCTCCTCTGTGAGTATGCAGGGTTGTTCAAGCCACTATATGCAAATATTTAAAGTTAAAAATAAAGTAATACACAGTAAAATTCCAATACCGATTTCTTGAACTCTTCACCTGACGAAGAGTGCAATAAGAGCTCAAGAAACGGGTAGTGAATTTTGTTGTATATAGCTTTATTCGTAACTTAAGAGATATATGTGTGATGACTCGAATAACCCTTTATACTATGAATAATACACGTTAAATTACTGTACTCCTCTGTGAGTGTTCCTCAAAAAAAATTGCTTATGACACCTTCAAGAAGAAAACAAGAAAAATAAATTAACTGTAGTGCTGATATAGGTAATTCATATATTAGGTTTATGTTGGGATTCAAAAAAACTAATTAGGTGCATTAAAAATTGGATAACTTAAATTACAAGAATATAAATAATGTTATGTTATTAACATAAAATGACTAACGCAATAATGCCCTTAATATTGCGTTAGCTGAGTCTAGTCTCCCACAATGCATCACTTCTACCTTATTTTTATTTACTTAACTTTTTAACTTGGGATTGCTTTGCATTAGACACTAAAAACTTTAAGAAAACAGTTTGACGTACATCGAATTATAAACATTTCAAACAGGCTGTCTTAGCAAAAAAAAAACTTCTCAGTATATACTCGTATTTTTAAAATAAGGACTTCCAATGTTATTCAGGTCTGTGAATTTATATGTAGTATTTTCAAAAATTGGATGATGTTTTACAAAACTCCGAATGCGTACTTATTATTGAGAATAAATTATCCAATAATTGTCGAAAAGACCTGCATTCCATTGAATTATCATTGTTTAATTGATTTTCGACTGTAGCCAATTACAATGCACATAATAATTCCTTAACATGTATTGGACAACTATTACATTTGTAAATCAGAATTTTGTTCCACATATGACGTCCAACATGTGCCACAAATGTCGAGAATAACTTTGATTTACTGCTGTCTCGGTTTTATTTCAACAACGGCAGTTCTATACAATCGACAGTTTTGAAAACATTCAATTTCCCTTCCAATGATATTTATCTGTTTTCACTCCAATGTGAATTATAAGTCTTTTCTATTCAATTCGTTCCGCTCATGACTGGCGTCGCCGTGGCGCGGGGCCAATTGAATATAGCTATGAATGGTCAGTCGAATGGAGTGCCAACTCGTAAAACATTCTGAATATTCATTTGCCACAATCCCAGAAAAATCATGGAGCTCGTGCTCGACCGAGCGGAATCCTGACGACCGGAATGACATTGCTTAATGAGGGGAATGCTAAAAGGCGAGACGAAGAAAGAATCGAAACATCAAGAAATGTGTAAATTGGAACGAAAAAATGAGCCTAATTCGAAATTTTCTTTTCTTTCTTTTTAAAGCAGAGCCTGGACTGTATAAAAGCGAGAAAGATTCAAAGGTAATCTTTACCAGTTACGCAAATTTTGCACACTAGATGGAGTATCTGTTTTCATGGAAGACTTGAATTATGACATGATAATTATCAACTTCATTCCTCTTGGAAAAAAAAACAAACAAAAAAACAAAAAAAAAACCAAAAAAAAACCAAACCGGAATCATTAGATATATATGATTGCTTGTATTTGCTTGCTTGCATTTCCCTTCATAATGAAGAGTTTTTTTTTGTTTTTTTGTTTGTTTTGTTTTTACTGGATTTAATAAACAGTCACATATAGTTTTGCTTTCTTTTTACAGCCATTTTTCTTAAATGATATTACATATCCTTTCGTCTCCCAAATTTAAACAATTCTATTTTTCTGTCCTAAGATTGACAGAAAAGAAAATTTAGAATTTCGTTACATAATTAAAACAAGAAAGATAATTTCTATATTCAGTAAATCATATCAAACAAAGATACTCTATTATGAGCTTTGGATTGGAACTAAGTTTACTTTGGTATTACACAGGATGGGGGGTTTCTGCACTCTCTCTGCTAAGCGATTTTTTTGTTTCCTCCTGTAATAATAATTAATTATTACAGTAATTATTCATCCTGTAGTAAATTAATCAGTTAGAGTGAAAGCAACATTGCTATATAACTGAATTATTTTAAATCGTTTTCACTGCTTTTTTTTTTTTTTGTCTTATGTATATTTTTGGATATAACATTTTTTGCGAAGAAACGGAAGCCCCATTGGAACAGGCAAAAAGATTTCTGCAAGGATACGAAAAATCTGCTATTCATTTTAAATAATATTCACAATAACAGCAAAGTACTTGCTGATTAAAAATGCCTGCAAATGCAAATGCCTGCAAAATCTCTAATATTTGCAATATTCTTTAACCTGGCATGACTTAAAATTATTGAATAAATTAAGACAATTTGTTGCCACAAAAATTGAAGCAAAATCAGAAAAACGAAATTGCAATTAAAACTGTCAAAGCTTAGTTTAGTTCTCAATCACAGGACAAAAATTACGATTATTAATAATTTCATTTTCTATTCGAACGTTCTTGTTCTTTTATAGCTCAAACATTTTTAAAGGCAAAATACTATATACGAAACTTGAGCAGAATCATGCGCATTGTTACAAAGAGACCTACAATATTCCTATTTTTAGGAAAAGACAGTTTGCTTAAACAACAGCTAAGACTAGCTGGAATAGATTCGCGCCAAAACGTTTTTTCTGATCAAGGAAAAAAAAAAATCAATTCTAAAAGGAATAGAGAAGGGGGAGAAGAATCGAAAGAAGCTTACGTTTTTAATTAACAAAACATACTCAAATTCGCGCATTAATTAATAGAGGACGGCTCTTTAGAGATTGTGATCTCATTGGTTTGAAAATCTCTCTTTAAGCCTTTCATAACGAATCTTTCAAAATAAAATACACTATGTATGTGTTTTTAAGAGGAAAAACTAAAAATGCCGCTTCAAAAAAAAAAAAAAAAAAAAGAAAACATTCCATTTTAATTTAACAAATCTTTTCTACTGTAATGTGTACTATTAATCATCTTCCCTACTACACCAGAAAATAAATGCTAAACATTACATTTATTTCTAGAAAAAAAGAGACGTTTCTTTTATTTTTCTCCTCGAAAATTCGCTGTTTTTTTCTAGAAATAAATGTAATGTTTAGCATTTATTTTCTGGTGTAGTAGGGAAGATGATTAATAGTACACATTACAGTAGAAAAGATTTGAAGAAGAAGTATGGAATGTTTATTTATGGAATTACGTTATTAATTATATATATCCGTATTGGAATTTACCGTTAGATTTGTTAATATGAATTCGAATAAGGCTACAGTTGATGAGTGGGGGGGGGGGGAATTCAAAGGCCGAATCGCTGTTGTGCAGGCATTGGTGAACGAAATATCATCTAAATTAACGAGTTTCATGTTTATATAATCTCTTTAGATATATGACAAGGCGGCTGTAATTAAAGAGCAAGTGTTCAGATCCCCGCGAAAAATTTAGTGGACGAAATTCAATCAAACTTGGTGTAGGTACTTCGTAGAATAGGGGGGGTTTGATTAATTATATATAAATTATATATTAATTATATAGAAATATAGAAATAACAAATTTTGCCACTAAGCTACTAAATTTGGAGCTACGAGATTCATGCAGTGGAAAATGCGCGACTAATCACTTTTGTTTTCAGTAAATTGTTGTCACTCGCTGTACCGGCAATCTAATGTTAGGTGGTGCTCCATCCTGCCATGACTGCAGTAGATTCGAAACATCTTCCCTATGCAGTTGCGGAACATCAAAGTTGAGCAGCATCTCTCAATACCTGACACAGTCTTTACACGCATTGTACTCAATACTGAGTTTAAGCGGATCTCAATACCTGACAGTAGGATAGTACAAGTCGCTGGTCATGTCCAGTGAATTTCTTCGAAAAACTATGGATCGATTATAAACGATGCAGTGAAACCAAGCCACACAGGCTTTCGGTGAGTATAAACGGGTCTGATGGAACACATAAGGCTTATTCATTTAGCAATTGTGTACGTAAATATTGTTATTATTCAGATAAAAATGAGCCTCATCGCTTCACAAGATCTTCCAAGACCATGCATCATCCGTCTCCATTCGAGCTAAGAATGTCAGAGCAAACTGCAGTCGGTTTCCTCATCACTATGAAGCAAAGCTTGAGTATGGGACATATATAAATATATACCGGGTGATCAAGAAATAACAGGAGGTGTTCGGAGTCCTGCAGCGTGTTATGTACTGGACGAAATAGAACAAAATTTGGCCACCATACAAGTTAAAGTATGCTGTTTTGATTTGTCTAGAAAAAAAAAATTAGTACCATACAACGCTGATAGGGGAAATTTTGGCGCTGCGGTCGAAAAATGCACCATGAAATTTGCATATACGGGTACTTTGAGACACGATATCGAGGATAAAAGGAGGGGTTGCGGGGATTCTAGTCATTCTGCAAGAAGTCGCCCGTCGATGGCGTTGTCACTACGTGATCGTGCCTTTTTAGTCAAGCTGTTTTATCAGCGGGATGAAAATGCCAATGCTGCTCTTCGTGAATACCGGCGTTAAAACAGTTACGTAGAGGACTGATGACCATAACTAACTTACGAAGAATGGTTGAAAAATTTGAAAGAACAGGAACTCTTGATGTGCAACCAGGCCGAGGACGTAAACGTATCAAGCAGGAACAAGTTGAAGAAGTTGCAACTGCCGTTCAGGATCAGGCGATAGCTAATAAGCAGGGTACCAGCAGTGCACGTTTAATATCACGACAAACAGATATCCCGTTGTCGACGGTGCAGAAGATATTGCGTAAGATCCTGAAATTCTATCCGTATAAGATAACACCCATTCAAGAATTGCTCCCAGGGGACAGAAATACCCGATTAGAGTTTGCTTTGAGATTCTTCAAGTGCTTCCATGTGCACGGTGATATCAAAACACACAACTGCTGTATTTGGGCTGATACAAATCCACACGTTGGTCAAGAGATCCCCTTACATTCGCCGAAAGTCACAGTTTGGTGTGGGTTCACTGCTTCTTTTATCATCGGCCCGTACTTACCATCGAAGTTGGTAGAAATGGACTAGTGACTTGTTCTGTCAATTCCGATAGGTATGCCGATATGCTCGAGAACTTTGTCATACCTCAACTGCAGCAAAGAAATTGTATCGATTCTACCATTTGCATGCAAGATGGTGCGCCACCGCACATCGGACATCGGGTGAAGGATGTCCTGCGTCAACATTTCACAGACGCTAGAGTAATTAGTCACGCATTTCCCATGAATTGGCCTCCGAGGTCCCCTGATCTGAATCATTGCGATTTCTGGTTGTGGGGCTACCTGAAAAGCATTGTGTATCAAGGACATGTTCCTGACATTCCTACCTTAAAAGATCAAATAACATTACATGTCAGACGAATAAATGCAGATAAGCTGCGAACCACCATCGAAAACCTTGTGAACCGCAAGCAATTAGTGGAACATCAGGCTGGTGGTCACCTTGAGTCAAATTTCTGGGATGCTACAATAAACGTTTTTCATTGGTATTGGGTGTGTTGTTATTTACTGTTTCCATTGACAGTTAAGTATTCTTTTTCACACAATATGCGCTTGAAGCGCCAGAATTTTCCCTATCGGCGTTGTTTGGTACTAATTTTTTTTTTTCTTGACAAATCGAAACCGCATACTTTAATTTGTATGGTGGCCAAATTTTGTTCTATTTCATCCAGTACATAACACGCTACAGGGCTCCGAACAACACCTTTTATTTCTTGATCACCCGGTATATAATACAATAATAGACGGAAAAGATTTGTCTTGGTGCTCCCTAACTCCATTAAAATTTTTACACAGAGTTCTGATACACCCTGCAGATATATATACAGGATGTTGCAAAATTCGTGTGTAATATTCAAACCACGTGTAGGGGCATGGCTAAGGATCAATATATTCCTAATGAACGCATGTCCGGAAACGCCCCATTAAGGCGCTAGGTGGTCCTGAAGTGAGCCTTTACAAGTGAACATATCATTTGCTACACCATAAGAAATGTTTTGCAAGCGAGCCCACACATTGATCTGGGGGGTGCTATTTTTGTGTGTTTCAATTGAATTTTAAACACCTATATATAGTTTTATTCTTGAGATTATATTTATCAAATACCGATGGCTTAGTTCTTGGAATAAATGAGAAGCTATCCAATTGATGGAACAAAATTAATACCTATATCAGATACCCTATACACGTTTCTCTTCAGCCTTTATTCATACTTGTACAATTGTGTGTGGTTCTATTTAGATTGTCTTCAATCGTCATCTATATTTGCCTACGTGTGTTAAAGATGATTTCACCTTTCCACACTTCTTGGATCAATCTTCTTAATGCAAAATTCTTTTGCAGACTCGATGGGGAAACATCTTTTCACTCAACTTCCTACAATTTATCTCGTTCTAGGAATTCACGTCTGGGTTTTGGCTATTATGGAACCCTCGTTCGTTCGATATCCCTTCTGACAATAATTCAGCAATCATACGCTGTTATTCCGCAGGGAAACTGCATCACTATAAACACTTAGCTTTTATGTAATCATATTTCAATTTGTGAATCCCAATATTTATTATTTATAAAACAAATTACTTATTTGTATACTTTAAAAATAAGATATGCTAAAACCAACGTTCCACCATCTCCTGTCAAACAAAAAACATCATCCCTTGAAGAAGAATGATGTTGACACAACATCGCGCTACAGTTCATTGTTGCATAATCCACATTTAAAATATTCATCTTAAAATTAATATTTTTACCTGCTAACTTCTTTACAGGTTTTAAATGAAAACATGTAAATGAAACATAATATAAAATTTTAGTTACAAACATCTTATTATGTTTTTTAATTAACTGCTTTGGAAATTAATAAATTGATGTTTTTTTAACATCAATTTCAATTAATGTTATTATTATTTCAATTAAATACAAATTTACCCAAAATTATTAAAAAAGTTCAATTTTTAATACGTAATCAAATATTTTATGTTTCTATGAAGAATAATAAGATGCAATAAAGCATGAGTGTAGTAATAACAATTTATATTGAAGAAGATGAACAAGAAGTGAAATAACAATACATTAAAGAGAACTATGATAATAAAAGTGTAAAAGAAGTGATAATGTATTGTTGATGAAAAATAATAATGATTTTGAAGTTAGCGTCGGGAAGACACATTCAAAAAACACGGCGATCCAGTTAAACAGAATGAATGAAAGATTTTAATGAAAAAAATCGACTCATTAATGTATATACACTGACTGCTCAATTGAAACTGTATACCTAAGTGTGTCATCCCAATAGTGAAGTTTGGCGGTGATAGTGTGATGGGTATGGCCGTGTTTCTCCTGGTTTGGACGGGTCCGTTGGTTGTGATCGAGGGGAACATGGAATCCACACAGTATCTGGACTTTCTAGACAATTCTGTGCTTCCTACATTGGGGTCGCAGTTCGGTGAGGACAATTTGTGTTCCAGCCCGACAATATTGTCATAAGGTCCGCGTTCTCCGCGCCTGGTTTCCGGAGAATAATGTTCAGAAACTTCAGTGGCCCGCTCAGAGTACGGACCTCAACCCTATTGAACATCTGTGGGATGAATTGAAGCGCCCGATTCGTGCGCGTCCGATGCGACCGCAGACATCTATCCAACTTGTGCAGTCTTTGAAGGAGGAGTGGGCAAAAATACCGGTTGCTTGCTATCAGGAACTGGTGGAGAGCATGCCAAGGCGTGTGGATGCTGTGCTTAGAGTTTGGAAGATTTTTGGAATAAATCATATAGTTGGAAGTATCATCTCAATAAGAAATTAGAGAATGATAAAGAAACTAATATACACTGTTGCAAAAAAAAAATCGAAGCACCCCTAAACAATAATCCGATCAGCCCGAAATTGCGCATGAACATTTCTTCATACCACACATGCAAACGATTAAATTTGCAAGAGCAATGAGTGTTAACGTTGATCATACAATGCGTTTCTGCTGAGCAAGTAGCAACGTATAAAACAGGTAACAATTTGCGGACGGGTTATCTTTTTTCGTTGTTGGCGTTGCAGTTCCCTGGAGACACAACCAAAAATGCCGTTACAATGTTGACGAAGACCTTATCGCCAATTGGACGACTTCGAACGTGGTCACTTCGAACGTGGATGCGTGAAGCTGGAAGGTCATACAGAGCAATAGGCCGCCACCTGTACCGTACGGACACTATTGTCCAAAGGTGCTGGCAGCAATAGTTGCTGCAAGGAACTCATCGGCGGAATGAAGGCTCTGGAAGGCCAAAATGCACGACTGCGATGCAAGATCGGATGATTGTGCGACAGGGCCCAACGGCATCATTGTCCGCCATCCAACGTGCTACGGCCTCTTCCATACCACCGGTGGTACGTTCCACTACAGCACGGCGCTTGGTTGAGGTTGTATTACGCGCATAGCGGCCTTTACGACGTCTGTCTTTAACCCCACGTCTGGAGTGGTGTCATAGCCAATCCAGGAGACTGGCAGCGCATAGTGTTCAGCGATGAATCCCGCTTCAGTCTTGGAGCAGATGACCATCGGATCCGTGTTTGGAGGTGCCGGGGCCAGCGGTCCCAAGCACACTTTGTTTTACAGAGGCATTGAGCTACTACCCCTGTTGTGATGGTGTGGGGTGCTATCTCTTACGACAGCAGGTTGCCCCTAGTTATCCTGCGTACAACTGTAACAGCTCAACGATATGTTGATGATATCCTGTGGCCGTTTGCGTTACCCTTCACGGCAGGTCATCCTGGGACCATTTTCCAATAAGATAACGCCAGGCCCCATACGGCTCGCATATCTCTGGAGTGCCTCCATGCTGTTGATACTCTTCCTTGGCCAGCAAGGTCACCTTTCGCTAATCGAACATGTATGGAACATGGTAGGCCGCCAGATTCGGGCACCCCGAACTGTCGCAGATCTGGAGCTACAAATGCGAAATGCCTGGCAGAATATATCGCAGGATGAGATTAGGAATCATTATCACTCCTTACCTCGACATATACAAGCATGCATCGCCGCCAGGGCGGGTTTCACCAACTACTGATTTGAACATTCAATCTGCAATTGCTCACCAGTGATGGGTCCTACGGCCATTTCATTACCTGTGAATGAGATTTACGCATATTTAATTTCAAAAAACACAGTAACTTCCTTCATGGTGCTTCCATTTTTTTTGCAACAGAATGTATAATATAATATAGAAGTAATATATCATTCTTCGTTTCGCAGATGAAACTAAACGTAAGTGAGATAGGATAGATGAAAAATATATTAGTGAGTATTCAAGGAACATTCATCAGGCGTTCGAATATATTAATCCGGAAGTGGCAGAATTATATCTTATTATAAATTTATATTATTTATGTACATCCAGTTAAACAGAAATGAGAAGAACGTCAGGCAGCCATATTGAAGAGTATTGAATGTACTAAGTATAAATATGTATATAAGCTGACAATATAATTCGATAAGTCAACGAAAATTAAGTAACTGAGTTAATGAAGCAAAGGATTTAGTGTTATACAATTAAGGAAGAATATTACTTCAGTTAAATAAGTGGAAATATATTGGAGTATATAACTTACAAATAGTGATACACGAAAAAATACTACTTTAAGTCATTAATATAATCTTTTAAGAAATAGATTGATTATCAGTGGAAATACAGTGAATATATTTACAGTAAAAGAATGAAATATTACGAAGTGATGATTACTCAGCAAATATTAGAGCAATGAACTGTTGAACTTTGAACTATGAATTTTATGTGTGAATAATTTGTGTGTGATAAGTGAATGACATATAATGAGAATGAATCAGAAGTTAATGAATTTACATTTATAGAATAAATCGACGTTTTACATACTTGCCTTAATAATTAATTGCTTGACTGTAATCGTGCTCTGCTATTAATTAAATAAATAAATGTTTTATCAACAACTTTAATTTGTTATCTCCAAAATATCTCCTAACTTTATTGAAACTGAAAACTTGAAACTGCACAATAAAAAGTGTTGTGTGTTTTAAATTAAAATTGAAAACTAAAGTGAAAAATACAACGAAAATAAAAATTAAAAGTCACATGAACTAGGATAAAACGTATAGTGAAGAAAAACATTAATGAAGCAAAGGATTTAGTGTTATACAATTAAGGAAGAATATTACTTCAGTTAAATAAGTGGAAATGTATTGGAGTTCATAACTTGTAGAATAACTTATACAATATTAAGTTTAGTTTTTGTTTTTGTGCGCCTTGAAAATGATGATTTAGTAGCCATCGAAACTAATAGTTTATTTTTTATTTGTATTTTTATTTTATTTTCCAATTTAAAATCTTTTAATTTTTATTGTGCAGCTTTAATTAATGAACTTAAAATTCATTTGTTGCACGTTAACCTTTGCTAACTTTGCCAGTGAGGAGAATTACATCATATTAACAACTGAAACCGATTTAAGTTTTACTTATGTATGTAATTCTTAAAAACAGCTTTTTTATCTGATTATAGAGAAAAAAATTACAGTTTCTCATTATTTGATCCTTATATTTGACATTTAAAAAATTAAGGAGTGATTGTTTCTCTTTTAATCCTCCAGATGGCGTTACAGTAGGATATCTACTGCATATCGAGATGTTTTGCGATTTTTTTCTAATGTTAGCTGCATAGATCACTTATATTTAATTGTTTATAAATGTAATTTTACTTAACGTATATGTCGGAATAGGTAAGTTTCCGTGACAAATGCAAAATAAGGTGATTTTTTTTTTAATGAAAGGGAGGGAGAGACGAAATCTCATTAAATTTGCTTCAGTTCATTTCGTTCATTCTTTTGTTTGTTTTGAAATGAATTTTGATGATTTTGAAATCAAATGTTTGAAATTTAATTGCTTTCTCTTGAACAATGGTTTTTGATTTCCTTTAGCAAAAATATGGAATACTCTCGTATTTGCGCTTATTTCATTAATTTCCTTCCTTCCTTTTTTTAATTTTTTTTTTAATGATTTCAACATAATTTTCACAAGCAACGAAAGTGCACGTTAAAAAAAATATAAATATACATTGCAAAATATATATGTAAATGATGTATTATATTCAATGTACTCTATTAAAATCTACTCTTAATAAAAGATTCGATGCCATTTATGAAAAATAATCAATTATCAAAATCTATTTTCGTATTAGAAAAATACTACGATATTTTAAAAATCAAATCAAATCTAATAAACTAATTAGGTGGGTATCATTGCGGCTATGATGTAGCTATATTACTAATGTGGGACTTCAGTATTATCAGTATTTTATCTGTGTGAAGATCAGGAAGCTGCACATTGGTTGACAGGAGCATTTCACAACAATGACAGTGTTCTGCAAGGCACGAGGCTTAGGGTTCTGAAAGCCAGTGACTTGACAAAACCTGTCCAAGTTGCTTTTCAAACAAGACACATCTGGACAACTGATTCAGCTGTCCTATTGTGTAGACTCAACGCCTACAAAAAGAAGTTTAATTCAAATTGAATGGCATCTCAGACCCTCAAGCTTTAAGATATATCTTTCAAGTAGACAGAGAATATGCCAAAGCCATCGTTGAGGCAAAATATTTAGCGTACACCGGGGTCGATAAAGGAATCTCTAAGATCCTACAAGACCCAGAAAATGTGAAACCAGAAGATCACGGCTCGGCACCTGAGCCCTCTACATCTAAAGAGCCACCAGGTAGTTTCACACCTACAAAAATAGAAGATCAAGCAGTTACAACAATGGATGTGATGAAATTGGAATTGGACATTTTATCCGAAAACACGAAATTGGTTGGATGGACGAGGGTGGTGACCTCTCTGATCGGGTGTTGGAATCCGACATCCACAGTAAGGAAAACACGTAACCGTTTCATTCTCAACCTTTGATTCCCTAATGTCACCACAAACATGTTGAACTGCATTCAGATCAATCTTCACCACAGCCAGTCTGCTTCTGTGGTCTTGTGCCACAGACTGGCTGAGGAAAACATTGATTTAGCCATTATCCAAGAACCTTGGACTTATAAAGGTAATATTTTAGAATTACCAAAATCAGTATGGTCATCTATGTATGACACCACCTGTGACAATATGAGAACCTGTATTTTGGTTAGGAAAGGCATAAACGCTATACCCCTTACAGTGTTTCTCTGAAGATACACAACTGTAGTTAACTTACTCTGGAGGAAAGTAAAGTTAGTGAACTCATTGTGGTCTCAGCATACTTACCCTATGAGGAGAATGATAACTTTCCTCCTTTGGAGTTAAGTAATCTTACAAATCAATGTGAAAGCAATGGAACACCACTCATCATTGGATGTGACGCCATATTGCCTGGGGAAGCACTTATGCAACCAATGAGGAAAAAATCTCATGGAATTTTGATAAGTACTAAATTACATGTTTTAAATAAAGGCAATGAACCTACTTTCATTGTCAGTAATAGGAGTGAAGTTATTGATCTTACACTCTGTTCTGTTAATTTACTTTGTTCTATTAATAATTGGCATGCAACTAATGAACCTTCTCTTTCAGATCATAGGTACTTTGCTTCAATGTTGCAGGTAAAAGACAACAAATGGCATTTCCCAGGAACCCTAGAAAGACGAACTGGATCGAATTTAAAGAGGATCTGGAAATACTAACTGGAGGTAGGAGCTCTAAAGTACGCTCGGTGTTAGATATTCAGTTAGCAGTTGACCAGTTGCAACAAGCTATTCTCAGTCGTATCAGCAGAACTGTCCGGTCAAGGTTGCTAGTCTACCAAGACATGTTCTTTGGTGGAATAATTAACTTAGCAACCTAAGATCTAAAACAAGAAGGCTCTTTAGCAAAGCGAAAAAGACAGGTGAATGGGAGGAACATAAAATCACACTTACTTGTTACAAAAAGGCCATTCGAGAGGCTAAAAAAAGACATCATGGAGGAAGTTCTGTGAGGCTGTATTAGACTTCTCCAGTACTGCCAAAATCTTTAATAAAGGTAACTATAACCAACTAAGTTCTATAAAACTTGAAAATGGTAGTTATACAAAATCTGGAAAAGAAACACTAACAGCAATACTAGGAGTACACTTTCCAGAATCTAGAGAAATCACTGATAACATGCATCATGTGGGTCTGGATTCGCTCAGAAGTGACCGCACAGACTGGTGTATGTCTAGAAATATTGTTGAATACTGCAAGATCAGATGGACTATTTCTACGTTTAAACCTTTCAAAGCCCCAGGTACAGACGGTATCACCCCAATGCATTTGCAAGAAGGATTGGATATCGTTACACCGATTCTTTGCCGGATTTTTTTAGGACGAGTATAGCACTAGGGTATCTCCTGTTGCAATGGAGACAAACTAGAGCTATCTTCATTCCTAAACCTGGCAAACCAAGTTATATGCAAGCTAAGGCTCATCGATCTATCAGCTTTACATCTTTTCTGCTTAAGACCTTAGAAAAATTGGTTGATACATATATAAGAGATGAGATCGTTGTATCACATCCTCTTGCCAGTCATCAATTTGCCTATCAGTAAGGTAAATCGACTGAAACGGCCCTTCATCGTATTACAACACTTTTGGAGAAAGCCCTTGAGCATAAGGAATTTGCTTTAACTGTTTTCATGGATATTGAGGGGGGCATTTGATAAAAGCTCGGTAGAGGCAATTGATGCAGTCTCTCATAAATATGGAATCAACCTATGTTACGTCGATGGTTGAGATCAATTCTAAGTGGAAGTGTGGTCATATCCTTGCTGTTGGGACACCTTAGTGGTCATTACCAACAGGGATTACCCGCAGGGAGGGGTTTTCTCTCTCCTTTGCTGTGGTGCCTTTGTGGTGGATGAACTGCTGGTGTCTCTTGGGAAGTTTGTGTGTGGCTCCATTGGATATGCAGATGACATCTCAATTATCGTTCGAGGTAAATTCCCTAAAACCGTATCAGAAATTATGCAAGACGATCTGTTACTGGTTGAAAAGTGGTGTAGAAAGATAGGTCTTTCAGTCAATCCAGATAAAAAGACCTTGATATCTTTTACAAGGAAAAAGAACTTGCACGAGTGGCAAGCTCCGACTTTCTTTGACAGAAAGCCTACCATCTCTTCGGAAGTCAAGTACTTGGGTGTTGTACATGACCACAGAAGACTTGGAAACAGCATTTGGAGCACTCGGTTATGAAAGCTAAAAAATCTTTTGGCCTTGTCGGGATGGGTATTGGTAAAACCTGGGGTATATTCCCAAAGGTTACATACTGGATCTACACTATGATCATTAGACCTATTTTAACATACACTGCGGTGGTTTGGTGGTCTAGGGTCAAGCTTAAAACAGCTCAATGCGAGCTTAACAAACTACAAAGAATGATAAATGTATCGCAGGGGCAATGAGAACCGCACCTACGACTACGGTTGAAATACTACTGAGATTCTTGCCACTACGTTTACATATTGAGGTTGAAGCCACAGTACGAGCTCTAAGGCTTAAGACTGCGGATGAGTGGTTTTACACCCATTCAGTAAGCAGCCATACAAAGCTCTATTCGCAGCATTCCAGTCAGGAGTCTATTCTGCAAATAACTACTGATAAAATGCATCCTTTTTATTTATTTAAAAGACTCAGCTTACACTTTCCAAGTAGAGCCGAGTGGGATAATCGATCAATTCCTATACTTACTCATGAGTTTGTTCGATATACGGATGGATCCAAGTCTGCCAGTGGCTCCGGGGCAGATGTATATTATCAAACAGGTAGTATTGGTTTTTCTTACAATCAAGGTAATTTTACAACTGTCTTTCAAGCAGAAATCCTTGCAATATTTGCTTGTAACGGCATCTGTTTGGACAGAAATAGGAATAGTTATATTTTTCTGATAGCCAAGCAGCACTGAACGCTCTGAATCAGTGCCGCATTACTTCTAAGATCGTTTTTGATTACCTCAAAGCTCTGTCTTTACTGGCACAATACAATAAAGTTCGTCTTTTTTGGATGCCAGGATACAGTGGTCATGAGGGCAATGAGAAAGCCGATTCTTTTGCTAAGAAAGGCTCGGAGATGATCTTTATAGGTCCGGAATCTGATCTTTATAGGTCTTGGTTTATCCACTAAATGATTAGAAAGATCTTTCTTAAGAAAATGAGAGCTTTACAGCTTAAGTCTTGGCATAGGCTTGATGGTCAGAGGCAAGCCAAGATGTTAATTCAAGGACATAGCAACAAACGTGCCTCCGAACTTTTAATGTTACGGAAAAAGGAACTTGGTATTGTTGTTGGTCTACTTACTGGACATTGTCGTGCTAACAAGCATTTATGGCTCTTAAACTTAAAAGACAACCCTGTTTGTAGGAGTTGTCATTCAGATGAGACTTCTTCACACATCTTTTGTAACTATGAATATTAACAGCGCTTAGACATAAAACCCTAGGATCTTTCTTTTTAGAACCAAAGGATTTGTTTACGGTCCCTATAAGTAAACTACGGTCCCTATAAGTAAGTAGCTACAGGTCTTTTTGGGGATTAAGGTTGAGGGAAATTCAATAGACCTTAGGTCGTGGTACTAGGTATACATTTACCACCCATCTTCTACATTAACATTAATGTGGGACAATCACAGAAATTTGGGTCTTTCCATTAGAATAGGCTATTTGGGAAAAGCATTTATTTACGCTATTTAAGTTAGTTTTAAGCATGGGGGTAGAGGCTTCTGCGATCACTAGTCAAATCGGACAACTTTGAGTGGATGGTCAGTCACGCACGTCTTAATTGCCTTCAAAGAAATCTCGAACCTATTGTACAAAAAGCTTGGGAAAGCCGTAAAATCTGTCTGAATAATATACATGTACAAATATACATATACAGTGTGTTCATTTTATCTGAAGACATTGAAATATCCCGAAAACTACAAATGGAATCAAAAATCTTTGTAATTAAAATTTGTTCGTCTCGGAGGGGGACATCCAATGATACCAATTTCGACCCCCCAACCCCCTATGAGGTGGGCTGGGAAGAAAAACATAAATAGGAACCCCTATTTTTTTATTGCAAATTCGGATTCTCCAGAAAATTTCACATTGATTTGATGTACTGTACGTCGGGGTTGCTCGCAGATGGCGCTGTAATCGACAAAAATCAAAATGGATAAAACATCGTTGAAAATTGGGGATATCTCAAGAAATAAAAAATCATATGAAATCAGAGAAATAAAAATGTAGACGTATATGATATTTATCAAAATGTTATCCAATGACACGTGAATTAACCCCCCACCCCCACTCTGCGAGAGGCAATTATTTCATAACTTGTAATGTATTCCGTTGTGTCTCTTCTTTTTCTTGTCTCACATATCGGAGTGTTTTGTCCAATTAAGTAAGTGTTCAAAAATGCGACCTCCAACTTCAATACACATATTGATCCTGTCTTCAAATGACTGTACACAGGACAGAAGCATATCTGCGGGAATTTCAGCACAGGCGTTTCTTATGCGTTCTACCATGTTTTCACGGTCTGTTGGCACTTGTTGATAAACCTTATCTTTTAGATAACCCTACAGAAAGAAATCCGGCGATGTCAAATCAGGCGATCTAGCAGGCCAATTAATAGGGGCACCTCTGCCAATCCACCGACCATTGTAATCACGGTCTAATACTTCCCGTGCATGACGTGAGTAATGCGCTGGGCAACCGTCATGCTGATACCACATACTTTGTCGAACGTCCAAGGCAACATCCTCAAGTAGTATTGGTAGTTCCTGTTCCAAAAAATTTCGATATCTGATTCCATTTAAAGTACCTTCAATAAAATAAGGACCAATGAGTTTGTTCCCTATGATTCCACACCAAACGTTAACTGACCAAGGATATTGATGTTCAACTTGTCGTAACCAGTGGGGATTTTCTACACTCCAGTAATGCATGTTAAGCCGATTAATGCTACCATGGTTTGTGAATGTAGCCTCATCTGAAAATAGTACATTAGCAAAGAAATTGGAATTATTTTGCAGTTGTTGAAGAGCCCATTCACAAAATACTACTCGATTATGAAAGTCTTCGCAATGAAGTTCTTGATGCAGTGAAATGTGATATGGATGATACCTACAACGATGCAATATCTTGACAATACTACCTAGGGACATTCCGGAATCGCGTTGTAATTGCCGAGTGCTTATATGTGGGTTTTGGTGAACAGCTGCTAGTACAGCTATTTCATTAGCTTCTCCGTTTCAAGTAACAGTTTTTCTTCGTTTCCTTTTCTTGGTTTGTACGCTGCCATCAGAGATAAAGGCATTCACAATTTTGTAAAAAAAAAGAACGAGAGCGAACATTATCTGGAAACCGCTCAGCATACAAGACAACAGCATCGTCAACATTTCTCCTACATTCACCATAAATCAGAATCATTTCAATTTTTTCTTCTACGGTTGCACGATTCGTTGTCCACTTGCAATTCTGTTCTACTGTAGAAATGAAGGGTAGATGTGCAGGCAATAAAACCTATTCACGTACAATGAAAGTTTTAGAGATGCTTTCAGTTCTAATTCTGAAAGATAAGTGAGCTCTGATCGCACTGCACTGCCTTTTATGATAGAGCAGTCCCTTTTCGTTTTGTCGGAGGAATACAACGTTGAGAATGGGATTTCCCATCACAAGTTATGAAATAATTGCCTCTCCCACTCTCGGAGCGTGGGGGTGGGGGTTAATTCACGTGTCATTGGATAACATTTTGATAAATATCACATACGTCTACATTTTTATTTCTCTGATTTCATATGATTTTTTATTTCTTGAGATATCCCTAATTTTCAACGATGTTTTACCCATTTTGAATTTAGTCGATTACAGCGCCATCTGCGAGCAACCCCGACGTACAGTACATCAAAATCAATGTGAAATTTTCTGGAGAATCCGAATTTGCAATAAAAAAATGTGGGTTCCTATTTATGTTTTTCTTCCGAACCCCTCACCTCATAGGGGGTGGGGGATCGAGTTTGGTATCATTGGATGTCCCCCTCCGAGACGAACAAATTTTAATTATCAAGTTTTATGATCAGATTTGTAGCTTTCGGGATATTTCAATGTCTTCAGATAAAATGAACATATATATATTTTCAAAACCTGAAGATGAGTTTTAATTTTTCTGAAATAAAAAATTAAATTGATAAATTCGAATACATAAACTACAATAATAAAAGTAACAATTTCGCAAAAGTAAGCAACTTTACAGCCATTCACGAACAGTTTGTTTTTCAATTTTTTTTCAACAGTTCAGTTTTTCAATAATGGATTTCACTGAGATACCTGGAATGATTAATCAGTAAGTAATTGTCACGGCCCTTTAACAAACTGTCGTGCAGTCAACTTAAGAACGGGTATATATCTGTCAAAAAAGTTAAAAACTGTATTTACAGTTTTACAGCTTTTTTACACAACAGGGAATCTAAGAGAATCTCTTTACTCTGAGCCTAATGCTTTTTTAAAAAGAAAAAAAATCTTCGCAAATTTTTTTTAAAACCATTAAGTTTCTTTTCTCTGTAGAAACAGAATTTTCCAGGAAACTTCGGTGATTTGAAAAGAATGACTTTTGAGATATGGAATGACAAACAGATGAACAATTACGAGTTAAACCAGATACTTCTCAGACGTGAATGAAAATTAAAAATATACAAATAAACACATTCATTTCTAAAAGAAATGAGAATTACATAATCTAATTTTGATAATGAATTCTCAGTCCCAAATGAACCATTCACTGAATGTATTATGGTAGTGAAGCACTTTTCAAAAATTATCCACGTAAACAATTATGATATGGAAGATTGAAATGATGATGTTTTACTTTTTTTTTAAATGTATTAGGAAAAAATTAAAAAAAAAAATATTTAAGTTATTATGAATAGATACAAAATTGTCTTCCCATTCCAAGGAAATTTATATCTTCAAAAATAGCGTTTGTACAATCTCCATAATAAGGTATGAGTTGATAGTATTTATATTTAAAGCTCAACAGTTGGAAGCTCTCCTGTCTTTCCGTAGGTAAAATCATTCAAATTAGTCAAAAATTGAACATCCTACGAAGATGAAATTTTGTGATATTTATACCATTTTTGTTGTGGAAAAAAAAAAAACTTGGATAACAAGAGCCAGTCCCCCTTCCCCCAATTCTGCATTATAAATATATCTATTTATTTATTTACACAAATTCAAGAAGTAATCTTCCATACAACGGACATCAAGTCTTTAATCCATTCTAAAAACATGTCTTATCAAATTGGAAAAACTTCTTTGTAAATTAGAACTTATTATATTCCGATGCATTGAATAAACACATTTCCGTATTCCTTAATTTGATTTAATTTAATTATTGCTTAATTTTGGAAAGTAATTTTCTGCTATGACAGTCAATTTGTAGTTGAAAATGTGATAAAACAAATGCTGCTTCTGTATCAGTCTTTTTCTTTGCTTGAATCACATCACTAAGCTGTAGAATGGCTGAAAAGTTTGAAACCTTCTTGAAGACATAAAAGGTAATAAAGACATAAACAATCATTTGAATCGTTTGGTAGGACAATATTTTCCTTTAAAATAAAAATTAATGAATAAAAAGATTAACAGGCATGTAATTACGTAAGATGTAATGAGCATTAGAACTGTTAGCGCTTTTGACACTGGCTCTTTGTGGCGCCACTGTCGACCTCACATTACATTAGAAGCATTTTACTCAACAGGTTAGATCAATTTGCAGAATTAAATTTGGCCGATTATCAACAACAATCAGCTTCCATTTGAATGTACAAAAACGTAGAAAAACAGGAAGTTTTTCTCTAATAGCTCTAATTTTAATACAGCTTTTTCCCATCAACTAATAAACCTACTTATTGACAGGATATCCTGTACTTCTTTCCGCAGTAAATATAATAAACCAAACATTTTCCCAAGCTTCCATCTTTCTCAAAAATTGATAAATAAATTTAGGTCAGGATACTCCATTACTTCCGCAAGCCTGTATTATCAATAAAAGTTATTAATACCAATCTTCACATTTCGTACAGCTTAGAAATACACTTTAAAGATAGAATTGCCCCCCCCCCCTTCCCCATTGCATTTTTTGCTTTCGTTATTCGAGTCGTCCGCAATTTACTATGTCTTCACTATTGATATGAAATATTTGAATTTTTTTATAATACAAAAGCATTTCGCTTTCAATTTTTAAATTGCATTGTGATTTATAATTGATAGTTTTAATAACGACAATTCTATTATTAATAATAATAATTAAAATCTGTTAAGAAACAAAAAAAACCGATCAGATTTTTATTGAACAATCTCTCGACAAATTTTTAGCGACCCATTTGGGAGCTGTCGTGATAGCGACGAATAGGTCCGTCCGTCCGTATCAGTCCGCCCCCATCTACTCCCGAACGGAAGGTCGGATCGACAAACGGATTTTACCATCGTATTCAGTCATAGTAATGGGGTATTTTCAGGGATAATGCCCCTCCCCCTGCCCCGCTAATTCGAGATATTTAGCATTGTTGTCATTCTACCGCCCTAAAAACTCCCGAACGATAGGTCGGATCGACCAACGGACTTCATCATGGTGTTCAGAGGCCCAAACAACGTAGAAATAGAGCATTTTCAACGGCCGACGCCCTCCCCATCTTCGAGGTATTTGGCAATGTTTTCATTGGATTTCCGCTATTAGCTTAAATGTTAGAAATGCAATCATCTCGTATCAGCTATCAGCTTTAGCTTGATACTTAAGATCTCCGCTTCATATAATGAAGGTTGTCGGTTCGAATCCGTATATCTTCCTTCTTTTTTTTTCCTTCTTTTAATTTTTTTTTTCCAGTGTCTGCTTGGATTTGTTTTTTTTGTTTTTTTGTTTTTCTTATTTTCCTAGCTTTTTTTTTATTTTTCCTTAAATTAATGAACTTCCTTTTTTATTATTATTTTTAAATTTTTTTATTATTTTGGGTCACCCTGTAGAACAAAAATTACATTCACTTGTTTTATTAACAGCTAAAATATAATAAAAGAAACTTATTTTCTCAATAGTTTAATTACAAAAAAAAAATCAGAAGTTATGATTTTCAACTTTGAGAATTTTTTTAGACACTCTTAAGAATTTATAATAAAAACTGAATAAATAACTGTCTTCCTGAATCGCCTCAAAATTTTTAATTACCAAAATTTTTATATTTTTTTCCTTCTAAAGTATGAAAACAAAAATTTTTGTCTTAATTTTGGGAATTATAAAATATAAGTGTCGGCATTAAGTTGCGAAAACCTGACAAATAAAAATTAATTAAAAAAACAACTCTTTATAATTAAAAAAGTTTTTTTTTTCTTTCAGTTACCTTTCATCAGACAATTTGCGAAAAGATGTAACGAGTTGAAAATACTTTGAAACTATATGTTTAACTGCTCTCTAAAATTTCCAACCCCACGTCCTCGTCGTAGAGGATGGAAACAGATGTAGTAAGGAACTCCCAGTTGGTGGTCCTGAAACATGCTGGCTAACGGTGCTATGGTTCTATCCAAGTTAAAGTGGGAGGTATCGTGCAAGGGTAACGAAAAATGTTGGGTATGGTACTAGGTAGCGAAAAATGTTGTGCCGTAAACGATCCCTTTGGGGCACCAGGCGAAACCTCATCGTAAGTAGCGTTCGACTTGAAATAGGGGGATAACCAAGTCGTGACTTTTAATTCCCCCGGGCTCGTGGGACAAAAAATGGAAAAAAAATACAAACAAAAAACAAGAGTTAAGGTCGCCTTCGGGAAGTATCCAACCATTAAAAGCAGCTACTATGTTAGCTGAATCTAGGGAAGAAAACAGCAGTGCTGGGATCTCCCAACAAGCAAATGCATTTAATATAGAATCTAGATCCATGAACTTAACAGGCAGTTCCGAGTTATCTTCAGGAGCCAAGGAAATAAAAATACTGCTTCGAACATTAGCAGACTGCACCTAGGCGGTTTGACCAAAATAACCAGGAGAAACATGAGGAGGAAATTGCAAAGACAAAGGCAAGTAGAAAGTTCTGTAGCTGAAAGCAAGCAAATACCTCCTAAGGAAATTACGAAAAGACAGAGTTCACATGATTCGACACCGTCACCTCTGAACGTACAGGGCTCTCCGAAGAGATCCAGGCAGGGAAACCACATACCTACAGTGAGGCCATCTCTAACATTAAGATGGCCGTCATCAAGGATACGTTTCCAGTTGAAAAACTGGACAGCAGTAAAATAGGCACCATCCAAATGGACAATCTTAGGCGGGTGGATGGAACCCCAGAAAGGGAACTTCTAAGACTAGTAAAGAATTTCAATTTAAATGGAGGGGTGCTATTTTATCTGAATGAAGATCAGGCAACTGCCCTTTGGGTGACAGAAGCCTTTAATAACAATGAAAGTGTTCTGCAAGGCACGAGGCTTAGGGTTCTAAAAGCCAGTGACCTGCCAAAACCTGTTAAGGTTGCTTTTAAAACAAAATTTGAACAACCGATTCAGCTGTCCTACTGCATTGACTCAATGCCTACAACAAGAAGTTCAATACAAATTGTTGGCGGGTGTTGAATCTCTAAGATCCTACACGATCCAAAAAATGTGAAACCAGAGGCTCACAGCTCGCCACCTGAGTCCTCTACATCTAAGGAGCCGGCAGGTAGTTTCACACCTACAAGAATAGAAGATCAGGCAGTTACAACAATGGATGTGATGACAGGGGAATTAGACATGAGATCGGTTCTATCCGAAAACATGGAATTGGTTGAGATGGACGAGGGTGGGGACTTCTCTCGTAGGGTGTTAGAATCCGACACCCACACTGAGGAAAACACCTAACCGTTCCATTCTCAACCTTTGATTCCCTAATGTCACCACAAACATGTTGAACTGCATTCACATCAATCTTCACCACAGCCGGTCTGCCTCTGAGGCCTTGTGCCACAGACTGGCTGAGGATAATACTGACTTAACCATTATCCAAGAACCTTGGATTTATAAAGGTAATATTTTAGAATTACCAAGTTCAGGATGGTCATCTGTGTATGACACCACCTGTTACAATATGAGAACCTGTAGTTTGGTTAGGAAAGGCATAAATAAACTTACAGAGTTTCTCTCAATAGACACAATTGTAGTTAAACTTACTCTTGAGGGAAGTAAAGTTAGTGAACTCGTTGCGGCCCAGCCTACTTACCCTACGATGAGAATGATAACTTTCCTCCTTTGGAGTTAAGGAATCTTACAAATCAATGTGAAAGCAATGAAACACCACTCATCATTGGATGTGACGCCAATGCTCACCATGTTGCCTGGGGAAGCACTTATGCAACCAACGAGGAGAAAATCTCTTGGAATATTTGATAAGTACTAAAACTACATGTTTTAAATAAAGGCAATGAACCTACTTTCATTGTCAGTAATAGGAGTGAAGTTATTGATCTTACACTCTGTTCTGTTAATTTACTTTGTTCTATTAATAATTGGCATGCAACTAATGAACCTTCTCTTTCAGATCATGGGTTTATTTTTTTCTATGTTGCAGGTAAAAGACAGCAAGTGGTATTTCCTAGGAACCTCAGAAAGACGAACTGGATCGAATTTAAAGAGGATCTGGAAATACTAACTGGAGGTAGGAGCTCTAATATATACTCGGTGTAAGATATTGAGTTAGCAGTTGAACAGTTGCAACAAGCTATTCTCAGTTCTTATCACCAGAATTGTCCGGTCAAGGTTGCTAGTCTACCAAGACATGTTCCTTGGTGGAATAATGAACTTTGCAACCTAAGATCTAAAATAAGAAGGCTCTTTAGCAAAGCGAAAAAGACAGGTGAATGGGAGGAATATAAAAACACACTTGGCCATTACAGTAAGGCCATTCGAGAGGCTAAAATAGACATCATGGAGGAAGTTCTGTGAGGCTGTATTAGACTTCTCCAGTACTGCCAAACTTGTCAAAATCTTAAATAAAGATTACTATAACCAACTAAGTTCTATAAAACTTAATGATAGTCACACAAAATCTGGAAAAGAAACACTAACAGAAATGCTAAGAGTACACTTTTCAGAAACTAGAAAAATCATCATTGAGGACATGCAGCATTCGGGTCTGGATTCGGTCAGAAGTGACCATACAGATTGTTGTGTGTCTAGAAATATTCTTGAATACTGTAAGATCAGATGGGCTATTTCTACGTTTAAACCTTTCAAAGCCCCAGGTATGGACGCTTCCAATGCATTTGCAAGAAGGATTGGATATTGTTACACCGATTCTTTGCCAGATTTTTAGGGCAAATATAGCAATTTGCGATGGAGACAAACTAGAGCTATCTTAATTCCTAAACCTGGCAAACCAAGTTATATGCAAGCAAAGTCTTTTCGATCTATCAGCCTTACCTCTTAGCTGCTCAATATCTTAGATAAGTTGGTTTATAGATACATAAGAGATGAGATCCTTGAATCTCATCTTCTTAACAGTCATCAATTTGCCTATCAGCAAGGTAAATCGACTGAAACGGCTTTTCATCGTATTACAACACTTTTGGAGAAAATCCTTGAGCATAAGAAATTTGCTTTATCCTTTTTTTTTTCATGGACATGGAGGGGGCCTTTGATAAAATATCGGTAGAATGCTCTGAATCAGTATCGCATTACTTTTAAGATCGTTTTTGATTGCCTCAAAGCTCTGTCTTTACTGGCACAATACAATGAAGTTAATCGTTTTAGGATGTCAGGACACAATGGTCATGAGGGTAACGAGAAAGCCGATTCTTTTGCTAAGAAAGTCTCGGAGACGACCTTTGTAGGTCCGGAACCTATCATTGGATTATCCAATAACATGATTAGAAAAATCTTTTTAAGAAAATGAGAGCTTTACAGTTAAGTCATGGCTCAGGCTTGAGGGTCAGAGGCAAGCCAAGATGCTAATTCAAGGACAACTTTTAGTGTTATGGAAAAAGGAACTCGATGTTGTTGTTGGTCTACTTACTGAACATTGTCATCTTAACAAGCATTTATGACTCCTAAACTTAAAAGACAACCCTGTTTGTATAAATTGTCATTCAGATGAGACTTCTTCACACATCTTATGTAACTGTGAATATTAACAGTTTATACATAAAATCCTAGGATCTTCCTTTTTAGAACCAAAGGATTTTTTTACAGTCCCAATAAGTAAACTACTGGCGTTTGCCGTAGCTACAGGTCATTTTGGGGATTAAGGTTAGGGGAAGTTGAATAGATCTTAGGTCGCGGTACTAGGTATATATTTACCATCCATCTTCTACATTAATATGAACATATGTTTAACTAGTTTCAAAGTAGAGTTGAAAAGGATTCGCGAGTCAGGAAAACATTCGGAACCACTGATTTAAAAGATACGGTTGTTGGCAAGACTTTTTAACACTTAACACTTTTTTTTTTAAAAAATGTCTTTAAATTGATTTACATTACACTTAAAACTTTAGTTTTATATTTAGAATTGTTGCAATCTCTGGACTAGCTTATGTAGCACCACTTCAATTTGTTTACATATCTAAAGATTGCTTCAAGGTATGCCTTCTTAAATTTACATAAAACTGCTGCATTATATGAGCACTGATTTGAATTAATATCATTTTTAAAGAATAAGATTTGCTACCAGAAAATTTGACTTTTCAGCAAGTATCGTTGCGTAATTATCCCCAGCAACTCAACCTGCCTTCAGAAGTCATATTAGGCTGTTGACTGAAAATGGCGTCGCATAAAATTCATGTTAGTAGCTAAATATATGTATCTGACTATTGACTGTGTCATTTTAATATTTAATCCCTTGGGCAATGTATATATATATATATATACCTATATTTGAATCTGAATGTAGTATCATTAACATCCGTTTTTGGATGTTGAAATTAGTTCATCTATTTACTAGGCTTCCAATCGATTGAAAAGCTATCTTATCTCTTTGTACAGTTGTAATGATAAGGATAGGAATTCATGATAAGCACTAAATCAAATAGAAGAAAAGTGACTATCAGAAAGTAACTCTTTTTTTTTTTTTTATTTGATTTTTTCGTTATATCTTTGGAGAATAGAAATGCCAAATAGAAATTTGGGGGAGGGGGGTGAAGTAAAAGTAAGTGTACTTGTGTTGGACCGTAGATAAGGAACGTATCAAATTTCGTGTCAATCAGTCAGTCGTTTTAACGTGGTGTCCGTAAAAACAAACAAAGTAGAAAAGTGTTCAAGTGGAATAATAAGACTTCAAATACTCAGTCAATAAATAACAATGGGCGAGACCAAATTGTTTACCAAGTGACATCCTGCAATAGCTGTTTCACGCTCTTTGGCGATCATCAGCCAGGAGCAGTCACCACTAAACAACGAGGTCTCCGTACTGAGGCTAATATGAATGATCATCGGAAGCGCAGTGGTGCCTCAAATGAAAAAACAAACAATAAAAATTCACTAATGAAAAGATAGCGAGAAATTTCATGTGCCAGCCGTTCGCCGGCCTCAATGAATTTTTTTAAAGCATAAAAATTCAAACTGCGCATTTGAATTATTAATAAACAACAACGGGTGAGACAAAATTGTTTAGCAAGTGACATCCTGGAACAGCTAATTTTTCATTAGTGATTATTTTTTATTGTTCGTTTTTCTTTTGAGGCACCACTGCGTTGCCGAAGAACTCAGTCAATAATTTTTGCAAGTTTTATTTGGCAATAAGGAATAGCCTATATGAGTAATGTGAAAAAGATACTTGGGCATCTTTCGTTACTTAGATTAAGGTAAAATAGATTTATATTTTCTCTTATGAATTCTATGAGACAGTAATTCCGATATTGTTAGTTTGGATCAAAGCTACGGATACAAGAGAAACATTTGTTTCGCCTCGGAGCGAAATAATGCATCGATTGTAACGTTGACATTGTTATAGGTCAACGGCATTTAAAATCGGCTAAATTAGCATATTAATTAATTAATATTCTGATTTATACGCGTAAATGGTTTTATTCTGAAAAAATAAATAACTTTTTCCAGTATCGTTTGCCATAGTAATGGCAATAACGAGCACTGACGTAATAATTATAATAAACAAATATGCTGTACTGATAATAGCATCTTTCTGATTATACACTGCAATGCTGGAGTACTTTCAAAAGATTTTAATGATAAGCTGTGATTCGGTTTTCACAACTGATTTGTTATCATGGTAAGTTTGTTCCTCGTACAGATGAAATGACATAGGAAAAAAGAACTCTTGATTTGTAAGTGTAGACAGATATCAATAAAATAATCATAAATTGTAAAATAAAATCAACGAGAAACTTCAAAAATGAAAAAAAAACAACTATGATTTCTAAATGGAATACAACAACTAAATTTAAATTACTAAAAACCAAAGAAACTTGAATTTAATAAGCTTCCATTCTTAAGCAAAGTTCATTTTAAACTTACTTAAACATATCTAATTAAAATTAATATTAACACAGACCAGACAGCATACATAAAAATTTATAAAATATACAATAGTAGAACAATATGCTTTTTGGATTTTAAAAAATGTGTAAAATACGATTAAAAAAATATTATTATCATCATTCATACTACATAATTTATATTATAAAATAGGTATGAAATTATATTTCCAAAACAAAAATGACTTATAACGTAATTTACAAAACTATTATAATATATTGAAAATAAAAAAGTAATAGTAATCAAAATTATCATCTTAGATAAAATAATTAATAAAATTAGCTTATCCTCCAGTTAGTAAATAATAATTTCAATATAAAAAAAATTATAAATAATTTGAACTTGAATAATTTTTTAGGAAAATCAAATAATATCTATTTCAGAAAGATCTTAAAAAAATGGCTTTTGAAAATATTTAAAAAATATAAAACCTTAATGATTTTATTATCATTGTATAATGATATAAATTATTTTACCTCTAAATGAGAGGTAAGAGGATATTTTCTTAATGGTTTCAAAATTATTATTACAAATTAGTAATATAGGTATAAAATTTACTTAATCAGGTTAATTTGTTTTCTAGAATAACTTACTGTACTACATTGGTTGTCATATATTTTTGTGTATTTTGTTTACTTTTACTCTATATTTGTTTTATGAAGCCGCACTTAAACATTTGTAAGTTATAACTTGTAAGACTTTAAGTAATAGACATAACTTACATTTTGTATTTTAGGTAAAATAATATCATGAATTGAGTTTTCAGAAACCAATGATAAGAACATTTTCCAATTGATACTATACTGTGTTGAGTTGTATTTAGTTGTTAATTTAAATAACTTAAAAACTGTTTAAAATATTTATTACGTTTTATGTTATTTTTTTTTTCTGTAAATTTCACTGGAAAAGAAAATCAAGGGGATAAAAAAAAAGCGTAACTATCAAAATCATTAAGTAATAGCTTTCATTTACTCCCACAGGAATTCTTGTTTCACTGGTTTAAAAGTGAAGAAAAAAATGGAAAAAGTAGAGTAATATAATTCATACTATGTTTACAAATTTACAATGAAATGAATTCTGATGTCTTTATTTTAATAATGTCTTACTGATGTTTATGTTTCTTAGCAATTCCAAAAACTTAGAAAATACAAAAGAAAATTACAAAAATCTTATTAAAACATGCGTCTAAACATTTTTTTTTTTTTGTAATATATTGAACAATGAGATCGGTTAAAAAAGAATAATAATTATTAAAAAAATAAAATAGAGATTTAATATCTTACCGTCATATCGTAAGGGTTGGAAATACCTTTCGACCGGAAGTATTCCCTTAAACTTCCGGTTAGTGATGCAAGAATGACGTCATTAAGAGCTGATCGTGTCACTTGCTTGATCCTGTTCACCTGAGGCAAGTTTATATCGTCGGACCACGTGACTATGTTGGTGTCCGAGCTATTGGCTCCGTTGTGCCTGAAAAGATTACAGTCCCTGCGCTCGAACAGGAGCCACTCACAGAATGTCATAGGCCCTGTAATGAGGGCCCTGAAGACGTTCAGCGGGAATGTAGTGCCCCCGAAACGCGGTTTGGTGTGAGAGCACACCTGGGAGTCTGCGAGCGAATGGTACAGCAGTTTCACAAGCGACACTCCGTCCGTCACACACTGGTGAATTCGCACCACCAGAGCGACGCTGCGCGATTTCTCGTAGCCCGTGATCACGTGCATCTCCCACGGCGATCGGTCATCTCGGAGCGGTTGACTAATTAAGGCACTCACGTAGTTTTCGAGGTCCCGACGCCGCCGAACCGAACCGGTGGCGGAAAACACATGATTGTCGATCGAGAAGTTGTCATCTTCCACCCACAAGTGACCGGAGGGCACAGGCAAAGCGCGCTGCCGAAGGCGGGGATAGAGACGCACTCCAACCTCGTCCTCGGCGTTGACCACCCGCGTGGAGATGAGCTCCCGCATCCTGGCTACGTCCAAGCCGCGCTCGAGTAACAGCAGACAATGGACTATGGCGCAAGGGTTCTCGCACTGTATCCATTGGGCGTCGGTCGGCGCGAACATGAGAGCCCGGCGCTCTGCATTCCACGCCAGCGGATGGTCTCCCTTGCCGCACCGAAAGCATGACGCAACAAGCGCCCGGACGAAGAGAGCGACCGGGTATAACAATCCAGTTGCCGCCATCAGAGGCAGGCCGACCAGAATGGCAAGCATAACACCTACCACGGAGAGCAGAAAGCTCCAGGCAACGCTGTTCTCCGAGGGATGCTCAATTCTCTTGATTGGAGCGCTTCGCAGATGACGAGGTATCTTCTGTTTTCGTTTTTTCTTTTTCTTCTTCTTCTTTTGCACAGTTTCTTCACTTTTCGCGGCTGGCGAAGGACAGTCCTCGTCCTCTGCGTCGTCTGCTTGGACACAGTCATCATTTGGCAAAACTATGGTAATCACATGACTATTCGGGGAATTGGAGATACAGTCCGAGTCCTTTAAAGAACCTGTAAAAGATCCTCTTAAAGGATCCGGGGAATTTTCTTTCTCCATAACCTCTCAAGAAGAGTTCTAAGTATGGTAAACAAAGACGCAAAACATCATAGAAGACTCAAGTGGAAAAAGCCATCAAAGTAATATGCTTATATTAAAATCACAAACAAACAAATGATGCTGTTTGGAAATGAAGTTTCTTTTCATAATCGAAAACACATTCTCATATTTGTAGAGTGACAAACGTAATAATAGAAGTTGCAGCTATGTTCTAGTAAAGCCTGGAAATGGTTTCTAAGACTTTCAAACACCTTTCTTATCATCCCAACATTCAAATCGCCATTACTAAACAAAAATGACAAAACAGAATAAAACTAATCTCCAATCTTAAACGAAGCCTCATTCTGACATTAATCTTCCATTTCCACGTTTAAAAATCCGTCACCAAATGATCCACTAAGTGTATTCTATGTATCCTTACTGTGAAACCTATGCACCAAACAAAATGCCACGAGCGCATTTCAGTCTTTGACTTCTATTCGATGTTTGTGTTTTCCTTATCGGGTTCCTGCTATCTCTTTCTTCTCATTTTCTGTTTTTTCTTCCTTTAGAGGAAGCCTTCCTTGTTCTTCCTTGATATCTGTGAGATGGTATCCCTAAAAAAAAGAAATAAAACAAAATTCTTTCAATAAATAAGATAAGCTACTGAAATGCAGTATTTATTTAATAATTATATCTTTTAAGAACCTTCAGCAATAGAAGATAATATTCATTACATTTAAGCAAAAGTTTGAAACCTTATCCTGCCTGTAGGAATCGATTCAGGCATCTGGTCTTGTCTATGAGCAACCAGCCATCAAGATACCTCTCAGGAGCTTCGGCAAATAAATTGAAATATCATATGCTCTCCAAACTTGGTGCCATAAAATCAGAGGTTCGCAACATTCTCATTAGGACCATGGGTTCTTTTTTTGTTCGTATTTTCAAAATTTTAAAATAATTTTACATCAATTAAATTCATTGCAATATTGAAACTTAAGTAAGAAGTTTTTCTTTTCTTCAATTCAGTATTGACTGGCTGTCAATGTACTTTTCATGAAGGTTTTGCTAATAAGTTATTTTCACACATTAAAAGCTTAATACTCAAAAGAGTATGTAGCGTAACTTTACCTAATGATTTTCTCACTACAAATCGTTTGTTTCTACTTCTAATACCTATTCATTTATATGATAAAATTGAGAGAAAGTAAAAGATTGTCATTTAGCATGAAACAATTTCTATTTCCCATTTTAAAAATGAAGAAAAGAGGACTTTCTTAAAGAATTTAAGTCCTTTCTTACAATTTTACACTTTGGATTCACAATTCCTAAATTGCGCTTTATGTTACCTACATAACAACTCTTCTTCACAATATATTGCTACGAAACTCAGTAACTTTAAGCAAATGAGTGAGAAATCCATGGACGACCAGCACCTACGATACCTATACAATATCACAGCAAGGATTCTTCACAAGATGTATGTTTCACGATTTGTGAACACTACCATGGCCTCCCTAATCACCAGCTTGACATCCTGTGAGATTTCTAACACTGCTACTTCATTGTTCTGTCATCGGAGATAGAATCGTTATAACCCTTTCTTGGGTTATAAATTTTCTCCCAACGGTTGTATCAATTCATTTCAAAAAGGCATGTCTTATGAAGAACGTAACTTTTAAACAGTCTAAATGTCTAAATGTAAGAAATCTGTTCAACTTCATATGTATTTCAACCCAAACTGCACAGCATAATATTATATCAATGAAAAAAAAATATGTCAAAAAGAATTAAAATTGACAAATTTCAGTTAAGATAACAAACTATTACATGAGATGTTTAGAACTCTGGGCATGATATAGCCCCAACACTTTACTTGTTGGTATAAATAGTAGTATTAATAAAATATAAACAACAACAACTGAGTAACTGTACTTAAGATAGGTAGCAGAAGATTGTCCTCATCGGGCAACTTACAACAAAACTCAAAACTATAAACTTCAATACTTCTCCGCTGACCCAAGAAGAAGCTTGTTTATTATTATTGAATCACCGTCTTAATGTCTTTATGCATTAGATCTTAAAATAGATTAGATCTGTGCATTCGGAAGTTAACACACCACACTTCAATTAATTTTAATCATCAATATGTGGATGCATGCATTAACGATAAGCATGAACAACTGCCGTAAGTGTTCTCATAGATCCAAATTCTGCCACAACGAAAAACATGTCAGCGTCTTAATGCAAATGTCCTCACACCACAAATTCTAATAAAGATAAAACAAATATTAATAACTAGTGCCCGGGTTTTTATAAAATATTTATTACGAGCATGCACTTGTGATTTAAAAAAAGAAAAATAAGACCTAAAAACAAAAAGGACTAGTTAATATCTTTAAATTTACAGAAAAAAAATACCGATTCTTTCACTTTTATATATATATATATATATATATATAAAGCCGGACAATGATGTGGAATTTGAAAAAAAAAAATACAAAATCACTGTTTCTATATTCAAAATATATATTCAAATTCCACATTACTGTCAGGCTTTAGCCTGTATAATATAGTAATATACGTTAATTTTATTCTTATATTCTGTACTTTTCTAAATTGCAAAAGATTGTTTGAAATCTTTGGTCTGCGAAACTCGAAGGCTTAGTTTTGAGTTTTGCCTGTTCCATATATATATAAAAGAATAATATGCTTTTATTTACGCTCTTAAATATGTCCTTATTTATCAAAGTATGCATTAAAACTCAAACAAGTCCAAATATGCGAATATTTGCACAATAAAAACCGAATTGCTAAAAATCAGAATAACCTGAAAAGCATTTGTATACACTTAAAATGGAATTGAAGATAAAAAACAAAACAAAACAAAACAAGAAATTAAAGCCTACATTCCTTGAAATGCGATTTCTTTATTTTGTTTTTGTTTTCTTTTCTTCTTTTTATTTTATAAATATATGAAAACGACAAAAAACGAACAGCCTACTTTTATTCTGAAATCTACTGAATACAAACAGAACAAATTCTGCATTTTGTGAGAAAAATAATTAAAATCCGCAGTCAGTTGTAGCAATCGGATTAACTTTAATCACACTAAATAAAGCTCTTATTAATGGATTAGCTAAAAATGGATTAAAAATCAATGTTACAATATTAACATGGAGATCCATTATGTTCGATTCCAATGCTATTCTATGGGAATTTGTCACCTTCTGGCGCTGCTACTCGACAAGGACCCATTTGGAAAAGATTTCAAATACAAAAGTTAGGTCGTCCCTAATCCTCGAAAATGCCTATAAAGTTTCGAAAAGATTAATCCGACAGGTCGAAAATTACAAGGACGTACACGTACATAGACTGATTGATTCACATATCCTCGCTTTCGTATTGGAAAAATTGACTAAGATATATATATCATTAAAATCCGGGTTCTGTTATTAACCAAATAATTCTAGAATTCCTCGATTAAATATTGAGAGCACTCTCCTTTAAGCAAATCACTCAACAATCGTTAATTTATAAACAACTGATAACAAACATCGAATTCATTTATCTCGGGCAGCCGAAGAATAAATATTCATTTCGAAATATTTATTTCGAAGAATAAAATAAGTGAACTTTATTTAGTTCACTTGATTGCCACTTACAACTTACATTTCAAAGGATTAGAGCAAACAAACATTTAGCTTTGTTGTTTCGTGAATAGGAAACTGAGATCACGATTCATTATTTACATATTTGCCAATTCACAGAAATCTTTTAGGTGCAGATTAGTTAGTTTACGAAATTCGTTTCCCATTTCTACGTAAATGTTATGCAGAATGTAAATACACCCCATTTCTGAGAATTGCTTACTAATTAACCTTATCATTTACTTATTTTTCAGTCTGTACAAAACAACTTAAGTTCTATTAAATAATTGACAGATAATATTAAAATTTCTTTAAAAAGATGCCGCCGCCGCTCTGATGTGCCTCGAGCTTTTATTAAGTTGACTAACGGTAAACTAAATGCATTTTATCTTTTTTTTTACTTTGTGTAATTTACTGATTTCATAACGTATTTATTAAGTGTAGGTAAAACATCTCACGACTAAAATATAGTTTTATTATGTTTTATGTTGTAAAATAAAAATGAAAATAAAATGTATAAATTTAAAAATTTTGTAACAAAAAATATTTTCTTTAAAAATTTTTGTTTTGAATACCTACTAAGTGTTTGCTGAATGCACAAAGAAATGATTTCCTGCCAAATAAACGTGAGACAAATGTGTAGACAAAAAGTGTATATATTCTCAATTTTGGAACATAAGAGAGATCCGTACTTCTTTCTTGTCTCCTTTCTACTTATTGTCAAATTAACAAATACACAACATCTCCACAAAAATATATTAGCAAATTTTTCAAGCTTCTTAAAAACTGAAATAATTACAGATGTCTACATATCACATACACTCTCCTGGACATAGTTTAATATAATAACCACTTAGCAATGACTTAACAGTATTACTTCTAACAATTCCTATCTTTACTTTAATTCACAACTTCAATTCTTCAATTTTTTTTTCAACCTTCTGTTATCAACACATGAGTTAACCATACCTCATGCTAAATTTACCAGTACATTATCGACTAATTTGAATAAGAACAGTTTTGAATTAAAGAGGATGTGAAGAAAATATGATATATAATTAGCTTTTGAATATAAAAACAATTTGAAAAATATATTTTGTGTTACAAATTAAGTAAAAGTGAGAGAAAATATGATATGGGAAAAATTTATAAAATACAATGTTAAAAATTGTAGAAATTTTTTGTCCGATAAGGAAAAGTACAGTTAGGGAGAGGTATTAGAGCATATGAATTAAGAAGAAACAAGGGGACAAGTCAGAATCGTCTGAGCACTGCTGTGATTTAGGTCATTGCATTAATAATGAGGTTAAAATATTATATATGAAAAAAGACTCAAGAACGAGGAAAATAATAGAGAGTATAATTATTAGAAATACTAGAGATAGTAATCTGAATCGTAATGAGGGAATGGAAGTTGATAAGGCACTGGTTTACTTTTTACTGATGAATTTCAAAACAGCTGAAAACAGATGTGTGACGTCATTTAAGGAAATAAGCTCTGTAAAACAATAAATTTACTACAAAGTGCAAGTATTGTTGTTAACAATGGCGGCTCCTAACATTTCTTTTAGCATCTAAAAGCTATCCTCGCTGAGCTCCCGAGTCGTTCAGATGGTGAACCTGGCTGATAAGCCTTCAGAATAGTCCAAACAGCCGTCCCAGAATTGCCATCTTTTCACTAGCTCAGACATTTGTATTTGAAGCAAAATTATTTGTTGGTAAAGCTGTATCTGAAATATTTTCTCAATTTGACTGTTGTCAATTCACGGATGGTGTCATGCGAATCCCAGCAGTGTTCCTAATATAAGCCGAAAACGAAAATTTGAAACGAATCAATAATTCTGTCAACCGCACTGAAATTTTCCAAGTTAAAATGAGAAATCCAGAGAATGATTCAGTTTCAAAATTTGAAAATTTCATACTTCTTACGATCAGATCAGTGTCTTCAGTATGATATAATGGAAAAAAAAATTGCTTAAATCAGGACCTTCCTGCAATTTTTCTCTCTTTCTTACATAATATTAAAAAGAAGACTCAAATTAGAAATTAAAAATTAAAACAAACATGGAGACTAAAAATACAGACAATTTTAGAAAACCGCTACATGTTTCGGTTGCCGAAACGGCCAACGTCTTCCGACGTAGCGACGAAACATGTAACCGTTTTCAATTGTTTGTATTTTTAGTTTCCATACCTTTTAATTGTAAATTTCGAATTGTTAATGTAACACGTTAAAGTTGTTTATCAAGAAGATTCAAATCTTTATGGATTATTTTTATTTTTTTATGGATTTTTTTTTTTACTTTCTTAAAAAAATATAGAATAAAGCCCATGAAATCAATCAGTCAGTCAGTATGTGTCCTTCCTCAAAGATTTTTGAGCAGGTAAATAGATCTTGAAACGTGGCATACCGAGTTACGGAAAAGAGAAACACCATCTTTAATTTTTGAAATTTTTGTTCGTGTAGTTCTTTGTCGAGAAATTAGTACGTCAAGATGACAAAAATTCCCTTAGAAAAACAGTGGAACCGAAAAAATGGATTTCTGTTGATGTCTTAACAATGTATATTAATCCTTTATTTATTAATAATAAAAGTCATTGCTTACTAGAATCTTACGGGTTTTGTTTAATCCTGGTTCTACCAGAAGAAAGCGTTAGCCTCTGTAAATATCCAATGCAATAACAGAGCCCAATAAGATTTTCTTTAGGAATTTATTTATTACCAATTCACAAGTCGTTCGTTGTGTATTTTAAATTTCTTTCCCACAATTTGAGTTGTGGTTGTTATCACTCAACGAAATAGAGATTTAATGATTTTTTTTTTTTCAAATAAAAAAAAAAAAAAAAAAAAATTTAATCTGCATTCAAGAACTCTTCACAAGTCACGAATTGGGATACATTTCCTTCGGCGGCAGAGATCCAGAGCTGTGATCTTCTGCACAATGAAGACTAAGCAGAGATTAGTCTTATTTAACATTTTAATATCTTCTTTTATTAATACCATTACATTTGGAAATATCAGCAGAATTTGCATGGTTAACAACATGAATAGAACTTATTTAGATACTTCCCCCTTAGCAGTTAAAATCTGTAAAACTGTCATTTATTAAAAAAAGAATAATCAAGACTACGAACTTTGATGAAACCACGAATGATCTCTCTGTGATATTGATGTAATTCGGCATACGTTGTTCTTAAGTACGGAAGTATTGTCCTTAATCTACAGCTAAAAGTTTCCTGTAATATCTAATTATTTTTCTTTCACAACTTCAAATTGTTTTCAGCCGATGAGGAAGTTGTGGTTTCATTGCAGATGAGCTACGTCTTGCAGAAAAGCCAACAATGTTAATCAGGGGTAGCTTTTCAAAATGGCATTTCAAATAAAGATTGCAGAGTTCAGTTCCGGCGGAAGACAGCGATTTTTCCACGCTGAATAGGCTTCCAGACGGGTCCTAGGAAGTTTCCCATTCAATTAGAAATGGGTATAGGGTTTCTTGTCCAGGGCCCGACTTTCAACTGATCCTATTCAACTGGTCCGCCACGACCCCAAGGGCCACAAAGACCTGTAATGGGAAACAAAAATAAAATAAAAAGATTGCCATCACGATTTATGTAGAATAAGAATCTTAAAGAAAAGCGGAACTTTAAGATTCCCGTAAATTAATATTGTGTACTGCTCATTCAATTAAGTGTATGATTTTTACAATTAGATTAAAGTAAAAGTTTTACAAAATACATAAATAACAAACAAAAATTTTAAAAAATTTTAAAAATATAAAAAAAAAAATCAAAAACATTCGGTTTTCGCATCAACAGAGAACGCGTAAATCGCGACAGGAATGTGAAAGAAATAAAGATTGAGTTTTAACTTGAATATGTGAAGTATTTTTAAGTGATATCTGATATGAACTAAAACTTTAAAGTCGATTTAGAGAACTGAGTTAAAGCAACTGTTAAACAACAAATTTTAGTGAATGTGTTCGTTTGTTTTTTATTTTGAAGCAACTGGGAAAAATTTTCTCTAATTGAAATTAAAATAATAAAAAAAAATCTTTTAATTTTCATAAAATTTGCACGTAATTTGATGCAATTTATATTCTTTCGTTAATGCTTATAGTTAATTCCCTAAATTCTTAATGGAAAGGCACATAATTTTACTGCTCTAACTTAGTCCTAGGTTTAATTCTTATTTTGATCACAAGTACTCTTTTTCAATATTGTATGAATTTCGAATAGTTTTGTTTCAGGACTGATTCATCATTTCTCCAGAATATTTCATTTGAATTGCAAATCGAATCGATTGATATTTTTTATAGATTGAGCATACGAAATTTTACTGTTCGATTTAAGCATTTTTCTTCTTCTTTATCTTCTTTATCTGTTTATGGCTGTATCACGGTAAAGCGGCGGGACTAATTTCTTTAAAATTTAGTTCGATGCATCGTTATGGCCTAACTTAAAACATGAGCACCATTATTTGGATTTGCAACCTCTCCCACCAGTCTTCAAAATTAAACCCTTCTTCCAACAACGCTGCATGAACAGTCCACACAATGCAATGGAAAGCAGAAAGTATATTTCTCCTTTAATTGTTAATTTTGATTAAGCTTTTTCACTATTGTTACGGATTTCGAACAGTTTTATTTCAAACCTAAGTAATTATTTCTTCGGCATATTCCACTGTTATTTCCAATCGAATCGACTGCATTTTTTTATTTGGCTAAACATAAAAAATAAAATCTTACAATTCCATTTGAACATTGTTTTTCTCTGTTTATAAGCGCATTACGCTAAAACGGATGGACAGATTTTCGTGAAATTTGGTACGTGGCTAAAGACGCATTTATTTTGGTCTTTACTCCTCGTATCATTCAAAATTCATCTCTAAAATGGATAGACAGTCTAAAATTTGATGCTTATTTGTAATCCAACTTAAATATTTATGATTATTTTGGTCTCGCTTTGCCAGTGCTAAGAACTGACTCTTCCACCCAACCCTCCCACACGAATTTTCTCATATTTGCATAACGATTACCTGATATCTGACAGTAATGGGACTGTCAATGCAAGATGGACCCAATTTCAATTAAATTGCTTTTATTATTAATATTGTGATCTAATTGCAAAAGGAAATGAGAAACGCTTGTTCGTTTGAAGCCCACCTGATAAATAGGAAAATGATGTATTTATATCAAAGGCGTTGAAGTAGATATTGACAATTTGTAATAATAACATGGCTGCAGAGTCAACAGGAAGTCGATGGATAACGTCAGAAAATAACAGTTACCACCAAATTAATATAGATTTTTCACTGTATTAGCGTTGGATAAAGGGAAATCTCTTTGTAAATATTTGTATATCCACAATTTATAGCCTTCAAATTCGTGCTAAGATAAACAAGAAGTTCGTGAAAGAACTGAAAGCCTTCTTTCCTTCAAATCCATTATTATTATTATTATTATTATTATTATTATTATTATCGTAAAATTACACAAAACCTACTTTAAATTAAAATTACATTTGCTGAATGAAAATAGTAGAAATGTTTCCATTTTCTGAAAAAAGAAAAATTAGTCTATTTAAATCCATATTATTTACTTAAGTTGTCTGAAGCCGATTAATTTGAATCATGTCAAACCACGCGCAAATTAATGGATTAGTTGAAAGGATTAAAGCCCTTTGTTTAAGACAGATATCCATTGTTTACATTCGAATGTTTTCTATGGCCATTTTTGTCGCATTTTCTCTGTAATTTCTCACGAAGGACCCACTTGGAAAACATTAGAAACGTAAAAGTTCCTTAGTTGCCTCTTGCCCTTAACTACGCATATCAAGTTTCAAGCACATCCATCGAGCGGTTCGAAATTCTTTCGGAAGAGACATCCACGCCCACACAGACCGTTTTGACGAATCTTTTTTTCCTGGGAAATCTTATGTTCGCATTCTCAGAACAATTATCAAACAAAACATAATTATTGAATAACAAAATAGCAATTTAAAAAAATAGTTAAATTAGAAAAAAATAATTTTTTGAAGATTTTCCCCCTTTTTTGTTTTCAGTCAAATTTTATCTGAAAATGTTTACCCTAAATAGTTAAAATTGATTGAGGGAGATGAAATTTCTACATTCTCAATAAGTAGAGCCCGAATTGTAGGGACATATTTTTTTTTCCTGATTTTCAATTAAAATAAAATTTAAAAATAAGAAGAAACTGAGAATTTTTTGTAGCCCCCTTAGCTACAAAACATTTCTCAGTTTCTTCTGGTTCAAATTAGATGGTTTTGATTGTATTCATAAATACATACTTTGTTTTGTTTTTGTTTATTTTTTTAGTTGTTGTTTTGGTTGGATGTTCAAGAATTTATTTTTGATCAGAAAAATCCAAACCTTACTAACAAACGACTTTGTTGGTTTTTTTTTTTTTAGTCTGCTAAAAAATTATTAATTTATTAATGAACGGCTGAACGAAATACAGTATTTTAAAATCATGGAACCTACTAGTCTGCAATTTTATTGTTATGTAAGATATGTTGTTCTTCCTTGTTTATGTACATTTTGTGATTCTAATGTAAAAGTCATGTATTTCGCATGAAAACAAAAAAATATTTATATGTTGACGTATTATTTCAGCTTTAGTTTCCATAAAGCAAGTTACGCTGAAGCGGATGTATTTGCTTGTTCGTCGATTGAACTGTCAAAAATTTATGTCAACAGAAACATAAATTTCGGTGGTTTTTTTTTTTTTTTATATTTTCTCACTGTTGCTACAGTGAGATTCCTTATATGAGCCAGTCTTTAAATGTTTGTATCCATGGATATCCTTTCTTCCTAATTTTTGAACACATCTGGAATAAATCTTACATGGATTGGGTTTCGTAGTATCATTCAGTAAAAAAAAAATCATTTAGAATCATTTAGAAAATAACTTACAGTAAGAATATGGAAAAAAAAAATGCTGAAAAGTTTTCATTCTGTCTCAAATAAATTAAAATTGATACTTCCGGAACAAAATTTAAAGCAGCCTTTTTCTTAAAATGTCGCATTCTTTAGCTCATCTTCTTGGGAAAGTGAGGCTCATTAATTCATTCTGTCTGTTCCCCAAATAACTTTTGAACCTTCAATAGATCTTCTTGAAACTTGTTATGCGTATTTAAGGACAAGAGATGATCTAATTTTATATTCGAAATATTTGGATTATTATCGAGAAATAACAGATGAAGATGATGAAAATTCTCACAAAAAGCTTCAGAATCGAAACATTTCACCATTGAACAAAAAACAAAACAATCATTAGACTTTTTTTAATTTAATTAAAGGGTGCCACGACAGGCCTATGCAGGCCCAAGGGCTCGCGGGAGGTAAGGTCCTGGCTAATAATAATAATAACAAAAAGATTTTAGAAAAATCAGATTCAAGTTCTTTCAGGAGCTTCTTGTTAAATATGGAAATTACACATTTGTTTTTCGTGGGCATCAGCTTTTCTTAAACTCTTGAAATTGCTTCAATTTTCGTATATCCTCTTATAAGCATATAAATTCAATGTGTGTGTGTGTGTGTGTGTGTGTGTTTTCTTTCACAACATAATAGCTTACTCTTCATTTCCGGCTTCTCACCCATCCCTTCGGAAATGAGGCTCCTGCCCTCCAATTACGGTTCCATTCCCTGACGTATCGTTGCAACCTTCCCTCCCTTGCTCCTTTGCAATTTAAGCTCATTCCACGACAACGTATTTACCAGTAGGGTACCGAAGGTTGTCGGGGAGACAGCGACCGCGTCGATTCCTCTCTCCTGTCCATCGCCTCAATAATTCATAACCGACATCTCCCATCCTTTAATTCCTACCCAAGAATCTTCTTGCAATTCCAGATGTCCCAAGAATTTCCAATCACACACCTCATTTGGACTCCCTACCACAGTGGGCGGAAATGAAATGACATTCAACAAGAATCCACCTGCTAAGAGTAACAGAAACTGCAGCACAACAACGTTGCAGTTCATTTCTATCAGTGATATTCAATCTAAGGTGCGACAAGACATTTAAGGGAAGAAAACTCTGGTTACAACCACATTAATTAATAATTCATAAAATATTTGATAGATTCATTTTCATTTGCTAAAATAACTTATCCGAAGGCTACAATTTGTTCAATCGCTTTGTTCATTTAACAACTTTTACGTAAGAAATATGTAAAGATACTATATGTATCTTTTAAAATTAAAATTTACTGTTTAATTATTAAGAAATATTAAGCTTTGAATGTAATATCAGATATAAATTATGGAGCATATTTTAGATGTTTCACCGATGCCCTAGAATTATATATATTTACGGGTAAATTCAATATATTGAATGCTTCATTAACCTTGAGGGTTTATAAGGGTGGCGCACATAAAACGTGCCCCAATAGGTTTCAAGATATATGTTGTATGTTCGCTATAGGCAGTATTCAACACTAATGATCATGCGCCTGTGATGATATCCGCTCCGGATCTTGTTCGGCACAGCCGCGCATGCGCTGATGAGTGTTGTTTAGTGTTCGTTGGTCTGCGTGAGAGTAATGCCTAATGGCGTATATTCAATTCCACAAGGAGGGCGGAGAAATGCATTGAGGCTGATGGCGGCCACTTCCAATATCTATTCTGAACAGGACAATAAAAATATACCAACAATAATGTACAGATAACATGAACAGGAGCAATAGCCTTAAATAGTGTCGAGTTTCAGAACCAAAATGTACCTGGAAACCTTTTGGAGCCTGTTTTATGTGCGCCACTCTGTAGTTAAAGATAAATTATGTCTGAGGTTAAACGAACAGAATAGGTTGAATATCAACAATTGCTTTTACCAATCACGGTTACTATTCATACAATTATTAAAAAAGAGAAATTGAGTTGTTTAAGTTGTATTTATGAATTGGTATCTCATCGTTTGAAAACTTAAACGAAAAAATAATAACTTATAAAAACAGAAACTCCTTTATTTAAAAGACTTAGCAAGAGAAGTCTTACTTTTCAACTTTTCTATCTTGTTTGTTTGCTTGACGTATCAACACTCTAAAATCGGCAATACCGATTTTCTTAATACTTCATATGATTCTACATTAAGTGCCAACTCAAATTTTGTTTATGACATTTCCTGTCTTGAGGTCCCCTCCTCCTCTCTCCATTACTGATAAAAGTAACTCAGTTTCAATTACTTTATTACAAAAATAAAGCAGTATAAAAACGCTATTACTAAGAGTTACTGTTAGAAGTAACGGCGGGTAACTAAAAACACGTTATTTCTCATCATTGAATTATAATTTATAAACTTTCATATTTATTATAGTTTTTAATATTAATTCCTTTAGATTTCCGAATATTATAATTGTGTGAAATATTGTTAAAAAAAATCATATTCCTACTAACAATTTAAGATATAGTTTCGAAGGTACGTCTAAAGCCTATTACACAAGGGTCCGAAAATCGGACGGTCGGATCCACGAATCGGACGTATTCTCTTTCACATGGCCACGAAACTCTCTCCGACGTCGTCTATACGACATGTAACATTCAAATCGTTCATATAGGCGACATTTCGTGGCCATGTGTAAGAGAATACGTCCGATTCGTGGATCCGACCGTCCGATTTTCGGATCCATGTGCAATGGGCTTAAGAGTCTTCATCAGAATTACAAATGAGCAAAAACAGTTGAAAATAACGGTTTAAATTCATTAATTTCGTAACACTTATTTCTTAATATCTCTTTACAGGATTCTGCCTCCGTTCTATTTTTAAATTTATAAGTTAAACAATTGTTTTAGTTAATGTGCCAGTTATTTAAATTGCAGGTTACTTAAAATCCGATATGTACACAGTTTTACAATCTGCTTTAAAATCAGGAATTGCTTCTTTTGCATTTCTTCAGACAACATGTAGGATGATAAAATCTATCGCGAGGTTTCATTTCAGTTTGACCTACATAAAATCCCATCTTTGCTAACCCTTCAAGTTTTGAGTGTCACGACGCTTCACGTGAGGCCTTCATACTTCTAATCAACAGATTGTTGCAATGGCAGTGTTGCGGCGCTCTACTTTCAGCAATTGGTTTGTATTATTAGAAAGAGGACATAGGAATGATGTCAATAAGATCAACTGATCTAATAAATAAGCTTAGGTGATCCCCAGACTGGATTATAGTAAGCCAAGGAGATTATTAATAGTATTTTGAAGTTTGAAGATAACAGATAAACATGTAGACACATTCTTGTCGGATTGTCCTTCGTTTCTTTTCTCAATACGTAATCGAAATCCATACAATTATTATTATTTTTCTCGTCTACGCATTAAACATTTTAATTCATATGTACAATTTACACACTAATTCCATTAAAAAATTATTTACAATTAAAATTAAAATAAAAAATTAAATAATCCATTAAAAAAAGTTCCTGTACAGTTTCGGGGATAACATGATCCCCATCATCAGCAAGATGGTTTTTCTGTGTAATGTATTGGCATTATAAAGGAAAAAGTTAATTTATTCAAATAATTTAGGCCAATGGTGTGATAAAATGTTTAATGGGAATTCAAGTTAAGAATTAAAAGTTTTAATTCTTAAATAAAAAGAATTAAAATTCGCGTCGAGAATCTTGACATTTAAAAATTTTAATTCGCTTATCTCAGACTTCGCCAAACCCTTCTTCTGAAGGAGAGGAGATTTATTATCTCTGTACAAGTGTTTTCTTCCCCCACCCCTACTAACAACATTTGCTTCAATTAATGGATCTTGTTGAAATCTCAAATGCATATTTATAGATAAAAAAAAAAAAAAAAAAAAAAAAAAAACTTGTTTTTGGATTTGGAAGTTCTTTATCGCAAATCCATGTGGGAAAGTTGATGGCAAAGTTTACAATAATTAATTAATAATTAAAAATACTCAGATTTGATCACATTAAACAAAGCAGTATTGCCGTTAGTAAATAAAGGGGTAAAATATTCGCTTCGCAGTAATAAATTAAAAAAAAATAAACTTTATCAAAAGTTGGTTTATAAACTATAAATTTTTTGCATAAAAAATAACTTAAGAACTCCTCAATTCTTTTTTAACTGTAAATTATTTTTGTTTATGTTGAATACTTTGCTTTTTTCTTGCTTTAAGGAAGTTTAATTTCAAAATTTAATTTTTTTAAGTTAAAAAAATAATTATAATTTTAAAATAAATGTAATGCTACTGATGTTAATTATAGATTTAATTAATATTAATAATACTCAAATGTACTATTTTAACAGTCGAATAAAAAAAACTTAGAATGCCACAATAATACACTTATCATTTCCAATATGGCCCTCCCATATTTATGTGGCTAATGAAGTTATTAACTCATTGTTTCTTTAACCAAGTGATCGTCGCATCATGACTGAATAGTAATAATGAAAATTCAATGTTGCCATGACTTAACAGAAACAAAGGATATATTACTGTCAATGTTGGCGCAGTAACATCAAACCGACAGCGACAGTATGAAAAGGTAGTCTTCAATTCAAATCCAGTCAAACTGTCAATTCACAGTTTTGTAGTAAACACAAAACCAAGCGACTGGATACAATTTGCTACCTTATCAAACACTTGTTTCGATAAAGGAAAACACTAATACTGATTGGCGCGCAAAACTCATTTATTCAAGTCCTTGTCATTCAAGGGTCAAGTTCAATTTCCTGCGATGAATTCATATGATATATCTAGATCCCTATTGTGCAACATTCGAGAGATTCACGTTGCCAATGGCCGTCTTGAAGTCTAGTCGATTCATTATAGATAGGCCACAATTTTGTCCTAATACTACTATTTCCTGATCTAGTGCATAGCCATCATCTAATAAAACGGTAAGTGGCCTGGAGCGGAATTCGGGTTTCCCCCCCCCCCCCTTCCCCAAAGAGATATAACTCATGGGGCTCCGACTCTAGGTCTCGGCTTAGGAGGGTGATATACACAAACAAATATACATAAGACGTGGGAATCCAAATATCTTCTCCCTACGGTATTGCTAAAAATTAATATAAGTCAGCGAAAGAAATAAAACTGAAAGATTAGAATTGTTTTTAAGAGTTACTAATTCTCTGTTGACGAATAGGCTATTAGTCTTCTAAAAAGCACATTCCAAGGGAGTTTCAAATCAGATAAAGGCCTGCTTAAAGATTAATGAGGTTATTTATTAATGAGTATTGATCGAAGAGATGCTATTTGGATCCAAACAAATTATTTATTTTCAATCTGCATTAATTGCCGATCGTAACAAAACAAATAGCAGATACTTGCAACGAGAGAAAAAGAGATCAATAAATCCAAAAGTTAACGAAAAACCAGTTACATTACAGTCAGCGTGCCCATTTTTGAAATACCACTTAAAGTAGGATAACAGTGGCTCGCAACTACCTGTAAATTTTCAGCTTTTCTGTAATTACTGCCGCCAAAAACAATTTTGCTGCAGTAGTTACGAAGTTCATCATTTTCTGCCCAAGTGACAGAACTTATTAAAAAAAATATGAATTCAACTAATTAATAAAGTAAGATTGATAAATCAAAAGTAAAGCGTATATTTGAATTTATAACAATAATAATACGAGCATCCCCAATTGCAAAAATATACAAACATGGCATTATTATTGTTCATTCATTCACGAACGGTTTACAACGGTTCAGTTTTTCAACAATAGATGTCATCGAAATAACTTTGGATTAGTTATTTGTTTATTTATCATGTATAGTTATAATTTTTATATCAAACTCTAAAACCTGGAAGTACACTCTGTATCTAACAAACAGTTTTCAATAATCTCAGTCCAACAATAAAGTTTCAGCATCTTTGGTTAAGTAACTTTTGAGTTATGTAGACAACAGGCATAAGTCGATTTGCAAATATAATCTCGACTTTCTCCAATCATTCTTGTCATCCACTTTTCTCAAAAGTTAAACCAAACCTAATTACACCTTTTGGTAATTACATTTACATGTGGGTTGAAAAGCAAATGTATTAAATATGAAGGATTGTTTTAAAAACTATAAAACATGTTATAAGATATAGTAGGGAGCAGCTTTGTAGAATTCCGTTAATATTTTTTCAATAATATCTATATTCATTACTTTCGACAATTGTCCCCTCCAAGCAGGCCCCCCACAATAAATTCAGGGCCCAGGTACCAAATGCAGTAACGGACCCACTCCTACGTTATGGTTAAAAAAATCCTGGATTATATGAAAGTAGTTTGCATAAAATGTAGACTTAATTATAAAAGAAAAATCTACAAGTGATAACCGATAAAAAAATTGAATGAATTAGCCTAAGACCTCAGCCCGGTGCCCTTTTTACGGCAGGGCTCCGGTGCTGAGGAACTAACTGACACTTCCCTTATGGGGACCCTGCCTTCAAGTGAGGTACATCATAATAATTTATTTGTGTGTGTGTGTGTGTGTGTGTGTGTGTGTGTGTCCGCATCCTCAAAATTCTTGAACCGCTGGATGGATGTTCTTGAAACTTACAAGGGAAGGCCCGATCGCGCACATGGCGATTTCATTCATACTTGGCAGATACATAGAATGTGACTTGCCATTGCACAATATAAGGTCATAGATGCTGAATGATAACTGGTCAAGCGTGATAGCTAACCAATGGTTTGGAATTAAACATAAATACAAAGCATAAATACTACAATAAATGTAAGAACCTCAGTGATCTAAGGGCTGCGAAGCTAATCCATTGGCTCCCGGTTCAATTCCAGTTGTAGGCACAGGTTGCAAAGTTTTTTCTATATTTCATTAACTGTTTCTTGATTAGTTTTGAGCTTATTGAAATAGTTAATGTTTTTAATATGCTTTTCTTGTTTTTAAAGTAATTTTGATAATTTTTCAATGTCCCGTCAATCATATTTTATTTCAATAAACTTCCGAAATAATCAAATAACAATTCGGCTTTTCGCTTTTCTTATCTCTTATTAATTTTGAATTATCTCAAAAGTACTTATGGGACACTTTGGATAAAAATGCACGATGGCTCCATGATAATCGATTGCATAGAGTTTGATAGGATTGAAATTAATCCGATTTAGACAACTCAAGTAAGCAATGCGGATTTAAATATTTTTTTTTTCCAGAAAATGGGAAATTTATGCAATTTACATTCAGTAGGGAATTTGAACATAAATGTAGACTTTTCGTTTTAGTTATGACCTTAAAAAAAAAAAAGAAACATAATAAAGAAAAAAAAAATAAGGAACGTAAATTTTAAGTACTTTCGAAATTTTTAAGAATTTAAGCTATTTTTTTCTCACTATTTTTTTTTCTCCCCCCCCCCCCCAAGTGTTGAAAAAGAGAAGAATTGATATTTCTCCCTTATAAAGTTTCTTCTTAACATATCATAATATTCAAAACACCTCCAACGCCAAATACATAAAAAAATGTATATTTGGCATTGGGATGTTTTGAAGAATTGATATTTATTTAGATTTGTAACTTAGAGCAAAGAAGAGCTTTTTAGATAATTTCCTCTTTTTGCTTGAGGTCATATCCGTTTCTTTTATCTTTACTGTTGGAAGTAAATGGAACGATGGGTAATTTTCTAAATTTATTTTCATTGCGTGCCACTTCATATCTATTCACTCCAAAAAAGAAAACCCATCATCTTAAGGAGTTCTGCTCACACGTATTGATTTTTCTTCCCTTTTCTTATTTCTGGCAAAGATTTTAACACTAAAGTTAGGGTTTTTTCCTGTTGACATTTAATTCTACGTAAAAATTCATTCCAAATGCTAATTCGGTTATTACTGTTAATTAACGTTTGTCCATTAATTACAGTCATTATAAATTTTGTTAAAGGTAATTATCGAAATTATAATTATTAAAGTTATGTATTACGATATAATTAGATAAATTATATATCAGTGATTTTTTTTTTAAATAAACAACTTTAAATTTCTACATATACCATACGCCTGCATGTTAACATGCGTGAAATTAATGGTGTAGTTTTAAAAAAAGGCCAGACACAACAATTAAAAAAACATAAAAACACATTAAAATCTCGACCAGGTTCGATCGGACCTGCCGATTTCAAGTGTTGAAAAAGATCGGCAGATCCGATCGAAACCTGGTCGAGATTATAATGTTTTTATGCTTTTTAATTATTGTGTGTATGGCCTTTTTTTAAAACTATCGCATATGATATAGGCTAAGTGAAGAAAATACAAAACTGCAGATAAGTAAACAAAAAGGTTCTCGCACCCTAGCTATCATGTCGGGAATCTAGGACAGCTGTTTCAGCCTTATTAGGCTTCTTCAGCCAGATATATCCATGATGGTAGCTCTGAGTCAGAGACAAATATGAGGAAATGGCCTTCGAACAAAGCTTCCCGAAATGGCCCTCGAACAAAGTCAACGCAAACAATGATAAATAACCATGCACCCAGATTCCCGATAAGGTAGCTCAGGGTGCGAGAATCTTTTTGTTTACTTACGTGCAGTTTTGTATTTTCTTCACTACACGATTTTTTTTTAAATTATCAGAAAATTGCTTTTCAAAATTCTTTGTCGTTAAATAGTCCTAGAGCTTACCCAACTTTCTATAGTGCAGAACGGTTGTTGTTTCTCTTCAGTTAAAACTGATGTTCCGACCTTGACTTAACCCTGTTCGGCTACAATATGCTATCTTCGTCTCATTCAAAAAACTAACTGAAGGGTTACTAATTGTATTATTAATTGAAATAGGTACTAGGTAAACTCTCAGCTACCCACTGCACAGTCGTGATTAAGCACGTAGCATAAGAGGAAGCGTGTCCATTTTGCGGGCTGAATAAGGGAGGAAGGCTACAAAATCATACTGCTCAAGCTTAAAGTTGGACTCTAAGAAGCACCGTATCAGATTTTAAAGAATCCGTCCATCCTTTAAGACGGAGGATCAGTTTTAAGAAATGCGATAAATATAATAAAAATAAATTTAGCCTAAGCTAATTAAGTTTTTTGGAAATCGGTCAGCTGTTTCAACGTGATGCCAGTCCAAACATAAAAAAAAAAAAGACACACATAAGATGAAGAAAAAAAAACAGTAAGTGGAATAATTAAACGTTCTCATCATCAGTCAAAAAAAAGCCATGATTTGCAAGTTTTGGAAATCTGTCTTATTTGGATTACGTCAACATCGTAATGCAAGCCATAAATGATCTACTGATATGCTTAATCTTCGTTGATAGTATATTTATACAGCAACTCTTTTACAGAAAATCAATATTTTTCAATAATAAGTGGATTTGTGCTATTTGCTTACTTTAAATATTAATATTCTTTAATTTTTAACAATTTTCCTTGAATGTAAAGTATTTGAAAGGCGATGCCATCTAGCGAGTGAAATTAACTTTAATTTCTAAATAACTATTTACTGATACGCAACTAGACATATTTTGATTTTTAATAAAACTAAATTTGAACGAATCTCTTAGTAAATCATTTAAAAAAAAAATTCTGTTTACAAAAACTAATTGTGTTAGCCCTCAGTCTAAGAAAGTGAAAATCATAAAACCATTGTGTGTGCATATATCCTTTTCCCTAATAACTTCTGAACCTCTGAATGGATCTCCTTGAAACTCAGCGTACATACTTAGGATCAAGAAACGATACCACATTTTTTATTTGAAACTTTTCCATTTGGTTTCTTCGACGTGAAATTAGGACGTGCAGATAACAAAATGGAAAATGTTTGAATTCAGTAGATGCTGTAATTTAAGAATAAAGCAGATTTATCATCTGCATTAGTTAAAAATAAAAATCAAAGTTTTAAGGCAAGTAAACATCATGTCTTTCAGGAACTTCTTGTTAAAAATGAAATAAAAAAAAATCGTTTTATAGATGACACAACTGAAAGAAAGTTTAGGATATTTCTAGTTAAGAATAGTGAATAATGCGGATGTATTTTAAATGAGCTATTATGGAAAATCTTGATGATCGACTCTATCACTTGTAAAAGAAGCCATTTTCCAATTTTTCAATCTGTGTATTTTGCCAGTTTTATTAAAAAAAATGCTAAATGCTAAATCTGATAAACGGTAATCTTTCCAAAACGAATTATCAGTATTATTTACAATTATTCATGCAATTAATTAAACTCAGTACATGAAAATTAATTGGCAAAGGGTTATTATAGCAAAGATTGTCAATAACAGTTATAATTTATCGCCAGCTATTTATCGCCAGGTTTTTTTTTCATATCTAGGAAATCCACGAACAACGTAAATTAAATGAAATTAAGAATAATTATTTATTGTTGACCATTTGAATGTTTTTTTATTAATTGTTTTGTAAAAAGGCTATAACCCATTTCTTAATGCAAATATTGGAAGTTTTGAAGGAATTTTTTATTACAATGATGTCTTACGTACTGACTGATAGCGACACTACAAGCTTGCAGGTTCGATTCTTCTAGGACCGACCTTTCATAATATGGGGGCCAAACTTGACTTTGCTGTGAATTTCGCGGGCCACAATGTATGCGATGGATGCCCTCCCCCCCATCCCGAAAATTTACAACCAAAAAAAAAAAAAAAAACGGAATCTCCTATTCAACAACCAAAAAAAAAAACCTCGCGATCGTTATAAATATGTATGTGAATATAGGAATAAAAGAGCGGGCCACATGTAACATCTTCACAGGCCGGATATGGCCCGCGGGCCGTAGGTTGGGCCTCATGGTTCTAGGACATGTTGGTTTCTGTATCACGTACCATGAATGCACAGGTATGGTCCCCCCCCCCCCCGAATTTTAATTAATTCATTTTTTTTTCTCGAACGAGGATTAACAGAAGTTTTAAAGATGATAAATTTTATTTAAATTTTTAGTTTTTTATTTCAATTACTTTACAGAATTTTAGTGAAAAATAACATTGCAGAAATGTTTTGCCGCCCCCACCCCTCAGAAAAATTTCTGTGGGAGCCCTTGTTCTAACCGTCCAATGAAAACTTAAAGACTGGAAAAAAAAAAAAAAAAAAAAACAAAAAACAAAGATAGTTGGCGTACTAACTTTCAAGTATCAGCTAGATAAGAGCAAAACTTATTTAAAAAAATATTTATTCACGGTTGTGGACATGCATCAACAAAATCAATAGGGATCATCCATGTGACAAGTTACAACAGCGTCTAAAATTTCTAGGATGTACAGTTTATGAATTGTCGTGATCAGAATAGAATATTAATATTTTGACTAAAAATTGCATTTTAAATATCTTTGTTCTAGCGCTTTTCTTTTCACCCACCCATAGTAAAGGGTTGGTATAAATAGTATAAAAACCTTGCAAATATCAAAATAAGCAATAATATTTCTAACATTTGCCGAAACAGGTTCTTTAAAATAAAGTAAGTAAAACATATTCAACACATTTTCAATTCATCAAATTGGCAACGAAGGCCATCATTTTAAATATAAACATTAAATTTTGACGTGACACAGACGGACGAAGTGTAATGCCATCGTAAAAGGTAGGGCTGTCAACTGAGGGTGGCTGAGCTAAAGTGAAAAGGGCCTCTTGACGTCTTAAGCCATCCCTCAGTCTTCCTCACCATTTCGTTGTCATTTTGTCTTTTCCACCAATCAACTACGTCTTGTCAACACACCCTCACCTCGTCTCTTAGTTCCCTCTTCTCTTCTCTCTTATTTCTCGTTACATCAACAGCTTCTTCCACTCCCGTCTGATTACCAAAGAGCCTTGGTAATTCCTTTCTTGGCGTTTGTAAAAAAGGCAATTCTCTTACGCCTTTTAACGTTCTTTCGCCACTATTTTTCATCAATAATTATTTTTACCCTACTTTCCTAGTTAAGGTCATCATATCACCCATCATCAGTGCTCTATTTAGGCTTAAACAACCTCTCATAGAGGTGCGGCGAGGGTTCCTACTTCCCCCTTCTACTTGTTAATTCTTTTTTTCCTTGTATTTGTAAGTCATACTGTATGCATTTTGTAGTTTTCTTCTTTTATTTTTTATTACACATTATATCAATGAATATAAAGCATGAATATCTAGAGCGAAGCCGGTTAGAATATCTAAAACGTTTACTAGAGCGAAGCCGATTACGATTATTAATTATATATACATCGGTATCGTATATATGGGTGTGTGTTTTCACAGCATAAATGGGAATGCAGGGACGGCAAAAATAGCGCTTCCTAGGGGCGGCCATACATCTAAATCCGGCCCCTGCTCAGCATATATGTATAGTTCAGAGGGCGGTGAGCCACACACACACTTTCAACTCGCACGGATCTTCTTGAAACTTGGTATACATATTTAAGAACAGACGGAGACCTAACTTACATTTCAAATCTTTTCCTAGTGTGTCCTTACAGAGAAATTAGCGCAAGAAGAAGATAAAAATCCCATAGAAGAAACATTAAAAATTGAACAATGGATTTCTATCACGTCTTAAACATCGGGAATTAATCCTTACAGCTAGGCTGGCAATTTGCGCTTGATTTGATATAACTAAAATTAATCGGCTTTAATCAGTTAAGTAGATAATGAAGATTTTAATGGATTTTTTTTTAGAAATACTGAACATATGTGCAATTTTGTGTCCAGCAGTTATTATAATTTAAAAAAAAAAATAGCTTTTTCTTTTGTACGACTTTAAAAACAAAACAAACTAGACAAAACACGGAAACAAAATTTTTTTTAAGGAAAATAGGCTTTAAGTTTTCGAGCTTCTTATTTTTTTTAATCTTTGGGCTGTGTATTTTTTTAGATTCATGTATTTAGATCTAGATTCGTGTATTTGACTTTTTTTTTTTTTCCTTTTGCAAGTTTATGTATATTTTCACAGAGTACTTATTCTTGGATAAAGTGTTTTTAAAAGAGATATTCTTGATTTATAACATTGTTAACAACATTTTTTTTTAGCATTGATGGATAAAACATGATTTTTCCGGAACGAAAGGAGTTTTTAACTATCATTTTTGACTATCATTTTTAAATATCATTTTTATCTTAATCCTACTGACTATCTCAAGCTGAGTGATTACAAGCTCACGTGAAAATGTATTCAACATTTACACACTATTAAATTCATTGAATTTTCGTCGTATAAAAGTGCACACAAATTACTGGATTAGAAAAGAATTAAAATGCATTGTTGAGTTATTGATAAGAATGCATCGTTTCGATTCTGTTTACTTTTCTTTGACACTTTTCCTCAATGGGGATTGACTGGGGAAAAAAAATAATTTCAAACATAAAAAATTCAAATAAATTGAATTTTCGCTAAATATGCAAACCAAATTTTAAGAAGATCCATTCGTTAGTTTAAAAGTTATTTATTAAGGGGAAAAGGTAAACAAATAAAGACAATCTGAATTTTTATGAATCTTAGTTTGTACAAAATTAAGATAAAGTCATGCAGAATTTTATAAACACTAACTTTACAATCATTCCATTCCCTGCTTTTCTTTTCTTTTCTTTATTTATTTATTTATTTATTTATTTATTTATTTATTTATTTATTTACTTATTTATTTAATTTTGCATATTTCAAATACAATAAAGCAAAACACTAGTGTACACGAAACCCTACTGATCTCGTACATGCTTCATTTTCTTGCTTCATTTTTCTTAATGATTAAGAAAAATAAAAAATTAAGAAAAAACAAAAAGAATAAAAAATCAAAATAAAGTTAAAAAAAAGAAAAAACGAGAGCCGTGGAATTGTTATTCAAGCATTGCCGTGATTCGGACCTGGGTTATTGTGGTTACAACACATTATACTATCCAGATACGATCATGACTACAAACACAAGCTGAATAAAACTAATTAGAATGTTGAGAATACTTTTTCTGAATATTCAAGAGACCGGAACAGGAATTGACCAAAGTCAGAATCTCGTATTTTTTCATACCTCAATAAATCGTAAGGGTTCCAATCAGGTAATGTTCGACTTGCAGTTTGATCTATAGGTGGTGGGTGACAGACGGAATGAACATAAATGAACATATAAGCTTCCCCTATACTATATTTATACTACTTTTCATGTACGGAATTGCTAAAAAATACTGATGATTCTGAAAGTATTCATTCGACGAAATTAGAAGACACGTGGAAATACGCGGAACAATAGAAAGTATATTATTTGACGCTGCCTGTCGTCGCCGCGTATTAAACAAACACGGAAATAAGACCAAAGCATTGACACAAGTGGAGGATTGAGTGAAAAGCCAAGAAATAAAAGCAAATAAATAAGATCAAACGAATGATCTGAGAGGAAACCGATTCAGATTACTCAAGAAGTGCGATGGTACTGAAAGGCTGAGAATACGGTAAAGTCGAGAGCTCTTCGCCAAATCAGAAAGATCTCTCGATCAAAAGCTGGCCTCAGGCTTCAGCCGTGAAGTGGTTTTCGCTCCGGAGAGATACAGAACAATCAGAAAATGCAATTTCCCATTATCGGCATTTAAAACGGAACTGTGAATTCGCCTTTAGTGATACAAATGCTGTTCGACTTTCTTGTTTTCATCATTTGCTCGATGGAATTTATTTTACTCAGATAAATGGCGTCAAATTTGAGGTTATCGCTGGATTTGAAGCTGTTAGTCTCAACTTAAGACGAATTATCTCAATTCTAAAGCCGGTATCCTTCCACCTCTTAACTTTCACTGGTCTAAAAATTAATGACTGTTAGGAAATTTTAAAAATTTATTTTACAATTGTACAGTACAATTATTCGTCAGGGTACACGACAGAGACAATGGCGGATAAAAGAATATGTATATTAAAAACATTAAAACAGCTCATCTAACTTGTTTATTTTTTTACATAATACATAATCTATGAAAGTCAATTAATCAAGAAAAATCATAGTGCAGATAAATCTAGATATGTAGGTATTAAAGAATAATGGGGGTTAACAAGAGACTGACAGAAATAAAGTGCAGATAAAATGACCTATATATATGGGTGAATCTACAGAAAACCTGCAATTTCAGTCAAAAAATTTTGAGATTTTAAACTACAAGATTTCCTTTTCAAAAAAATTGAGATGATTGCTTTTGACGTTCTTACATCCATGATATATGTGGTTCAGGTCAACGCAGTTTGGTTATTTAAAAAAAAAAAGGATGGTAGGCTATGTTTACAGAAGTGACTTGTGTTGATAATCATGTCGAATTTTAATATAAATTATATTCGAAGTAGTGAATTTACGTGGGAAAACTATGAAATAAATAAATAGAAGACTATAATTTATGAATTAAAAGAAATTTTTATCAAAAGAGGAAATCCTGTACAATAAAAATGAATCAGAATGTCAATCTTAAACATCTATAAAAATGTAAATATATAATTACATATATCATATATTATATTATATATATTTATATAATTATAAATATCCTTATTGGCATTTAACAAAGACTTGAAGTGAAAGACAAGTCTTCATGAAAAACATAATAGCCGCTATTGTTGATGATCATCACTTCCATGGACCCCAAATGTCCACGGAAGTGATGTCCACGGAAGTGACCAATACTTACGTTTCTTGGCCCATGTGCTCTTCATTTTCAGGTTAGGAATACGTGTCATTCAGAAAATTAAGTTTACCATATTTCATTTATTATGCCTAGAAATAATCATTTTTCCACAAAAAAATTAGGTTCTAAACAAGACCAAGTGATAGGATGAGCTGTGCAAATGACGAAAAATGAATAAAAAGGTAATATTTTCCTGACAAATGTGCGACTCAGACGAATAAAATCACTTCCCAATCCAAAATCGCCTTGTAAACTTTTGTTTTTAAGTGAAATGGAAGACAACTAGCGCATCGGGTGGATTTTTTAGAAAGTTTAGGAATGTCCACAAAAGCGATGGCTAAACCTTGTGACAAGACTTGAGGTTGCAAAAAAATTTTACTGATCATTCGAAAAAAAATTTCACTCAATATTATGTTAAATTTATGTATTTTCTGATTTCACAATATATATATTATTTGAAAAATATTAAAAAATAAAGCAGTTTGGATCTTTAGAAGCTATCCAACTGTAGCTTGTGACAGTCCACGGAAGTGACGAATCACCTTCTGTGGACAACTTTTTTTTGGAAATTCCATAAAATTAAAAAAAAAAAATATACTAAACTACAGTATATTTTGTACTTCAATGTGTGATTTTGAAAAATGACAAATATTTTCAATCATTTTCAATTTATTGCTCTGTGACACGAATTACAGGTTTTCCTTAGATTCACCCATATATGACATTCAGTCGCCACTATATCTCCAATAATACCTTCTTTAATACAGTAATTAATTTTTTTTTACAAGAAACTTCTTCAGGTTAAGCAAGGACAGGAAAATCTTTTCCTCTTAAATTTTTCTAATTGATTTGTTAGTAAGATTATGTTGCGTTGATATATTGTTAGTAAGAGTATAACATATATAAGGATGGATTGTTGAATATTGTTAAATTTAAAATTGAATGTTTAGATTATTAACGAATTCTAGAAAGGAAGAGGGAAAGATTTTCCTGTCCTCGCTTAACCTGAAGAAGTTTCTTGTACAAGGTGACAGATAATCGAAGTTCTACGTAAATATCATTAGATTAGTAATATTCTTTTTTATTAAAGAAATTTTAAAACTGAATATTTTTTTTTTTTGATCCATGAGTCCACTGAAATTTCTGTGCTTGTCTGAATTTTTATTTTTTTAAAAACTTTTTTATATCTTTTGTGATGTAATCTCAGAGATTTGAGTAAGTCAGCAACATATAAGTAAGAGAATATTCGCCAGTTACAGTTATTTTTAAAAAATCCGACTCTTTAAGTATAAAGTGTATTGTTTCATAGTATGTCCTCATGAGATAGTTCGGAAATACAAATGTCGCTTCTCCTCTTATCGCTTCCAGCAAACCGAAACTGCAATTGCATTTCAGAACGCTTTTCATATATTGTTTTGTTATTGTTGTTTTCTTCGAAATGGAAGGCACTCGAGCAGTTTTTGACAGCAGTTCGATCTTTTTATTTCCGCGTCCAAGATTCCAGATCTGTATGGAAAGAAACATAAAAGAAGGCGGAGAGAAGTGCTTAAAAAAGAAAAATCTGGGTTTCTGTTTTGACTCTAGAGGACATTTTGAAGGATAAGTGGCGCCCTCTTCGAGAGCCGTAAACTCGAAATGTCTTGGAATATCGCTTGCATTTTGAGGCATTATTGTATTTAGGTGCTGTTGTCAAAGGATTATAGTACGTGACGGGATTGGAAATGTTGTAACAAAGTTGCCGGGATTTGATACTAAATTCCTTCAACATCATAAGCGCGATTTGCGAAATATTCAGCGGCTACGGCGCTCTTCGGGTCAAAAACTAAATTTTATAGATTAGATTCAGTATTTGAACTCCAAGTGAAGTGCACTGTGAACCACCAGTGTCTACAAGATAAACACTGTTGGTATGATGTTTCTCAAACATTAAGTTGAACAAGCTAAAACATCATGTATTCCCATGCCTCTAGCTGTAATGTTTTGTTCCGTTTTCAAAATAAATTCCCAATTTTATTTAGATATTAAAATAACGTAATACAGTACAAAAAGTAAATAAATAATACTCGTAACGCTGTTTCTATTAGCAGTAAGAATCAACAACAGAATTTCTATAAAAACTTCTGTAACTTCAAACGAATCATCTACATTTTCAGTTCTTGTCTTAATTTCCAGTCTTCCAATGTATTTTTAAATGAACGCTTTGAAATGTAATTGAAGCAATATAACATTTTAAACCAACAAAACATCATAAAATAACACAACACAAAGCATTTCCACCCTTCAACAATAACAATAATAACAACAATATTACTTAATTTTTATGCGAGCATATACATGAGAGTAATTGTTTACAATATATATACATAACATCAATAGTTCTCGACTTTTCCGCTAAAATGGCGCTACCGTTTCCAGACAAGTATTATCGGAGTTCCGCAGTGATAGTGCTGGGATTTTTTATACAAATTAATAATAATTAAAAAAAAAAACACACACACACTGCACGTGTTTTACAATTCTTCTAATTTTTACATTCTAGAAAATTGGAATATGTGTGATTAATAGGATAAAAACTCAAAAGTTTTATTACTTTTTTCTTTTTTGATAAATAAATCTTTTATACGCAGACAAATGATCATAACTACATATTTCACAGCGATGGCTTCCACAGAGACGACATTTTGAATTTGAGCATGAAAACGGTTATTACAAAAATTTAAAGTGATGTCATAAAACATTGTTTTTAACAAAGCAGTTATCTAATTAATGACAAAGATAATATATTAACAATATATTATTGTTGAATTACTGAAATCTTGTAATTTTTCCACAAATTGTTTTGGTTTTCCACTATAAATTTATTAATTTCTAAACCTTTCTGTTTATTACTACATTGGAAATTATTTATTACACATGCTTCTAATATGAATCTGGAAGTTGTATTCGTTTCTTGATATAAGGAATGCACTTCTAGGTCAGGATTATGTTCGTTCATTAGACAGTGTTGCACCCAATCTGAAACTTTAGGATGGTTATTCCGGAAGGCACTCACGTATTCGTTGACTCTCTCTTTTAATGTTCTGCTTGTGTTTCTGAAATATACTTTATTACACGTTCTACATTTTAACATACAAACAATTCCCATCATATTAACTTTTTTTACCTCATCAGAGAAGCTAACTCCTCATTATTTACTCCTATAACTGTTAGATTATTTAACTTCCCTTCTACTAGGACTTCTTTTGATAATTCTATGCCGTACGGAATCTTTATAATTTCCTTTTAAAATAGCTGTTACATATTTTTTTAATAAAAGCTATTGAATACTCATTATATAATAATTTCTTTTTCAAAATCACTGATTTTGCCATTCCACTTTAATAAAGCTTGTGTAATAAACAATTTCGAATGTATAAATAAACAGAAAGGCTTATAAATTAGTAAATTTATATTGGAACAAAACATTTAGTGGAAAAATTATAAGATTTCAGTAATTCATCAATAATCTATTGTTAATATATTATCTTTGTTATTAATTAGATACCTTTGTTTTTAGATTTGTCGATACCGGGAATCCAGAACAGCTGTTTCAGGGTTCCAACCCTTCATCAGCTGGATTCGCCCAGCATCTGACTGTCAGTGATCCCAAGAAACATATAAAGAAAACAAAAGTCAATAAGAAAATATTAAAAAACAACAATTAAAAAATTAAGAATAAAAAAGGGCAGACATTTAATCCCCGCTAGACATCGCTTAGTTTAGGATGGATTAAATTACAAAAAAGAATACATTCAACAACAAGTTTAACGTACGAAAATAATAAGGACAATTCAATAAAAAGCAAACTCGCACATAAATAAAGGAATCACTGATCTGTTTTTGGAATTTTCGATACCGGGAATTCAGAACAGCTGTTTTCAGGGTATCGAAAATTCCAAAAACAGATCAGTGATTCCTTTATTCATGTGCGAGTTTGCTTTTTATTGTATTGTCATTATTATTTTCGCACGTTAAAATTGTTGTTAGATACCTTTCTTTATTAAACAATGTTTTATAAAATCACTTTAAATCTTTGTAATAACTGTTTTCATGTTCAAATTCAAATGTCGCCTGAAGAAGCAGAAGAAGCCATCTCAGAGAAATATTGCATATGTAGTTGATATGATCATTGGTTTGCTTACAATAAATTACTTATTCTATGATTCATTAAATAAATCTTTTATTTTATATACATTGGCTAATACAGGGGTTCTTAATCCGTAGTCAGCATAAAAATAATAAGTACTTCGCTAAATTCTCACAGGGATGGTCCATGAAGGACTTACTATTTTTTTAATATTAAGAGCTTTTACAAAAAAAAAAAAGAAAAACCCTAGCAATCACATGACGCAAAGTGTCTATGGACTCTAAAATAGAAAAGGTGAACACAGAGCGGAATCAGCATGCAACAGCATGATCGATCTCGTAATTGTAAGATTAAATATTTTTATTTTGTTTTTTATTTGTGATCGTAATTTTAATAATTTCATTGTCTAGAAAATTACGATAATTTATAAGCTTTAGAGAAGATTTTAGTCTTTTTAATGTGAGTAAAAACTGCGACTTAAATATTTACAAACACACATATAGATACAAGTACAAAACAATTAAAATTTTTAATTAATTATTAATTTTATCTGTATGTGTGTGTTTTTAAACGTAAATATTCAAGATTAAAGTCCGTTTAATTTACGTTCTAAACTTCTGATATTCGTATGTACGTAGGTATCTTGAACTATTGAGTTTAGAAGCAGTTATGTAGGTCCAAGAATATAGCAAATAAGTATAGAAAGCATATGAAAACATAGTCAAAACTCAGAATACAATTTTCAGCTATTAAGCACAAAACAAAATGGCTTTTACTATGGGCGGCATTCCCAATGTCACATTAGCTGCCCGATGCTTCCCCGCATGCCCCACGCTTGAATGGAAGTTTACCCCATCACCGAGCAATGCAGGAAAGCACTGTGACATTGGGAATGTGATATTGCAATGTGACATTGCACCCGACAGTACCAGCCTTCACATTAATTAACAAGGTAATGTAATAAGATAATGCATTAGGCGAGGGTTCCCGTGTTCAGTACCATTGTTATTTTCTTCAACTTGAATGGAATCACTCCAATAAAAATATTATAATAAGGTGTGTGTGCATTTCTTTATTTCACCCTTCTTTCCAAATTTGAATACTGCTAAGTAAATATTGGATGTACTTGAGGGTTTTAAATCTTAAGTTTTGGAATTCGTGACAATCAAAGATATTTAAAGGGGCCCGTGCTGATCTAGTATTCCCAGCTCAACTTTTGAAGGCTTGTAAAGGCTTGCAAAATTAATTATCTTTGTATACATTAAATTTTTAAATAATCTGTTTGATAAGAACTACTAAGCTCATCTTTGTTCCAATTCGATAAAGGAATTTGCATTTCTTTAATTTGGTTTCTTTTAATTTGGTTTCTTTGTTGATGAGAGCCTTTGAACTTCTCACGACTTATTAATTTTTGCTGTTGCGTTGTAATGTTCTCGAATTTTCGTAAAACATTCAAAAGACACGATTTAGCAAATAGCAGCCATTACTCTTATTCAATGTTCCATTGATTTGTTTAATCTAACAAGGTCTGTTTGTGGAGCGCTATTTCAAAAAGGCAGACTGGAACTTTCTTTCAATGGTTAAGAGAAAAAATATTGTCTTAGAACTGATCATGAGCCATTCAACTGTAGTTTCATTATTAATACTAGCAAAACAAAAATGTCCTAATGTAATAAAGAAATTGCAATTGCAAGATCACTTGGAACTTTCCCGGTTGGTACAAAAACAACAACACCTCAAAAGGTCTGATCTCATTACAAATCTGTATCTATCCCGAAAACCTCGTAGAAGTATCTTTGAACCATGTTTGCCCATCCAATCACCGTCCTCCCAGTGTACACCCATTGTTCTAGGTTATTTGAATTTTGTAACGTCATAACCCTTTCACTTCAAACCTTTCCTAGTTCGTAAAAAAGCATCTGATCATTAAAAATCTATATCTAACCCGAAAAACCCCGTCGCTATTATGCACAACAATATTTTAGTTCCAATTGTTGCACAACACTATTTGTGTAGTTCCCAATGTCGCCACCGGGTGCATATGTAGCGCTATTGTGCAGAACAATATTTTAGCTGCAATTGTTGCATAACAATATTTGTGTAATTCTCATTGTCAAGATAACAAATCTTAAAACCTAACAATAGTAACGGAAGCAAACTTTTAGCTTTATAACTTAAAGCAACGCTTTTTATCCTAACCCGGGGGAATTTCGGAAAATCCTGAAAAAGGGTTTTAGTGATTATAATTATCTACTTACATGCCAAATTTGAAGTCTTTACTAATTACAGTTATGAAACTAATTAAAGTTAAAGTTAAAGTTGTGATCAGGCCCAGAGGACCGCGCAATGCAACTGGAGGGTAGGCTCCAGTGTTCAGAACCTACGGGACAAAGTTGAGGACGGGGGGTCGGCCCGTCGCTCGCCCGCCTTTAACTCCCGGGAAAGAAACCCGGTACCCATTCTATAGAGGGCTGTGTAGACCCTAGGGCCCGTTTGGAGGAGAAAGAAGCGTGGAAAAATTCCCGTCCTCCGCCGAGGCCGGGAATCGAACCCGCTACCTCCAACCCGCAGCCAAGCGCCCTTACCCACTCGGCTACCGGGCCCACATGAAACTAATTACGGAAATAAAAAAACTTTGAAGCGAATATTATTCCCGAACCCGTGGGAATTTCGCAAAATCCGGCCTTATTCCTTGTCTACATCATAAAGGGAACCTTAGTGCAAAATTTCAGCTTTCTAGGTCCAATGGTTTGGGCTGGGCATTGATCTGTCAGTGAATGAATGAATGAATGAGTGAGTGAGTGAGTCAGGTCTTGTCTTTTTGTATATTGTAGTTAGATTATTATTATTATGTAAAACTTTCAATTCTTGGGTTTCCCCAGCAACGATAACATGGCGGATGACACACATTATTATTATTATTATTATTATTATTATTATTGTTATATCAGCTTGATTATTAAAAAAACTGTTTTCCGAAGATCCGGAGCAGTATTTTTGGAGTAGTTTTGACTAAATAAATTAAAGGGAAGGGATTTTTACTTTAAGACAGGGTTTGATGGCAGTAAATTACCTAATTCGTCATCACAATCTAAGGAAATTCTCCTGTAATCATAATAGTTTTTTTTTTTTTTTTGAATCGTTTTCGAGTTATCTTTATAGTAATGAATCGTGTACAATTTTTTATTCTAGAAATACGGTCAGGTAGGTAGTAGGGGCTGCGTAAGCTGCGATGGAGGAGGGGAAATCATTGATTGAGGGATAGGGTGAAGTGCGGAGACAAAAATAGTGGAGTTAAGATTTTAAGTTGGACCATAAATAAGCGTCGTACAAGTTTTTTTTAGGAAAACAGTCCAGCAGTTTTTGCAAGGGGGATTTGGAGGTCATATCTGAGAGTGGGAGGAACTGAGACGCCCTTCCCTAAGGGGTCATCGTTACTATGGGGCGAGGCTTGGAGGGATTTAAAGGCTTAATTGAAGAATTTCTTTTTGTTTATGGTTACAAAAGGACGAGGGATGAAAAAAATTCTTATTACTAAGGAATTATTATTAAAAAAACTTTGTGAAAATAGACGTAACTGTTACAACTGTTGTACTGTAATCGATGGCTGTTGATCTTTAAACGAATCAGTAATCTGAATTTAAAGAGATTTGTAATTCGCATTGTACCCAAGCTACAAGTTCAGGACCATTCCACCGAAGCCCGCAAACCAGCCCATACCCATTTCCCTTATTTCAACCAGAGTAGCAGTGCGGTGGGGGCCTTTATCAAGCTCCGGTATCAGGGCCCGGAATGGGCATCTAAAGAGGAAAGACATGGATGGATAGAGAAAAACAGGCTTCAAATTGGACTATAAATAAACAAAAATTTACGGAAATCCGTCCAGTGGATAAAAAAAAAAAAAATATAGCATTCAAGTTGAGCAATTGCGCAGTCAATTAGATTCTTTTTTTTGTTTCTAATTTAAAATTTAAGAATAAATACAAAATTATGTTGTTTTTTCTTACAACTTACTTTTATGCATATACTTAATTTACCTTTAAAAAAAATATTAATTTTTATTACTGAGCTTTTCGAATTTGAATTTCGACCAAAAATTGCCTTTTCCTGTCTTGCTCTTATGTGCAATACCCAAAATATTAGAAGTAAGCAATCTAAATACACTTGAATCTTTTATCATAAGACTTCTTATTTGTATTTTATAAGATAAAAAAAAAAAGGACGAAAGCGGGATGTAAATAAAATTACGCTCTTCCTATCAATAAATTTTATTTTAAGATTGCTACAGATAATAATCAGCAAAAATAATCCTATACAAACTTTGTCTAAAACTTTCGTAGTTCTGCTTATAGCCAATCCGAGAGACGAAATAATGCTGTATTCTTTCTTTGCGTTTATGTTCTGGCCTCAGCTTTAAGTTGCCAAACCATTTCAGCGAAATATAACAAAGGCTGAAACAGGAGATAGTGGACTTTGAAGCGAGACACCACTTGTCACGGATCAACGATGACAAGAAAGCAGAACAAAAAAAAAAAAGAGAGAGGAATGAAACAGAAACACTGGTCACAAGGAGGATTTCGGATCTGAGCCAGCGTTCAAAATCACAGCTTTTGATTCTAGAAAAAAAAAATATTCTAAGCGGAAGGCGCCAACGCATCTCATGGTATTTCTTGCACGTCAGGACATGTCCACGTTTAAGGCAAATCAACATGCAGACAACAGGAACACACCTAGATTAAAATTTCAAATAGCGGAGGGAGGGTTAGGATATGGATTGGAATCACCAGGATGCAATTATCCATCATGATCTAAAGGACGAGCAATGCAAGTAGCCAAAAACACTAATATCAATAGCATACTTACAAAACGTTGAAACTTACAATTGCATATTGGAGTTTTTATTGTTTTTTTAAATACATCCACAGGATGTTATAGCTTCCGTATAACGTTTTGTCTTTAAACAATAATAGAAAAAAAAGAGTTAAAACAAAAAGTTTTAAAATAAAATTCTAAGTTCAAATTTGCTTGTCTACTTCTGATCACGATAAGTCAAAGAATTATCTATCTCTTAGAAAGCTGAAATTTTATAAGTTGATGTAGATTACATCGAGGTAGATGTTTATTCATTATTGTGCCTCTAGTAATAGAAATAGAGCTAGGGGCAAAACAAACTGATATGCTGTCTTAAAAAGCAACTTTAATTCAAACACCCAAATTTTAGAAGTTGATTTTGTAAGGAAGATGTTTAAAACTTTTGATGTAAATATGCAACCAAAAAGGGACAAAAAAAGAACATTTGTTCATTATGTATCAAACAAGGTAATTCAAATAATAGTGTCTTAGGAAATAATAACAGTGTCTTATAAAATAGTGCTTATAAGGAAGATTTCTTTGATTTCGTAAAAGTAAAATCAGCAAAGGTGAAAACAACGTTCACATCAATGATTAAAAAAAAAAAAAAAAATGTTTGTTTTTGTTTACTGAAACTTTTTTTTTTTTACGAACTATACTTTATGAGCTTTTACCATGAGAATACCCGAAAGTGGAACCTAAAATATCTTATTTTAAAATTTAAATTAGATAGATGACAATGTTTTACTTCATCAGAATGAAGTAATCTTCTGGTTACGTTTAAAATGATTAAAAAAAAGCACTGAACATTACATATAAAAAAAATAAAAGGATAAAAAACAAAAACGAACCAGTGTCAAGTCCTAATTGCAGAACCTACTTTTAAAGTCTAATAAGTAACAGAAAAGCTTCACAGTAAATATGTTTATTTAGTTGTTCCGTGTGTTTTTTTAATCATTTTATTTTATTTATTTTTTATCATTTTACTAACTGTTACACACGTTCACATCCTTAATCTATTGGTAAATAAACAAATGCTCCCTTCGTCCAGTGTGGCTCTGGATTTATCTAATGCAGAACACATGTGGAAAATGATAGGATAACCTCTTCTGCAGCGTTCCCAATCGGCACAGACAATCAGCAATTGTAGAATCTGACTGTGTTAGAATTGCAGGAGCCTGTACAGATCAATGCCACAATGGCTGACATCGCGGCCAGAGGGGGATACGTAAGTTTTTGATTACGTAGGAATATTCTCAGATATCCGTCTCATATCGAGGACACAGCGTTCAGGGATGAGGCCGTAGGAGACTAAAATAATCGTGTTCATAATTTAAGTTGCCCGTAAATTCAAATATCAAGGATATCAGGCCAGCCGTTTTAGCGGGTCATTTTTTGAGGAATGCGGAGGAGTAGATAGAGACCTCCAAATAATCTTGTTCATAAAAATCTGTTGGACCATAAATAACCAATGTAGTAGATTTTAAAGAAATCCGTTTAGTCGTTTTATCGTGATGGGCATACAATCAACTAAACAAACAAGAAAAATGTTCCGGTGACTTCATATGCGCAGTCAGTTACCTAATCAGATTTTTTCATTGTGTTGTTTTGCAAAATAAAAAAAAATCAGCCATTTATTTTTGTTACTTCTAATTTTACGAGATTATTAATTTGATGCTTTAAATTATTTTATCTTTTTTTTTAAACGAAAAGATCTTTTTATTACTATTCAATTTTAAAATGTTAAAATACTGAAGGCTTACTATTCCACTTGAACACAGTGGAGACAGACTTCACTTGCTTCAGTCAAAAGGCTTTTAATTGGAAACAGTATATCATTCGTTCATGTCTTACAAAATTAATCAAATTCTCCTATTTGTAGTTTTCATACTGATGTGAAGTGTGATTTATGCGTTTCAGCAATAAGCGAACTACGCTCACCCTAATGCTCAGGCAAATATTAGAAATATAATGTTCCTTTTTTGTAATTCGATTCCAATACAAACTACTTAGTGTTGAGATCTCGACTTCCTTGTCTCTAATCCGATTCAATCCAATTGAGTTCTATGAGGAAGGAACGAACGAGTAAATCCTAAATCCAATTAATCTTCTTTATTGAATTGCACAATTAAAGGTTGCTTACTCCTGTTTCGCTGAAGAGCTTTCTCAATCATTGTGAAGAGAAAGACTGTGACAAGAACTGTAATAAATTCCAACTCGCACTCAAATTCCTTTCAAGGAAATTTATACTGCCTTTTATCAAACCACTTTTATTTACTTCTTGCAGTGAAAGCCCTGCGAAGTTTTAAGAAGAAATTAACAAATAATAAGAACCTCAAAAGAACTGAAAGCCTACCTTCCTGAAAATGCTATTTCTTATTTTTTTTTTTTTTAATCCTGAAAATGACAAAAATAAATAAATAAATGAAAATACGATTATTTTTCAGATTTTTAATATCAGCTGAATTATTTTTCTGAAAAAATAATTAAATCTTCATTATTTGTCGAAATCGGATTAATTTTTTAATAGCTCAATGGATTAAAAATAAAGAGATTTATTATTAGAAGATAATTCCTTCTGTGTACAACAGTGAGATATTCAGGTTAGAATTCCTTTGTTTAGATTCCAATTTCAATGGGAACTTTTGTCGTCTTCTCGCGCTAACTTTTCGACATGGACCCATTTGGAAAAGATTTCAAATAGGAAATCGTCCTTACTCCTTAAATATGTTAACCAGTTTGAAGAAGAGCTATCCAGTCGTTCCAAGTGATTAGTTCAGACAATCTCACTTTCCTAGGAAATTAGGCTCCAATGAAAGCTGAGCATCTCCTAAATGAAATAATACATATACAGGGTGATTCATAAAGTACTGGAAAAATGGGCCTATAAAGAACGAACATCGATATATTTTTCTGTGAAATTCGGTGTAAAAAAAGTAAAAATAGGGCATGGATTTCCTGATCGAAAATGCGATTCTGAGTCGGATGATAAAACGGGTCCCCGACTCAGCCCCTATGAAAAAAAATGGTCTAGTTAGCACCCTTCACAACCGGGAAGAGCAAGGAAAGGGAAGCGAGATTAGAATAGGCTAAGTTAAATGGAGTATTGGGTTTATTTCGAAAACAAGGAGCCCCTGGAGGGGGGGAGGGGTAAATAAATAAAAACAAATTTTTCTAGTACGTTATGAGTCACAAGCTATATTTTGTTTAAGCTTATTTGTTGATAAATATATATGACTAAATCTAAATCTGTTTTTCACTTTAAGTGTTATTTCCAAATTCCAAAGGAATTCTCCCCTACCCGAACAGATGAGCTTGTGATAAACGCCGATCAGAGGTCATAGATCACTAATATACAGGCCATTCAAATTCTTCTTCCCACGAGAGTTAGTTTTTGTCACAAACTTTTTAGAACTTTTAGGAAATTGGTTTAACTACAAATAGGTAACAAAAAAGTCGACATCTGTTCACGGGATTGTAAGGAGTGGGGCTTAGAAGTCGGGCGTGAACTCAAAGTTGTGACGTCGATAACTGCCGTAAATTTTGAGCTTTTGAACTAAAACTTTTATATGTACTAAATACCCTTAAGGACTCGGATGGTATTATCAATCACTATTCACACATCTCAAGGTGATTCACTTTTAGGAAATACACTTACCGCGGTGTATGCGCGGCAGAGATATTAACGTATCGCTTCAAGTTACTGTCTTCAAATTTATTTCAAAAGGATGCAGACAACGAATCTAAGAGAATTACATTATTTAGATGAAACAAGGAATAAGGAATGAAAACGGTAAAGGAAACAATATTACATTTCTCAAAATTAAAAAAGCAAAAACAAATCAATTTAATGATATTAATCCATCTACGCAATATATTTCAGAACTAGTGTGAAGCTCTAACACTTTTGTAGTTACAGTTTGGTACTAATGCCTGTTTGAGTTTGACGAGTTGTTTCAATCTTATTTGAAGGAAAAAAACAACAACATTGTAAAGCGCTACAACTTCGCTCTATAACACGCTTAGTTTTTTTACTCTACTTCACAAAGTAATAAATCTAGACCACGACAACATCAGCGACATCAACGAAGTAAACGAATTTGAGGCCTAATGAAGTGCAAAATTTTATTATGATAATTTTTATTTTAGTTACTATTTACTTAAAGCTCTTTTTTTTTTTTTTAATGTACATAATTAACTAACTGATATACTCTTTCCAATGATTTTTTTTTTTTTTTTGCTTGCTTATATTGCTCTTTAGATATCACTTCATGTGCATGACGGAATTAATTATCCCTCTATCAGGACGTGGGGGATCATTTGTGACTGGTCCTCGCTGATAATCGTGTGGAACATCTGGACTAAGATGTCACATTTGAGCAGGACTGTCTCACTTATTGATGTTATAATGAAGTTTGCGTCTGGTGATTAAAGCGCTTCTGTTAAAGTGACCAATCCACTAGATGGCGCTCAAGATAAAAGCTTCATTTGAACATACGGCATTCAATCGATCCATTCCATGATTGGCAGTAAAAAAAAAGAACGCAATATGCTTTGGAAATAAAAAAAAACAAAAGTATTTTCCTTAAGCCTTGTGTTGTTTTGTTTTTATTTCTCTTTTGTTTTCTAAAATAATACCAATGAAAAGCCCTTAATTATTTTTAACATATTCTGTAATATTTGCTGAATACATAATATTTTGATAAAAACCGAAAATTTTAATAATAAGTCCTCATTACTTAAATTGTATAATTAAGTTAAGTGATCTATTAATTTAGAGAATTCTGAATGGTTAATAAATGTTAGTAAACATTGTTGCACCAACAAAAATCCACTGCTTCACAGAAAATTTTTCAAGTAAAGAAAGTTTCACAATCTCTTGTCTTGAAAATAAGCCTGCAAACTTTAAGCAGATCCACCTAACGGTTCAAAAGTTATCAGGTGAACCTGTATGCACAGATTAAAGGCGTTTTAGACGTGCCATTTAAGTTGGCAATCTGTACGACATCGGATTGTCAACGGCGATGGCCAAGAAATTCCCTACGACACTCTAATTTTCAAAGATAGTTCTATCAAAGCTCATTGCCATCAATAAGCAATCTGATACCAGCACACTTGGTAGAATTGTAGAATTTAAAGTCCAATCATTTTTGTGTCTGTTTAATCGAAACTGCTGACTACAAAATTGATTTTCACAAATAAAGGTTGTCTTTTCCCTATGTTTTCGTGGATGTTTTCAGAAAAAGCTACATTATTAACCAAAATCACAACAGAATTTCGTTCTGACAATCTGCAGCGTCGGCCGATTGAATTCTCGAAAAAACATATCGTCGCTGGTCGAGGCTGAACAAGAAATTTTGAAATTGAAACAAAAGAAATACAAAATGATGAAAAATTGAAATACATATTTCCTGTTTTAATTAAACAAAACCATTCTCTCGCCTATTCGATGCACTGAATAAGTGACTTTTGTATAAATCAATGTTAATTTTCGTTAACAAAATATAGATATGACGGCAATTGAGAAGTGTAAATTTTTCATCTGATAGAAGTAGCTACGGAAGAGTATAACATCGAGTTTTAAAGCTTTTTATTCACTGATAATCTACCTTACGCCTAATCTACATGAGCGTTTAAAACGCCCCGTTAGCAACAGATTCAAACGAAATCCCATACATTTCAATGGAAAGTGAAAGAAGCGGCCTAATGGAACGTTTTCAAAGCCGAGTGGGTTGGCGTTTCTAACGCTGGTCTGGTCTATACGGGATGAGGGTGAGCGTTAATAACGCCAGTCCTCGAGGGAGCACTTTTCTTTATTTAATGTCTGTAAGAATATCCGGGGGCTAAATTAACTCTGCATTAATAACGCTCGTGTAGACCGGCCCCGTACATTGCCATTGGCATTGCTTTCTTTAATGACGCGTGTACAACGGCCTTCACTGATTTTATGAGCCGCATTTTCCTAGGAAAGTAAGCTAAAAAGCTAATATATCTATAAATTAAAGAATATAGTTTAAAATACTGAGTTATATTCCTTTGTAGTCTTGAAATATTATTAAACTCCGAAATAGTTAAAATGATATTTTTTTTCTAAACACGATAATTTTTAAACATGATAGTTAAACAATATTGATATAACAAAAAATAACAATAGCGAAAACTCGAATAAGAAATCTAAAACAAAGCTTAACTTACCATTTTATCATCTCTGTAGAAATGGTCTGAGGGAGGAAGAAAAGAAAATTTTGTGTTAGAACTTTACTTAAAACTAAATATTCGTAATCGAAATCTTATTAATATCAAGTTTTATACATCAAACAACTGTGAAAAAATGAGAATTAATAAAAAACAGCAATAAAAGTAATAAAAACAGCTAAAAATTAAACATTAAAAAATCTCGATTTTTAAGCGTCACATATTATACAATTAGAATACGTTATCTAATTGAAGGCTAACTCCCGCCACATACTCTAATTGTATAATATGTGATGCATTAAAAATAGATACACATTTTTAAAAAGTTTAATTTTTATCTGTGTTTTTCATTACTTAATTAAGTTTTATATAGAGTTCTCATGCCACATACAGACCTACGGTAAAGGCTCCAACAATTCGGGACCATCGGAATGAACAGTTACCACGTCCCCTTTTTACAGAGAACTGGGCGAATACTGGGATCAGTTTGGCGATGATAAAGAAAAAAGGCAAGTATAAAATTTTGGAAGCGGATCTGATTCAAATAATGCGTTCCTACGATGTGTCACAAAGGAATCTGATTACCAAGCGATCGCGTAGCACAGATAGGTGTTCTATTCAGTGCACAGGAAGTTCAAAAATAGAAATCCATGACAAACAGCGTCTTATTAAATAATGATATTAAAATTAATAATTGAAAATTGAACGTTCAAGAATATCAAAACAAAATAAATTGAATACTCTTACACTGAACTTTGAATAAAACATCGATCCGAACACTTATTATTTTTTATTTTTTTTAATACCTTGGAGATCTAAATATCAGATTGAGAATTAAACATTTACATTGAATTCTTAAAATTAAAAAGGCCTAAGAACTCATAAATTCTAGTAAGATTAAAAGCAAATGAACAGCTACACCTCTGGATGAATCTTCTTAAAACTTGGCATGAAAAGTTCAGGACAAATAAAGATAAAACATTTATATTTTAATTTTTTTTTACGCTTAGATCCTCGTCGAGGAATTAATGGGAAAAATTATTCCCATAGAAAAGCATTAGATCCAAAACAATGGGTTTCTATCGATGTCTTAAACAAAAGATATTACTACACTTACTAATTCTTTTAATATCCGCTATAATGTGATTACAACTAATCGGATTCAGACAACTTCATTATTTTTGAATAACTAAAAATAATTTTAATAGCCTATTAGTTAAGTACGTTTCTAAAAGGTTTTTGCTTTGTTTTTTTTAAACAAAGGAGTTAATTTCTTAGAAATGTTAGTCTAATATTGATCTTTCTGTACAAATTTGTTATTTTCATTAATTGCAGGAATTATTGAGGAAGGCAATGTACAGTAATTTCAAAAGGATTCATTTTATTATTTCAGTTTATCTTTCCAACGGGAATATCATTCACTTGTTAGCGGTCCCATGTTACAGTTAAATGTGTTAATGCGCTCTTGCTTTTGTGTTGTATGTCACACTCTGTAGCGGCCAAACCACTCCCTGACCTCCCAAATTTAAGTTTTCCATAGCAGTGTTAGTAATAATGATAGCAATAAACACAGTAATAATACTGATGCTTCATACATAACAATACTAACAATTGCCAACAGAATGTCATTGTTAATATATACCAACATATTGTTTTATAAATTCTTTAACATATCCAAATGATGCACTAAACATTGTATTAACGCCCCCTAGGTTATAGCTTGCCTGTAAAACATAAAGGAACGGTCTTGCATTTTTATGCTCTTACTTTTAATTATTTTGTTTATACAATTGTGCATATTATGGGGCCGCTTTGCTTTTGACACTGTCTAAAAGCATTAATTACCTTGTTTTTTATTTATTCGGGATGATAAAGTTTATATAATGATTGTCATTTCTACGATGGTTATGTTAATGGCTTGCTATCGATGTGGGAAGTAACAAAGCTTTGGATTTTTTATTTTATTTTATATTATTTTTGAAATGGTACCGGCAATGTTAATTAATTAAACAAACAATAAACGTTAAAATCATCATCTATGATGCTTTTTAAGCAAAGAAAAATAACTTTCTCTGAATTTTCAGTCAATTTTCTTTTTTAAGAACTCAAGAAAAAGCAAAATATATCACTGACATTATCCCTAAACTTGCATTTCACTATATGGCCACCAAATGGAGTTTGGACACTTTGCACACTTGAATCGCTGTAAATGTAATGGGCACCAGATGGCATCATGGTAGAATTAGGATCGCATTCTTTAATGCAGGAAATTTATATTTAGGGAAGTTTACTTGAAAAATAAAAATAAATAACTGATTTAGCTTCGTGTTTATTTAAAAACTCAGTAATTTTTTAAAAATTTTTATTATTTATGATTGAACGTCAGTTATATTGATATAATTTGTAATTTATTTCTATTTACGTAATGAATGCTGATGATGTGAAAGCACATGTATGCTTTCACTTGTATGCTAACCGCCACCGATCCAAATAGACCACACCGACGCTAATCCTATCCCTGTGGCAACAGATATTCTTTCAACAACTCTTTTGGATGGCAGTAATATTCCAATTTCTCCTTCTCAAAATATGATTTCACATTAATGTTAATTTTTGTTTGCCTTCTTAAAGCTTTCCGTTATTCTATCTTGGTGGTTATGATGGAAACCGGAAGACGAACAGTACTTCCTGAAATGATTGATTGATAATCAACAATGTTAAAGGTCGCAGCTGAGGTTAGGCTGGGAGGTCTTTGGTAGGAAGTTCAATCACTTATGACTCATAGGTCTCCGACTTCCGGTTGTACTGTGAAGGTGTAATTCACATTTATACTTATACAAGGAAACCTCCTCTGCAGGAGGTAGCTAAAACAAGAACAAAAGAAAGAAAAAAAAAACCGCAGGATCTTCAGGAAAAGGTTGCAACTTCTTTCAGAACTTATTCTCGAATAACGTTCGTCTTTAGGGGTTTCACGATCTCTACTGTTGTGTACGTTCAAATATTTCCCAACAAATTTAATTGGAGAAGAAATAACGAGGTTTTTCTTTATTTTTCGATGGCTGAAATCGCCAAAATTTTAATAGACTGATTTCACAATCACAATCCTCTGCTGGGAGATGAAATCAATAGTTTTTTTTTTCTCTCCTTCAAATGATCTCATTAAATTGCTACTGCGAGCGAAATAATGATGTACACTGCGTGAAATTCATTGGACCTGTTTTTAAAGGTATCTTTACTATATGAAAGAGGAAAATAAAATAAAAATTGATTTTTTTTTTTCGAATCCTAAAAAAATAAAAGTAAAATAAAGATAACTTCAGTAGTTTTAAATTACTATTAATAAAAACTATATACAATTTAAAAATAAAAACATATTTACAATATGCATAGAATTAACGTGCGTACAATAAGATTAGAAAGAAAAATAAGAGTAAAAACGCACAAGACTAAGAGTTCACTGATCTGTTTTTGGAAATTGCGATACTGGAAACCCAAGATGGATCATTTCTGGTTTCCTGACCTTCGTCAGTTGGGTCCGTCCAGTATCTTAACATCTCAGTGAACTCGAGAAACATATAAATAGAACAAAAC
>JAFIDM010009631.1:288179545-288206248 GCA_023159025.1 Thereuonema tuberculata | reverse complement strand
TCAATATGAAGTGTATTGCAGCAAGATAATTTATTTGAATTGTTTCAGAATTGTAAAATAAAATTCTCCTTCCAAAAACTCTTAAGTTTCGAAAAGAAATAACTAAAATTTATTTATTTATTTATTTATTTATTTATTTATTTATTTATTTATTTTTCTGCACATAGAATATTTTTACTTACTTGTTAGAATTTGGATATAAATGCAGGCTTTTCGGTTTTGTCGTTTTCACGACTTAGGAAAAAAAAAATAATATTTTAAAGAAGGTAGCTCCAAGTTCTTTCAGTAACTTTTTGTTTTTACAAAGAAAGTATTTAATAAGCAGGTTTAAATTAGAGGAGGAGTAGATCTATAAAATAACTCGTAGATCTATTTGTATGAGATAACTCGCAATTGACGTATTAAAGTAGGTAAGATTGAACAGAATTAAAGTACCATCGATTTAGTCTTGTAATAAATGTTTCAAATGCAATATAACGAAGTCTCGTCATTTGGAACCGCGCTGCCATCTTTAAACAGACTCCGCAGATAATTAAGCCGTAAATTCTTAAGAAGTTTAATATTTTATTTAATTTTATTTATTTCAGAAGGGACTTCGGGCTCGACTATATTTGATATCGAGATCGACTCAGATGCAGATCGTTAAAAATGTAGTAGAATCGTATTACTACATTGTCGCTGTAAAGATAAAGAGAGCTAAAGAATAATCAAAAATATTACCACAACGGGTCCCTTTAGGAGGGAGAGAGAGAGAGAGAGAGAGAGAGAGAGAGAAAATGTAGAAGGGAGGGAAAAAAAAAAAAACAAAAAAACTTTAGAATTAAACAACAATGGGTGAGACCAAATTGTTTACCAAGTGACTCTCTGGAACAGCTGTTTCACTCTCTTTGCGGATCTCTGACGATTAAACTTTAGAATTTTTTGCAATTAATAAATCGAAATGCGTATATTTGTGTCCGTCCGTTTTTACTCAAGATGCTTCGAAAACTATTTGTCATATAAAGCTGAAACTTTAGTATAAGATTTAACTTCTTATAAGGAAATTTCCTATTGATTTTGGTACTTAACGTACCAATAGGTAAAGAGCTACGGGCCAAAAAACGCTGAAATACGTTGACATTCAATTCTAATTCCGCGATACCTAAAAAGAAAATTCGTTCGCTTTCCTGTAAATTAATTTCTATTTCTTTTCCTTGAACTGCCTGCTTTTTACTTTTTATTTCTTTTCAATTTTCAATACTCTAACAACGAATTCATATATTTTACATATATTTATGTTATATATTTCATATATTTCAATGCTCCCAATTTTTGTTTTTGGTAACTAAATTACTTTTTTTTGATCGACTTTCTTCTTGAAAAACACATTTAAAAGTTGACATGCCAACCACACCTTTTTTCCTTCAAATTGTGAGGTACAGATTCCTCTATAAAATTTAATTTCCTTTATTTATAAAAAAGATTTTAACGTGCCCAATGAAATATAAAATAGGAACCAAAGGCGGCCAATAAGAAATCAAAATCATTTTGCACCCTGAGTTATCATCGACAGGAGTCTGGGACGGCCGTTTCGTCCTCGTCAGCCAGATTTCATATCATCAAGGAGTTTGTCTGGACGAATCCTAAAGAGGACGAACTGCCGTCTCAGACTTCCGCCGATGATGACTCAGAGTGCAAAATCTTTTAATTTCCATTTTTTTATACTTTTTATCCCTGATAATCGTGTGATAAAACACCTCAACAGTATTTCTATACATCTCTACAACTTATCATTTGTGTATAGAGATAAAAAAAAAATACACCATTTAGATTAAACTTCGAGTAGCTACACAGCTTCAGTGTAAAAAAATTGACAGTTGAAAAAACCGTAGTTCACCGGTTTTCGGTTTACACCATATTTTTGTTTCTGGTCGATTACTGCTACATTAACAGCAATTTTTTACAATGTACTTCGAAAGTACCCAGGATACCTCCATTTTGTATCTAAATATCGGACTTTCATATAGTTTTTTGTAAGCGCTATTTCTTCTTAGTGTTGTATTGCCTTCCGTAATCTAAGAGACTTCCTTACATTGTCGAACTACTTTTCGCCTCTCGGATTATTATTGTAACCCACTCACTAATGTATTATTATTATATTGCTGTTTATACTCTCATTATAGCAGTACAACTATAAGAGATAATGCATTCACTGCGTATGTACTCCAAATGTACTGATTATAAAATAAGAAATTCAAAACAACGAATAGTCAAAAACTGAGAAGTAGCTGAGCATCCATTTTATCCAAAATTCCTTGCGAAGACAATTAAAAAATTCTTCTTGAATACTTGCTATTCTTCATTTCACATATAGGTTTAAACATTAAGCTAGTTATAGCATTAAACCGATTTAAAATAAGAAACAGGCTTATAACATCACTTATTTAAGTTATATCATAATATTATACAGATAAATAATCTGTAATAAATCTTATTGATTGATCTCTGTATGTAAATTGGCCAACGAAATAGTCCCAATTTCAATCTTAAAATGGACCTACGAATATGAATCAAACCAGTGATATTCTGATCGCACGATATCGCTCCTATCTGGTCTCCTACCTGGTCAACCAATGGAGCTGCATTGTACTTAAATGTCATGTTTCTGTAATTTAGTTGTCAGTTTGTCACTCGTCAAAGCCTCGTCCTAAGAAGCGAAATCAGTCGTACTGTTGTAATTTTAACACGTATAAATGTTTTTTTTTTTTTTTAATTAGTCAAGTGTGTTCGGCCTTTTCTTTTTATTTCAAGACTATGCCTAATATATATTTTTTTTAATTTCATAAAATTTCCGGTTGATGTGGTTTTCCGCCAATTTCAGCACGCAAATTTTAGAACAGTAAAAGTTAGCAGATGGAAGGATACATGATATCATATATGTAAATCAATCAAAGACAAAAAACAAACAATAAATGACTACATAATGATCAACAAAGAACTTCTGTTTTTATAAAGAATTTCTTATCACTTTCAATGTGAACCTACTGGAAATATTAATAATTATTGTTCATAATGAAGCTGTCTATCAATCTAATTGCTTCCTTTAGTTTACTGAGACGCCATTCTTTATCAAACTTAGCCGCCATTTTTCTATCCGAACTTCTCTTCACAAAATAGGCATAAAAATATGCCACTCAATGTCAAATTGGAATAAATTGTCTTTATTTGGATTAGTGGATGCAAATCTTCGTTCAAATAAATCTTCGTAATTCGTGGTTTGACACAGTAGCCACTAGTCTTATCTTGACATAATTTCATCAGTGTCCACTACAATTACGAGAAATGCCACAAATCCCAATTCAATTTAATTCACAGATTCTGCCTAAGGGAAAAGAGCAGCTTCTGTTGAACTTCAAACCTTAAATTGAAGAAGCCTAAGCAATTAATGAACAGGAAAATTACTGTTGACATATCAACTTTTGAATATATGCATGGATGTGTTCAGTTAAAAACTTCATTTTTTTTTTCTCTTCTTTATGCAAGCTTTCTGCATTATACAATCATCCAATTTATACAGCATTACTAGGGAAAGCATTTTTATAGCCAAGTCTAACATTAATTTTCAGTTTCCTGTAATAAGTAGTTTTCAGTTACCGGAACCCAGTCCGATATACTTACTTAAAATATACTCAAATGGATTATACTAATGTCTAAAAAATAATAAATAACCAATTGCTTTCTTCCATTTCAAAGACTTACATGCCGGGATAATCCTAGCATTTAATAATAAAATATTTCACAATGGAAATGGATGTTTTTACATACTATAAAATAGTCAGGAATACTACAAGAATTTTTTTTCAAGTCTGCAATTCAGGAACCTACAGACTTTCATTACCGCTATATAACTGTTATTACACTTTACACATAGACTAGTAGAAGAAAAAAAATAACAAATGAAGAGGCCACCCATGTATGTTTAATCTTTAATGATTGATCATTGGTTGTTGAAACAAATAGTAAATACTTTAATAGGAGACATTCTTCTAGGAGAGATTTTTCCACTCAGATGAGTTTTCATTCAATATTTCAGCTCGGTCCCTTGAGCCTTCTTCAGGAGATGATGAGACTTACATGAAGTTTTCCGCTTCTATTTTGTCCGTGTCTGGTAAATATAATTGAACTGGAACCAAACTTAGATAAAACCTTTTGTAGATTCTAATTAATGACACTCACAATTTTAGTTATGATAGCTTAAACCAGCATTGCAAAAAAAACAAATAACCGCACATACAAAATCTGCTTCATATCTCTATCTACCAATCTATCTACATAATAAATAAGTTGTTACTCCTTGTTTGTAATCAACATATGTATGCAGTATGTATGTATGTATGCATGCATGTATGTATATAAGTGATGCAGAGATTCATCCTATGTGATTAGTGGATTAATAAAATAAGCTGTTGGAGGACTGGTTTAATCTTCCTCCAATGTTAAATGAAAAGATTGATGTAATAATAATAATAATAAAGGACTCATCAGTTAGATTTACCCTTTTTTCAACGTAATAACAATAATAATGGAAGAATTGAATGGTATAATATCGAAAGGGGCAGCGATTTTACTTTTTATTTTTTTTATCAAGTTAATAGAATAATACAATTTGATCATGATACATCTTTTGCAGTTAGCAGAAACCAGAAATGGAAAGAAGCAGCTCGGCCGTCCTAAGATAACTACAAATTTTCTGATTTTGCGTTTTCTACATTTCCTACGTAAGGAAGTATCTACACATCTTCCTAAGCAATTTGGTAATGATCTGCTGTTAAGTTTGGCCCCTATTTCGATGATCAAAGATAGCAACTAACTCACAATATGCTTATATCTACGGTCAAAGGCAGCAAATAATCAGTTTCCAAATTGCTAGTTGCTTCCTTTTACCTTAGGACGGCCGAGCTCCTAATTTTAACGCTGAAATAATAATAGTAAAAGAATTGAGGTCTTCAATGATTTTGATAAATCAATTGTTTTTAAAACAATAAGAATTGTTCAGAATAGAGACATTGAGAAAGCTAACGACAGAACTAGTGTAGTTTAATGAGTTAAAGAATTTTGAGACATGATATAAGATTAATCCCTAATCTTGATCAAACAGTAATTCAAGATTTGGTTGAAATAGCAGTAAATGATCGCATAAAAAGTGAAAATTAGAAAACTATTTTTACGTTTGTATTTTGTGTGTATGTATATACATAGAGTGAGAGAGAGATAAAGTATACGTAAAATAATTAAATGATATAGTTACAAAACATTATGTAGCATAACGCATTAAATTCACTTAAATAGTATTATGTTTAAGCGGAACAATCACTTGCAGATATTTATTGATCAGAATCAAATCAATGATTACTATGACAAAAAATTCTTATTTCTTTACAAGAAAAATTCGTATTACTGGAAATAATAAATTCAAATTCGTGTCTTTTGCTTTCAATGATAATTAACCTTTTCCCTTATGAATTTCGTAATTGCATCGATTCTTCGGTTCGCGGCGTTCTTACAAAACGGCTTTCAGAGGATTTAGAAAGTCCCCATTAGAAGAATTTTCTGGTAATTTTTTTTGTTTTCTAGTTTATTTTTTAAGGAACACATCTTTGTATTTCGACACCCATCCTCTTTCTTCGATGCATTTACAATCTAATTTTTTTCTTATCTTATCTTTCTGGCGCATATCAGAAAAAGAAGATGTGATTGCAAGCTTAAAAAAACAAAACAAAAAAAAAAAACACCAAAGAGAAAAAGAAAAATTTCGTGTTAAGGGAATCGATCTTTTTTTCGTTTTCGAGTGAACAGTTTCTTGTGGAATCTCATTCCCTTCATCTTCACCGTTTGCGTCGATCGATTCAACTTCGCCATTGTCTTAAGTCTTCTTGTAGATTAGGAAATCCCTTAAGATGCCTGCTTGGAATTTAATTTCCTGTTATGAAAGTTTTATTAAGAAAACAACAAATTTATTATGGTGATTAGCTTTCGAATGTGTAGTTTTTGTAGATTTCTTTAACAAGAAGTCAACGCTCGTCCTATTTTTATGCTATTCTTATCAGAAATGGCCGATATAGAAGGGTCTCGCTTAACGTCGTTCGGTGTTGCAGGAGATGTGCTAGTTAAAGCTAAATTTAAGAAACAACTGTAAGATACTCAATTAAGATAGAAAGAATGAAAATAAAGGTCAAAGAATAAAAATAAAATGTCGAGGAAAGAATTAAAAATAAAAAATGAAGGTCGAGGAAAGAAAAAATAAAATTAAAGATCAATATGGAAAGATCTCGCTTAAAGTTGTGTGATGCTGAATGAAATATGCTAAAGCTAAATTTAAAAAAAATAAATAAATAATAAGACACTTGATTAAGATAGTAATAATAATAAAAAAATGAAGATAGAATGTTTAATCTTTACTAATTCATAAAGATTATTGTAAGTCAAACAATGTAGATGTCTCGGCTAAAATCGTTTAGTATTGATTGAAATGTATTTCGTTAAGCTTGATTTTTAAAAATAAATAAAAGAAACCTTCTTTTTTTAATAAGTAAATAATAAAAATTGAAAGAAGACAAAATTAGAAAAGTAAATTAAGAAATAATGAAAAAAATCTATTTTTAATTTTAAGAGTATCTTTCGCTTAATGTCGTTTGATACAGAGTAAGGTAAAGAAGTTAAAGCTGGATTTCAATAATAACTTCAGTAATAAGAGCTTGGATTTACGCTGCAATAATAAAAACAAAAGACAGTACATTAGAAAGTAGATTGTGCTGTAATTAAAAAGTAAAAACAAAAGGTCTCCATTAAATAGCTCAAACAGTTGAACAATATTAGTCGTAGCTGGAATTACGTGTTGAACGAAAATTCTTGATAGAGAATGAGCAACCTTTGTCAAAGCTGGATTTAAATTAAAACAAGGGCCTCATTTATTATAGTTTGTCTCAAACGAACAATGTTACCTAAACCTGAATTTAAACTTTAAATTACAAGATTCTCGGTTAACGTTGTCCGGTAGAAAAATTATATACTTTATATTATATACTATACTTGGATTTACAACTTAAATGATATACAATTAGGAACCTTATAACTTTTAAAGCTGAGAAAATGATGTAAGAAGCTCATTTCATCTTAAGAAAGCGCTATTTTATTTTTATTTTCATTTTATATATTCTCGGTTTCCAGGAATCAATTTGCTTTGCTTATGCCGGAAGTGCATTCAGTTTCCAATCACTACAGTATATGCCGGGAAAGAAAAAAAGACATTCACTTTCGCAAACAGACTTCAAATAAATTGAGAGAGCAATTATTAGCATTCAAATAACACCAATGATATGATCCAACCAAAATCCAATTTTGTAAACCATCGATGTACATGAAGAAGTCACGTGATAAACGTTTAATCTTTAACATGCCGATCAATTTCGGGGATTTATCATAAATCCTGTATTTTAATTACGAAGTCCATTTTCCAATCGGAAATAAATCAAATTTTCAAAAAATGTTTTCCTTTTCATATAAATTTGTAGAAAAATTACAAAAGTTAAAATTAAAATCTAAACAAACTGGATGTCAACTTTAAATATCTGCATGGAAAGAACTCAAAAAAAATATATGTAAAACAAAACAAAAAATAAAATTTTTTTTGCATTCATTAAAGTTCACGATTTTCGGTCCTTAGCTCCTAATCTACTGATCTCATTTTTACCAAATTAACAGGGATCTTAATTACCGTACGTAACTCTTAAATTCCACGTGTTATTCGATTTAAAATTGCATATAAACTTTTTTGATCTAACCCTGTTATCTCTCCGAAGGACTGTTACAGACATTAAATCAAACTTTTGATCTGAGCTCTTGGTTTAATAAAACTGATGATCTACAACGCAAAACTAAATTCACTGTATACTATTAATAACTAAGTCATCGAAAATGCAAAACGGAATTGCTTTTCCTGCAACACCGAACTATGATTCACAGCTGATATTTATGTAACTTTTCCTACACTTTTTTACATTTGTCATTTTAGCCTACTTTCCAACAGGAAATTGAGCCTTTTCAAATGTTTCAGTTTGGATAGTTCTGTCTTTTCCTAATAACTTTTGAACCACTGGAATAATCTTCTTGAAACTTGGTATGCACATTCGAGGATTACAGACGATACAATTCTAAACATTTGAAATCTTTCCTAAGTAGGTCCTTGTCGAGAAATAAGGACCAAAATTCCCATAGAAAAGGACTGGGATTTAAACCATGGATTAAATTAATCCGACTTTTATAATTCAAATAAATAATGCGGATTTTTTTTTTAAACCATCTACACCATTGGAATATTAATGTAGAATTTTGTTTTTTTACCGTTTTCATGACTTACAAAAAATTAAGAAATTTAAAAAAATATTATTTCTTAAAACATCTTTATATATTAAGGAAGCTTTAAGTTACTTTTGAACTTCTTGTTGAAAAGATAATATTTAATCACACTAAAGTATAAAAAAAAAAAAACTTCCAACGAAATATCAGTTAGAAAATGTTGTTTCTTTTGTGCATTATTTAAGTAAGGTTAGTAATTTTAAGTGGAATTTGCTCTGATGACAATTAACAATGAATTATTTGTAAGCGGATGTTGGAGGCTAATTACAAAAAAGAAAAAAGGTTTACGGGCGCAGGAGTCGTAATTAAATTTCGATCGAAAACCATGCAAACGACTGCAGATCGAAACCAGCCTTTTTGGTCAAAGGTTTTTCAAGGAAGTTGCTGGAAACCGGAAGGAAGGAAACCGGAAGTTATTGATAAAATTACTCTCGAATTCAAAAATCGATCCAATCTATAAAAGGAATCGCACATCAAAATCGGGACAATTTCGTTATGATAAGCGGAAAATCGAGATCAAGATGATGTAGATGTCTTAGACAGAAGCGTAACTAGAGAATTTTTCGGGGTGGGATGGGGTGATGGGGGCGGCAGGCTCTTTGTGTTCGAAATGCAAAGTAGATAGGAAATCCCATTTTGTCGCATGTACGCATTTAAAGAATGTGTCTTGAAAATCACTGTTTTGGAAATAATGCATGCAATGCCAATAAATTAAAAAATATTTTATTTAATTTATTTTTATATTTAAAATGTAAAATACTTACACTAAAATGTATTTTTCCCTGGGGGGGGGGGGGCATGGCCATGGCCCCTCCCCCCTCCTAATTACAAAAGGACTTTTTAGACAGTTGGGAGAACGGGATGAAAACGATTCAGGGAGTTTTAGAAATCCTGCGATTACATAATTGGAAAGTAGTTCTGAACAAAATGAGATAGGTTCTGACGTATTTTAACCTTACTTTTAGAAGTGGGCTCATCAAATCAGCCAGTCTGTTTATAGATCTGTCCCTACCCAAAGGACAAACAGTAAGTTTTTGAAGAATCTCCTTGAAACTTGGTATACTCGTATATTTGAAATCTTTCCCAAATGGATTCTTGTCGAGAATTTAGCACGAGAAGATAACAAAAAATACCCATCAAAAAAAAGCACTGGAATCTAAATAATGAATTTCTATCGATTCCTTAAATTATGAGTATTAATCCTTTTAATTAATCCATTAATTTGAGCATGGATTAAATTAGCTTACTTTACGCTAAATTAAGTAAATAATGCTGATTTATTATTTTTTCCCCAGAAAATTAAAAAAATTGTACTATTTTTATTCAGTAGATATTAGAATTTGAAAATAAACGTTTTCACGACTTAAAGAAAAATAATAATAATAAAGTAAAATTAAGAATAACATTATAAGAAGAGAAGACTAAGTTATTTTGAACTATTTAATTATCGGTTTAAATATCGTATTAGGTGATCAATTTGTAAATAGGTAAGCCTTTTCTCATTAACTTCAAAATTTACGAGGAAAAAACTAAAATGAAAGAACTTAATTGTAAGGTTAATTTTTTTATTTAATAAAGCGTCATAAGAGAAGCATCTCTTACTTTGTTTCCCCTTTTCCTTTAATTTATTTTGGGTTAGAAAAAAAATGTTTTATCAAAACGTTCTTCAATACCCGACTTTCCCTTAAAGTTTTCCATATTATATTTTTGTTTTCTTTTATTAAAACAAAGCAAACAAGAAATTTTTCATAAATTAAATCTTAACTTAATTTAAGAAAAAAAAATAAAATAAAAATAACTTATCTCTCTACCATTTCCCAATTCTTTCATGAACTTCCCCCGATAATCCTATTGAGTATCACAGTTTGCAAACTGGTGACTTATATTAACAGATACTTCATTTTATAATTGCGTTCTACACACAACATTAAAATATTCTTCGAAATTTTGTCGATGTTCATTCTGTTACAATTCGAATTTTCTGAATGTAAAAATCACTAACTTGTAAGATTACGGTAGTTAAAAACATTAAAAAAATATTCATTGTCGGACAGTCTCTTTCCGATAATACCTTTCTTAAAATTACAAAATATTTTTACACTCATTAAATTTGACTTAAGTTTTACGCTATTTAATCAGATATTCAATATCCTTCTACTAATTCCAAGTGAAATTATCAAGAAATTAGTATCCCTATTTTCTTCCGCTTACACATCAAAGGACTAATCCAGAATATTAAATTCGAAGCTACAAAGTTCTTTCTCAATTTGGGACTTAAACTGGACTTGTAATGGCTGCCCAAAATGTGGAGACTGAATAGTTCCCATGACAACCAGGACAAACGCAGCATTAAAACTCTAATATTCTGAATTAGATGAAAAGTAAGACGACGACGTTGCTATGGCAACGCAATTAGTATTTGAAAGTTTCACTGAATGAAAAGAGAGCAATTTGTGTAGATGAAACAAAAGATTTTACCAAAATGGGGATGAAACTATCAGAGGAAAGAAGATTCCAGAAACTTAAAGGGAAAGATGAGAATGGTTTACAATTAGAAACCCAGGTTTCTTACAGATGCACAAAACATACAGAATCTAATGATCCATGCAAGCAGATAATCGCAAGATGTTATACGTTAGGTTTTCCACCATAAGAAGGAAAAGAGTTAAAAATTATATATTAAAGCTTTTAATAAGTAATTTTACTTTTTGATTAATTTTAATATATAATATTATCTTTTGATTCTAAGTCAAATCACGCAGGTCCGTCCGTGAGTGTCTGAACACGATAACTGAAAAACTATACATTATAGAAGACTGAGGTTTTACAGGCAGGTATTGGTTGCTTCAAGCAAGACTCCTATTGATTTTGGTAAATATCGTACCAATAGGTAGGAAGCTAAGGATAAAAAACAAAACTGTCGAAATGCGGAACTTACAATCTACATATCCAAGTAAGCTGAAATTTTAAAGGTAAATATAGGTTATTATAAGAAAGATTCTGTTTTATTTTGGCATAATATACGAACAATAGAGAAGGAGTTATGGGCAAAAGAAAAAAAAAATACCCTCCGTTCATTTACCTTTGGTCAAGATAATTGGAAAATTTTTATTGAAAAGCTGAAACTGTCAAAAAAAATTATATTTTCATAAATAGATTCTTTTTGTAAAAAAAATAGGATCTTATTAATTTGTGTAATTAGATTCTATTTTTTACAAAAAGAATCTATTTATGAAAATATATATATTTTTTTTGAAAGTTTCACTTAATTTGTGTAAAATTAGGTAAGGAGTTAAGAGAAAAAAAAAATCAACGTAATTGAATAAACAACTTTGTTTTAATGTTGTACACGTTCTTACCATATGGGATTTCGAAAGTTGGCTTCAGTTTTTTTTTAAGAAGCAAATATCAATAACGTATCTTTTGTTGCTATTGATATTTACTTCTTAAAAGACTCTTCTTTGATTAACTAAGTTTTAGTAGAGCAAAGAGTTTTTTAGTCTTTAAAAGAAAACAACTTTAACAGACAGCAAAACATCAGCCACATTTTCTACAAGACTGCTTCGCCAAATAACATTAAAGCTTTATCATGTATAAGCTTGACGGAATTAGATGAGAAAAACATGTTTACTCCAGATGGTGAAACCCCACGGATACCAAAATAACAACGTTATGTAATAAAGAAAAACCCTCCTCTATTTTGCCAGATGCAAAAATAATCGTAAAAGATCAAGGTAACATTTTAGAAAATTAAAAGATCAAGGTAAAAGATCAAGATTAAAAGCTGTCAGATGATGCCGTTCTTTTTCACAATTCCTTATCAAATATTAATTTACGGTGCAGTTATGTACAACAGTTATTAAATACCTCAATGGGAAACAGTCTTGTGGTGATTGTTTAATATTACTTTAAATGGAGATGAAGTTTAATTATCGTGTAACAGTGATAACGTTACGGAGCTTCAAGACTTAGACATTTTGAATTTCCACCATTTTCCGAAGTTGCGGCGCTTGCTTCGAGTTACTGCTCTTTAGCAAAATGAGTTACCTCCCGATCCGACTCAACTACTAGTGTCGCTGTAGTCAGTTTGTGTATGGTCCGCTTTGCATCTCTTTGTGTTATTGTGTTACAAATGCTTCATTTACCTAAGTTATACAAGTATATGACGGTTGCAGTGCAGTAAATACATGGATAAGTAAAAAAAAAAAAGCAATGCTGTAACTTCCAGACAGTTGTGGAAAGTCTGAAACCTAAAGTGACGTAACTCCGGGATCAGCCTGTATTGTTTGTATTTTTGTAGGTAATTTTGCATTCTGAAGCAAAAGGATTTTGAAACAAGTTTACTTTACAGCAATGCACTAATGGTTATCCTTGTATCATTCCCAAGTGACAATGAACTTCATTTTTTAAAAAAGACATTCAGAAAACTTTTATGAGAGAAACTTATTTAAGTTAAGTGTTCAAGCCATTCCATCCCCCTCAAAATTAAAAAAAAAAAAAAAATCATTACACGCTTCTCTACACCCACATCCAAACACAAACTATCATTCACAAACAATATCACAGCCATTACAAATGATCAGAAGCAGGTGTTACCGTATACTAAATCGCAGCGGACTTTCTTAAAGAAAGAAAAATAATTTTGTTCGTTTCGGTTTGCCATAGCAGTAAAAATAAGAAACCGAAGTCCGTAATAAATAGGGCAGAGATTTTTAATCAAGGAGGAGGAGTCACTACTGCTTTTTCTACGTTTATTTATATACAAACATGTACTAACTGATCTGAAGGTAAGCTAAAAATAAACCATGAGTGATAAAACTAAAAAAAAAAAAAATGACTATTACGTCTACTTTCGTTAAAATATTGTTAACATTTTTCATTAATTTTGAAAAAAGTTCCTCTTACTTTTAAGATTCTTATAAATGCTGATTACAACAGTATACGTTTTTCATTTCCCGAAAAAAAAAAGTTAATTCACTACGATGTATTTACAAAGGTTGATTAAATCCAACGATGTATGCTAAGTTTCAAGAGGATCCTTCCAGCGGATCAAGTTATTAGAGGAGAACGTGAATACAGACACACAGACAGACAGACAGACACACACACAGACTAATGATTTGATGAGCCTCACTTTCCTAGAAAATTAGATTAAAAATGAAAATGTTTTGTTTTGTTTGGTATTTTTTTACAATCTTAAACAAAAAAACAAAAACAAACAAACAAACCAACGGGCATTCTCAGAGTTTTATTTTATTTGGACGGAAATGGTTCCAGATATAAACAGTGCTTAATGTTCGGTGCCTCAGCCATAAAATATGAAGTAGCTCCGAGTTGTATAAAAGCCACGAAGGAACGAAACTGAATCCAGTAAAATTACAGCATTAAACGGACAATAAAATAAAGAACAAATAAAAAAAAATATCGTTGTTCTGACGTAAATAGTAAATTGCGCAAGAATTTCAGTCTTTATTTTCTACTCCCCTAAATGATAAATAGTGATTTTTATTCTACTTTCCTAGGATCAAATCTGTCAGTTTGTGTAATATGTCCCCACGTAAATTTTTGAACTCTTGGATGGATCGTTCCGAAACTTAGTAAGCTTAGTTAAGGACTAGAGATAATCTAAATTCATATTTTAAATCTTGTGGAGAAATTAGCTTTAGAAGATTACAATAAGTCCCATAGAAGAAGCCCTAGAAACCCAACAATGGATTTAAATAGAGGTCTTAACTGAAGGTCATTAATCATTTAAGCTAATCTATTAAGTTGCTCGAAGTTTAATACGATAAAATGTTAATTCTTTGGAAACAATTTAAGCAAAAATTACAGTTTTAATTCATTTTCAGAATATGTTCTATTCAACAGATATTACAATTTCAAAATAAACATCGGTTTTCCCTGTGAGTGTTTTTTAATAACCTAAAGAAAATTAAGAATAATATTGTAAGGAAAGAAGACTGGAAGCTGTTTTCGGAACTTCTTAGCAATTTGATATTCAATATGTATGATGAAAGGAGATATTGTATCTTGGGCCAGTTTTTTGAAATATCGTAATAAATTCAGTCTTAATAGCAGTTTTACGCTTTTTTAAACTCGATTTATTCTTTGATACTTTTTTTTTTACATATTTGCTTTGAACCCTTTAACTCAGAATAGCAGAAAAAAGTTGCATAGTAGATTGAGATACCGTGTGCTTATTCTTCGGCACAGCCATCCTACACCTTGAATTCACACTTAAAAAGGAAGATTAAATGGAAAGAAGTCAAAGTAAAAGGCCTATATTACCATGATTGACATTTTTTCTCTGTACCGAATATTTTTGTCTGGTCATCGGAATGAATCACCTCAAGGGCGTTTTTTTTAATGCATTTGAGTCTAGAGGGTCCCTTTTCCTCCCATTTTTAGTACAGAAGCATTTTTGTCCTTGGTTTCAACTACTGAAACACAAAACATATTGTAACCTCTTGCACCATAAACCACTGGCCGAAGGTACAAGACGCAAGTTGTGGCCCATGGGTAGGCGATTGTCTGTACATCAACAAATATGACTGCCTGCATTCTACCGTATAATCAAATTACAAGTTTCAACTAAATTATATCCATCAAAATCGGGGATTCCAACGAATGTAGTAAATAATCCTGGTATGCGAGATGAAAATAAACTCTCACTCAATCAGGGTTTACTTTTAACTCGTGACAAGCATATGTAATCCTTATTCAAACACGTCCAATGGTTTGATGATTGTCAAGTACGTCACTAATGGCCGGTTGCACCAACCTGGCTGTGATCTTCCTTTTACGAAAACCAAGTTCATCTAAAACTCGCGATCATGATCTTTCTTTACTGCACCAACGAGAACATCGAAATTGAATTCTAAGTTCAGTGATCTCAGTTGAAAAGCGGAAGTGCGTCATACGTTGTTAGTAGATTCCTGATGGGTGTTGCAGCAAACATCTTTTCCCGCGCAAAGATCTCGAACTGAGCTTTGATTCAGAGTACTGTTTCGTATTCTCAGTTGTCACTGAAAATTAATGGAAAATAAATAACGCCGACTAATAATTTTTAATTTCACGAATTTATTTTCGCTTGTTTCGTTTCAAATGAGATTTTCATTATTAATATTATTATAATTGTTATGGAATTTGTAAAGTATACAAATGTATCCATCCATCCATAGTAATTCTGTCCGGGACAGGTCAACATTCCTATGGAATTCAAGAATTCCCATAGAAGCCACCTGGGGAAAGAAACTGAGGTAGGTTCCCGTGGCCTTCCTCAGGCAACCATTTTGGAATGGCTGCAGACCGAAGAGAAAGTTAAGAAGAGGCTGACAAACACAGGAAAGGAAATTGAAACAACCAAGCCACGCCCATGTTTCGAACCCAGATTCTGGCACAACGTCCGCACACCAGACCGCTCGGCCATGCCGAAACGGCTATAATTATATATATAACTATAATCATCGCGAAACAGTCTTAAAGATGGTTGTTGTGTTGCTTCACAGCGATTCAAACTAATCTCATTCGAGTAGTCAAATTACAGTATTATGAAATGAAATTAGAAATTTTCTCCATTCTGAATTCTTGTATATAATGAAATTTTCTATTATTTGAGAATGAATCTTCTAGTTATTATTTTCAAAGGAATGTTAACCTCTGCACAACAGCCGATGGAAATGATGTTCAGGACGGTCAACTTGACGACGCGGCGGTTCTACTTGACGACGCTTTTGAACTGCGATCATCATAGAACGCTGTCGGCGCAATCGGTTTAATGAGAACTTGGCTTTTCTTCCAGTTTGAACGAGGTTCAGCTACTGAATTTGAATGGTGCAATCGGCAATAAGAAAGACATAGTCCTACGAGAGATCACTAGATCCCAGCATGTCTCAGATATTCAAATTGGTCCAAGGAACACTATTGGTACAACACTTTCCCCTACAAAGTGGCCAGCATGTTCGCCCGATTTCAATCACTGTGACTTTTTGCTGTGAACTTAGGGGTCCTGAAGACGAGCATTACACGTCATATTCACAACTTTACAAGTGACACTCTACGTGCTATGCGATGTTGCGATTTCAGTACGTTGTCGCTATCGGGAAAACGATATCGAACATGTGCTTGTTTAACACACAACGAATCATGCACTACAACCATGGCCATTTGCTGTGGCCCCATAGTGTCAAACTTTAAACGAAATTTGAGTCATTACATTTGCTGCTGACAGATATGTTGAAAAATATAACTTGCAATAGCAACCAAGGGGGATGGGAGAGCTGTTGGGGCTGAAATCTCCCCCCCCCCCATCCCACAAAAATCAAAAAAAAAAAAAAAGAGAAGAAAAAAAAAGAGAGAAGAAAACCTTTATGAAGCAATGTAGATCTTTAGATTTCGATTTTGGAAAGGGATCTTTGAAACAATTTATTTTTAAATAGACCTACATCATTTTTACAACATCCTTAGCGCCCCTCCCTCAAACCTTAATCCTGAGTGCACCACTGATAGAACTGTCTCGACTTTACTATTGGAATATTGGTATGAAACACAACTAGCGCATTATTTGATAATTTTAAATTCATGTAAATTACATTTATTATTAATTATTATTACAAATGACACTGTCAAATCATTAATTAGTAAGATACAGTAAGGGTTGGGGGATTGGAGGATGGGACGCTCCATCAGAACTTTTATAAAAATGTTGGCCCTCAGACTTCCTAAGGTTTTGCACCCCTGCACTACAGTAAAGCAGCTTCACAAGAGGTGTGTCTAAATTAAGTTTGGTGAATGTTGAATGTTCGAATGTCTCGCATGCAAAAACTGCGGCAAGGTCGAACATGTGCACGGACAGCCAGGAACATGTCTAGACGCGTCTCCTAGTGTGGAGTAAGCGTAGCCGAAAGTGTGGTGGCGCAACAGTCATTCAATTGAGTCTGTGAGAGAGGTGGCGTCACACAGCAATCTTCTTGGATGATGACTCGCACTGTGTCTTTGCTAATGCCCATTTCTTCTACTATCATTCGCAGTCAGTCGCCGTTGTCTTGCTAGCATGCTTCGCACACGCTCCATCATGTCGGGAGTCATCATCCATAAAGATTTGGGTAAGCTCAAGATTTGTTCGACGTGATTTGCTGTTATCAGTTTGATCCCAAATCGAAGAGGCAATCAATGGAGTGGCGTTCAAAAGCGTTTAAACCAGTCGTAAGCACATTTTCTGGTCATAGCGTCCTTCCCGTACACTTTGATCAACATTTTGTGCGTCTCCGTTGCCGTTTTCCCCAATTTGAAGCAGAATGTTGGTTCGTTGCTGTATGACGCCACCTCTTTCACAGACTCGTTCGAATGACTGCTGCGCCACCACACTTCCGGCTACTCTTAGCCGGAGACGAATCTAGACATGTCCCTGACTGTCCGTGCTCATGCTGCACCTTGACGCAGTTTTTGAGTGCGAGATATTCGAACATTCACCGAGGTTTTTAGACACACCTCGTATATCGCCCAAGCGACCACCTTCAAAGTATTTTTTTTTCCTTTGAGCCAAACAAAATTCCATCACCACGGACGTCTTCATGTGAAATACATCAAATGTATCAAGTCATTCCGCTAATGGGTTCTCCAGTTACAGCCTTTCGAAATGTGAACTTTAATTATGAACACCTTGTACATATAAATGCATACTTTGTATCCTTTTTTTTTTTTTACTTTTCGAGGAAATAAAGGAATGTTAAACAAAAATAATTTTTATCCTATTTAGGGATACTTTTCTGACAAAACATTAAAACTAGAAGGTAATGTTAGGAATAAATTTAACATGCTGGAAAATTAATAAACAAACAATAAGAATCAAGGTCAGCACATGAATAACAACAACAATAAATGTTGTGCTAATTTGCAGAACAAAAAACCTTTTCCAAAAGAAAGATAGGATAGAAGGCTTTTTTAATAAAAGAAAATTAAAATTCCTAACTAGGTGAATTAACCTAGGAATAAATTTAACGTGCTTGGAAATTTATAAACAAACAGAATAAGAACCAAGGTCAGCACATGAATATAGTAACGTTAGCACCAAATTCTTATTTTTTTTTTTGGATGGCTAACATTTATGTACAGTTTTAAAAAAAGACTAGATACAATAATTAAAAAACATAAAAACACATTAAAATCTCGACCAGGTTTCGATCGGATCTGACGATCTTTTTCAAGTCAGACTTAAAAAAGATCGGCAGGTCCGATCGAAACCTGGTCGAGATTTTAATATGTTTTTTAATTATTGTGGTGTCTGGCCTTTTTTTAAAAAAAACTACACCGTTAATTTCACACACGTTAAATTTCTACAAATATTTAGATATATTTTAAATTTTTTAAATCATAAGTACAGCGTAAATCTTAAGATACATAAAATCCGGATTCTCTTTGTAAGAAAGCTTAATTTGTATTTGTTGGTATAACAAGATAAAGGTTCTCTTTTGAAAAGTGTTTTTGTATCAGTTCAATTCACCAGCGCCATTAGCTACGATTCTGTAGCATTCTGAATTCGAATTGATCTTCTACAAAAGTGGACAAGTTTTATTCGACCATTTTCTACTTCAGCGCAGAAAAATCCAATCTAGTGGTTTGCCCAGAGGAGAAGCCAACAGCGATGTGGGAGTCACTTTATTATAGGTGGTTATTGTATTGTAAATAGCCTTCAAGAAAGCATCGGCGTTCGCCTTCAAAAAAATGTCTCCGAGTTTGTTTTTTTTTTTGCACCTGTAAGGGCCAATCAAGACACTTATTACCGAACCCTCATTGAGAAAGAAGCTCAATCCCTCTAATATGGTCCTGAAGATGAATCAAGAACTTAAAGCCTACTTTCGTTAAAATGTTGTTTAAAAAAAAAAAAAAAAGTTAAGTCGGCAAACATAAAAATTACAATTATAATCAAATTTTAAATATCTATTGAATGCAAAAGAAGTGCAAATTTTCCATTTTCTGAAGAAAAAAAAGAAAAAAAATTACAATTATTTATTTAAATTGTTTAAATAGGATTGATTTTAATTAATATCAATAAACCGAAGAATGGAATAGTTCAAATATTAATTCCCTTTGTTAAGACAATGATATATTAATGGAAATAGAATAGAAATTCATTGTTTAGATTCCATTGCTTTTCTAAGGGAATTTTGCCGCCTTCTCGTGCTCAATTCTCGACAAGTAGCCATTTATGGAAGACTAGGTATGCCCCGCTGTTTCACCCGCGTTAAATTTTGATCATACATATCTGTTTCATACACATTATGAGTATACAGTAGAAACTCGATTAACCATCACCTTCGGGACCGGGACTGTGATGGTTAACCGAATAGACGGATAACAGAAATTTCGCAATAAACATGTACAGTAACGAAATTTCAATGCTGGTTTGGGACGAAAGGCAAACAATAAATTAATACAAAGAAAAATCTATCGGTAACAAATAGATATCGTCAAACAAAAACAAATAATAATAATAATAATAATAATAATAATAATAGAAACATAAAACAGTAGGCCTACTAGATAATAAGGTTTATATGTTGAAGCTGTAATCAGTCATCTTCTGTTTCTTCGAGGCTCGAGTTTTTTTTCGCGGCAATGTCCCATATTTTACGGAGAAGTAGGTTTTGCGATCGATGACGGATACCAGAGTGACGGTTAATCGAGTTTCCACTGTATAACTAAGTGCATCTTATTAACAATAAATACCATCTGGAAATTATGTGGAAACATAAAAGGACCAATCACTACAAAATAAACTGACTTGACAGAAAACGTCGTGCGGCCAACCCGCCTCCGACCCAGCGCGCCGTCGCCAGTTGGCCAGATTGGTTGACGTTTATGTTTACTGCTCCGCTCTTACTGGTCGTAGCGTTATGTTATGCAGCTTGTAACCTTCCTCAATAAACGGGCTATCTAATACTAAAAGAATTTTTCATATCGGACTGGTAGTTCCTGAGATTAGCGCGTTCAAACATACAAACTCTTCAGCTTTATAATATTAGTATAGATTCCAATATAGAAATTAAATCGTCCACATGCTTATTCGAAGATTAAGAAGTTTCAAGATGATCTCCCCAGTGCAGCGGATCAGAAGCTATTAGAGGAGCACAAATAAACAGACTAAATGATTTGATGAGTCTCACTTTTCTATTGGAAAGTCCGCTGAAAAGTAGGAAAATGGTGCTACACAATTAATAGAAACTGGAAAAAAAATATAGGCCTGACGAAGTACAAACAGAAATGAAGTAGCAAACTTTTTAATACTATAATAAAGTGATTTATAATGTTATAAATGATTCATTAATATTCAGAAAATTCCCATACTTTCTTCCTATTTTTATTTATTCAAAATTTCAATATGTTTACTAAAATATGTGGGAATTTACTTATATCGTAAATAGAGCCCGGGACAAAAAAAAACAAAAAACTTTTCTCCCCGAAACGTTTCTCTGTTTTTTTTTTTGTTTTTTTTTTTCCTGTTTTATGATAATGAAAAATCCAATGAGTTTTAAAATTGACTGAGATTTGTATCTAAGATGATTATTTTTAAATTAACATAAAAAAAGAAATCTATGTTGGTAGGCTAATCCTTTTGTTCCTAAGGTAGATATCTCACTCGCCAATCTAGACTAGTGGTATTTACCTTTTTTCGTCCGCATACCCTCAAATATTATTTATCTTTAGCTAGGTATCCCCAAGCGATAAAGTACATAACTCAAATATTCAATTTGCCTGTAGATAAATAGAGTTCTAAGGGACAAGTATCTGTAATAACTTACATCCTAAACATTAAATACATTTTAAACTATAATGTTTTTTAATAATCAAACAGTAAGTTTTAATTTTCCAAATACATATTAGTTATTTCCTATCGTAATATTAACTTATTATTATATTTTCATTATTATATGAAAATCTTTAATCTGCATTGGCAGACTTTTTTATTAACCTATCCCTTTACATGTTTTCTTAAGCTTCAGGAATATTACTCTATTAGTCTAGATTTCAATCTTAAAAAAATTTCATGCAAAAAAAAAAACCCAGATCTGTGACACTGTAGTAATGCCTGTCCCAGTTGTAAAGGAAAAGTTCAGAACATTTTAGTTGACTAATTACATATTAATAAGTTGCCCACAAAATTTAATAACGAATTAAAAGCGAAATTTATATTTTGTTTGTTTTCTTTAAGTAATAATCTAAAATTAAAAATGTATTTTAAAAAGAATCCGTAGGAGATATAAATATACATTTGGCATCATTCTAATAGACTACGAGATATGTTTTTTTTTCCCCTCAAATTAGTAATAAAGATATTTGAACAATCGCCGTCCTGTTGTGGTTGAATGATTAGTTCCTTGGTTGTGAATCTAGGAATCTGGATTTCAGGTTAAAACCTTCGATATGACATTTGTTTTCTGACTTTTTTCTGTCTAACGAATCACCTGAAGAGGCGTTCTGCAGTCTTCTGCTCTCTTATGGGAAAAGGTGACAAGAGGAACCAATGAAACACACTTATCTTCTCTCAATACAGACTTATCTATTCTTGTATTAAGGTGTCTGGGTAAATGATGAAAAATAAATAAGTAAAATTCCATAATCAGATTGAATCATTTTTGTTGTTATACTTAAACTTTTATTAACAAGAGATATTTTGATCAGGAATGTACTATTGTATTCAACTCTTTGAGAAAGTTAACGGATCTCAGTGGTTCATTTCAAATACATACTTGGTTCCTAGATTTCTCCATCGTCCTAAATGCTTATTTTTTGCTGTCGTTTGCCTCTTGAATATTTTTTTTTTTTTTTTTTCCAAGCGATATTTTGCTGTTTAAGGTTCTTTTTAGTGTTTATTAATTCTTCTCAGTATTTCTGTATTACGTATGCAATTGGATAAAAAAGAAAAATCAAATATTTAGGAATAAGAAATTAGAGAATATTTCATTTTATCTAATGCCTTTTTTTTTTAGCCTGAAAATAAGAAAAATAAGATTCATCAAGTCAGTGTATGTGTTTGTGTGTGTGTCCCTCCTAAGTTTTGAATCGCTGGATGGATCTTCTTGAAACTTGATAGGCATATTTATAGGCAAGAGATGATCTAACTTTTGCATTTAAAATTTTCCAAATAAGCGTTTGAAGGCGACAAAAATTCCCATACAGAAACATTAGAAACTAAATACTTTTTTTTAATGAAATCTTAAGAATGGATGCTTATCCATGGTTAATCCTCTAAATCTCAACGCTATCTTCTCTTTTTTATATCTTCTTTACCAAAATCTTCTGATTTATTAATTATCACTCCTAAATAGTCAGCATTTTCAACTTGTTTTATCATCTCTCCTTTCTCATAAAACTAAATTCTCGCTTTGGTTACAATTGGTCAAGTATTCTGACCTTTGTAGATCAACTGTGAGACTCCTTTTTAATCTTTCCATCTTGAATTCCAAACCAAAATGATTTTGTGATGTCAACACCTGGTCATCAGCAAAACTTAAAAGTAAAAAGAAAGTTATCGTCTATAACATATTTTTTGATACCTTCATTTCCAATCGTTTAACTGTATACCAGTTTAATGGATAATCTAATGGATTAATTTCTATTCTTTAGGACAATGAAATATTAACAGAAATAAGACAGAAATCCTTAAAATGCTTTTCTACGGGGATTTTTATCGCCTTCTCTGCTAATTGCATGAAAGGACGTCTTTGGAAAATATTTCAAATCCAAAACTTAGATCATCCCTAAGTCTTCGAATATGCATTCATCACCAAAAGATTCAACAGCGGTTCAAAAAAAAAATCATTAATGGATTGATTTACTGAATTTCTCTTTCCTATCGACTAAAAAAAAGGGGGGGGGGGAGTGAAATAAATAATTAACTAATAAAAAAAAATAGGTTGCAAGTTCTTTTAGGAACTTCATGTTTTCTTTCATTTGCAATTGTAATAATTTCATTAATTATTAGAATGACAAAATAAATAACTGAAGACTAAAATAACTCAGAATAGCAAAAATACTTCATAACAAAAATAATAATAATAATAAAAACAAATAGAGTAGCAACAAGATTCAAATCTGCCTAGTGATGCAGTCAGCACCTCGACAACAACTAGACGACGTTCCAGCAAGAGACCATGTTCCCAGTCAAGCTGAGATGTGAAATTAGATTCTTATTTATTTCTTTTCTGAGCTTTATAATTGCTTTTTCCACCAAAAATGAGTTTCCGTCTACTTTAACCCTCATTAAAAACACTAATTGTTTTTTTCCCGACATTTCATCTTTAATGCATCCAACCAGTTAAAACATTTATAGCCCTTAAATTTATAGCACTGCTATTTGTTGAACTAAAGTTTTTTTTTTTTTTTAATCGTGTTTCTCTTTTTTTGGATGAATTAAAGCTGATGTTTTAAGGATTTCTTATTATTAAATTTACAATGTATCATCTCTCACTTTTCCAGTAGAGAAGGCTTCATGCATCTATAAAATTCGATTAAGTTATTCTGTGCAAACGTATGTTCGCAGCCTTAAAAACATGGGCCGTCCCTAGGATCTACTAAGCCCTGGGCAATTTGTAATCTTTGTTATTCCTTATTATTTTCAGTTCGATTAAAATTACGAGATAGTTATATAGTTTTCTTCACTTTTACTGTTTTGATATACTTTTTTTTTCTAGTTTTTTTCGATGTAATCGAGGTCTCTGTTGAAGCGGGGCCAGACGCAGGCGCCCTCCTTGACCAAGATTAAAAAGCTGCCCTCCTGACTAACAGCGAAAACAACATTTTAAATAAATAGATTAAAATTTCATTTTTTTAGAAACTTACCTCTATCTCAAAATGTATATATTAAGGTTTGTAACTTTTGTAGTGCATTTGAAGGTTCCATAAGGGTCACCTCCCTTTTCCCTACAAATGTGATATCTCATAGTAAATTTAAAATCGAAAAACAGATTTAATTCCGAATAGACATCAAGTGAACACGAGAAAGTACAGTAACGTCTATCTGAATGTGTAAACAATAAAAAGAACAAAATAAATAAATGAAAAAACCGCATTATCTAAGCTTTGAATTTCCGAAATTTCTTTACAATTTTGCGGAAGAATTTTACAAATTTTGATATTTCGTCGTAGTAAATTCTGCTAAAGTTTATTGTTTAGGCAAAAGTATGTCTTTGAATTAAATTTAAAAAAAAAAAAAAAAGCTTTTTTTTAAAAAATTTTTGAAAATACATTATACTTTCAATAAAATAAAACAATTGTGTAAATTAATGAATTTCAGCAATATGCTGTCAAGGATAGGAAAACTAAAAAGTGAAATGCTAATCAGATCTAACCAATGACTGAAGAGTATTTATTCATTAATTGATAATCTCAAGAACTAACAAATCTCTTTTCATAGTATAAAAACGTAGTATAATTAACATAAATAATAATGTAATTGGAATAATACAATTACTATACAAAAGTTGAATACGATTTTATGATGCTACACAACATGCAAAAATGTCTAATTTTTATGTAGACAATTCGCAGAACATTTTGAAAAACAAAATATGTTATTGAAATAAATAATAATAAAATTAAGCGGGAAGATCTTGCATTTATAACAAAATAAAATTATCTAATAACTCTATCCTTTTTTTTTCCGAAACTTATAATTTCCGAAAATATATAATTGTGATTTTTTTTTTCTTCCAATGTAAGTTAACATTTTTCATTTGTTGACACATGTTGAAAACATAATTCTTGTTCGGGTGAATATCCAAAATTAATTTGTTTTATTTTTAGAGCTCATCTGGCCATTTACGACTTCGTATTTTATAAATAAGGATAGAAAATAAATAAATATCCGCTTTTTCACGCAGCCGTTCCGCCATGTCTATATACAGGCGTCCTTCAGAGAGCGCCATTGAACCGTTAGACGCCATCTGGTAGTATAATGGATGACAACTCCACCATCCATTCTTATAAGAGCGCTTTTTTTTTTTTTTAAACAGCGAATTATCTTGTCACTTCAACAAGACAAAAATAAGAAAAATAAATAAAAAGAAACGAGATAATCTTGCATCGCACGTTCCAAAATGACAAGAATAATTTATCATTTACAATTTCTTAGCAAAAACTATTGGCATCTTCTTGCAGAAACGGAATCCCGAGTGAATAAACCAACCAGTCTTTTGCTAATGAATTCTCCGATTTCTCTGAGCCTTGCTTGATTAAACTTTTATGAAAGTTATATGTCAGACGAAGACATCACATAAGTAAAAAAAAAAAATATTATTAATTACTATTCTAATTGATTTCAAGACGATATATTATTTGATTAAATTTTGTATAAGATTAATGCGAGGAACAAAACGTTCATGAATCACGTTATTCCAAAATGTTTGTTTATTTATTTATTATTTTTTTTACGAAGTAAATTCAATTCCATATGCCTTAGGTTTTGTAAGATTGGGGGGGGGGGGGAATACATTTTTAAAATTGGGAAAAAGAATATTACAATACAGATATAAATAATAATAAAAAATATATTGAAATGGTTTTTCAAATTGTTATTGAAATAATGCACAAAAATATTACATATTTTCTAGATTAATACGTAATAATGCAGAGTACATAGTTGAAATCAAAAATTAAAAACAAAATAAAAAGAATATTAAGGAATGTTACTGTAAAAAATTAAAGTAAACTTAGATTTTGCGTTGTTTAAATTCATGAAGATTAATTTCTTAATAATACTTATTAAGAATCCTTATATATTATTTCTCAAAGGGTTTTTTTTGTCGGAACGCCGTATTTCCTTTAATACTTCATCAAAATCAATGATTGAGGCATCATTTTGAAGATTACGTTCCCCGCTAATGACAAAAAATAAACAAATTGTTTAAAATTAATGTTTTCGTTAAAAAACTTTATTTCAAAAGCCTTTTTATAAAAAGGTAGACACGCTTTAACAGAAGCGTTTTAACTATTTTTCGAAACCGAAACAACATATTAAATAAAGCGTTTTAGACTTTAAATATATACTTTTTTGAATTAAAAATGCAATTTAAAATGATATTTCATCGTTTATTTAATAAGAACAGATAAAAAAAAAACAAACAAAGATTTATATTTTAATAAAATTAAAGGAATTATTACAATAAGAAACCTAAAAATTTGTCAACTTCTCATATATTATTTTTCAAAGGTGTTTTTTTTTTTTTTATTTCCCTTAATACTTCAACAAATCAATGATTGACATATCATTTTGACGATTATGTCCACCGCTAATGAAGAAAAATAAAAAAA
>JAFIDM010009631.1:288152387-288174545 GCA_023159025.1 Thereuonema tuberculata | reverse complement strand
AAATGGGTTTTTTTTTTCGAATCCAAATAGAAAAGGAGGAAAAAAATTAAATTTTGAAGAAAGTAAGTTTTCACTTCTTCGAACTTCTTGGTAATTCGTAATATCTGTCTAATATAAACAGTAGAAAATCAAATCCCATTAGATACTTCAGTTGTCTAAATCTAATCATATCTTCATTCCAATCATTCATCTTCATCATATCCAAGAGCGTGCAAATTAATGGATTACTTAATGGATTAATATCCATTGCTAGACATCATTGTTTAATTTCTAAAATGCTTTTCAGTGGGAACTGTTGACACTTCTCGTGATAATTGTCAAGGACCCATACTGAAAAAAAAATATAAAAATTCAATTGTCTCAAATTCACATATGCCTAGTTTCAAAAATATTTATCCAGCAGTTCAAAATTTATTTAGGGAACAATATATCTAACGGATTTGAAAGCTAAAAACTGCATAAATAAGTTGGAGTAGAATTCCGGTTAGGATTTATTCATTTCTTTTTATGCTTACCAGCAAACCGTGTATATATATATACAGTAAAACCTCGTTAAGTCGTCACCCGGATAAGTCGTCACTCCGTTTAAGTCGTCGTTTTCCTTTGGTCCTGATAACGTCTCATAGACAATAATGTAAAATAACCCTCTTTTACTCGTCACCAAATTTAATTCTACTCCGGATAACTCGTCACCCTCAAAAATGGCGAAAAGCATGTTTATTCTCAATTTTGCCTGCTATCTTTTCAGCCCCGCCCCTTCACTCTAAGAAAGCCTAGCCTTTACGGGGATTTTCACGTGGGAAATTCACTTGGGAAATTACACACTTCTCGCTGCGACTCTTGTCAAGTTTTCTTGACCGCTACTGAGTGTGATTTCATTTCATAGCGAAAAAGCTCCGCTATAACGGCTATTTTATCTTGCAATTTCGTGGTTTGATTACATTTGTAACATGTCAGGGAAACGAAAACTTACCTCGTTATGTTTTAAAGAAAAAAAAGACTTAATTGCACTTTTTGAAAAATCAGATGTTTTGAAACAGCTTTTGCCAAAGAATACCATATTCCCAGGTCTAAATTAAACGATATTCTTTCATCGAAACAAGTAATTGAAGAAGCTGACTGCAAAGACAAAAGAAAGAGAATGAGGAAATCGAAGTTTGACGAGATCGAGGAGGTTTTAGTTCGTTGGCTAAAACATTCCAGATCGCAAAATGTGCAGATTTCTGCAGTGATTATCAAAGAAAAAGCCATTGAAATTGCTAAGGAGTTGAACATGGAAGATTTCGGCGGCAGCAATGGTTGACTGGAATGTTTCAAAGATAGACATTGCCTTTCTTTTAAAACGATTTGCGGAGAAGCTGCAGCTGTTGATGGTGATGCTATAAAAGACTGGAAGAACAGTGTTCTCAAGGACATTTTATCTAGGTTTGATGCATCAAATATTTTTAATCTGGATCAAACAGGCTTATTTTACCGTCTTTTGCCTGATAAAACTCTGTCATTTAAGGGTGATAGTGCACTTCAGGAAAACCAAGCAAACAACGCCTGACACTGCTTGGAGTTAATATGAGTGGAAATGAGAAACTTAAACCACTTGTGATAGGCAAAAGCAAAAAGCCACGCTGCTTTAAAAACGGTAGATTCCTGCCAGTTGAAAATGAAGCAAATTCAAATGCATGGATGACTACATATTGGGACTATGATTTGGGAACGACATATTCGTAAACTGGATTCTCAGTTTTCGTCAGAAAAGAAATGTCGCATCATTGTCGATAACTTTACCGCCCACAATTATTTATTTCCAGTAATCAGCACCTTCATCAATCAAGACTGTTGGATTAATTTTAAGCCAGTAAAAGAAAATAAAATGTGGTAAGTATAAAGTGTTTTTTTTTTTTTTTTATTTTATTTTCCACTCATTCATTTGCATGTATTGATTTCTGAAAATCTTGTTTTTCTCACCGAATCCTACAGTAATTCATAAAAATATTGTAGTTCAGTGTTTTTTTTTTTCCAAAAATGCCCACTCCGCTTAAGTCATCAAAAATGTTTGGAGTGACGACTTAACGAGGTTTTACTGTATATATGTATATATATAAACGTACATAATTTTTACTGGCTTCCCTGCCACATTTTTAAATGTGTCTTTAAAAATGTGTCAGTCGGCTTCGCTGCTGATTGAGAAAATGATCTCGGAATCTCCGGTCACGTGCTCAGTTACACACTCATCCTGTGTATGGTGAGCGTGTATGGCAGGGAAGCCGACCACAAATGGACAGTTTATCTTTTGACCTTACCTCACGTGATTTACGATTGACCCTCGTCGATGGAAATTGAAATGTAGGCATTCTCAATAGTATACGTAAAATTTGACACTTTATTTGTATTTCTGTATCTTATGATTTTTGGAGGAGTAGCAGGCAGAAAAAAATGATATGGATGGATGGATATCAGAATGGTAGATGAGAACCACGGAATATTCTATTTTATAATCTCCTATTTCAATGAATATTGGGGTTACACATTTATATGCACTGAAGAGTGAAAAAGGATTAAAATAAAAAATTAAAAAAAAAAAAAAAGTTTTTGAATATAATGGAAGTTCGAAATACGCACCTGCAAACTGAGATCAAGATAACTCAAACTTTATATCCTAGGAACCTGAAAGTTTGCTGTAGGCATAAGATGCTACAACGATGATCCTTACGATTTGGTGAGTATTCAACCAATAGATAAGAGATTAAAAATGTGTCTTTAAAGCTAAGTAATCGTTGTAACTCTAAAATTATTAAATTAAAAAGCTGAAATTATAATGTTAGATGAGTGTTATCAAATATTTCTATAAAGATATTTATAAAAATGTAGTCGACAGGAGCTGAAAACTGTCAATGCAGACAAATCCAAACTTCCAACACTTTCGCATTTTCGACACTTTTCAATTACCTCAAATCCAGACTTCAGACGCTTCCTTCACAGTTCTTACTGACGTAACGCTACTTTCTCCCGGTGTTGCTGTCGTCAGTTTTCAATGTTACCTTGAAAAAGGATTACATCTGTTACAACGAAATCTAAGGCAGTCTTAGACAAACGTTGAGACTATTAGAGTTGCAACGACTTTCGAGTAAAGACAATGATTTGGAACCTAGTAGATCGTAAGTGCAAGGTATGCATGTCCTTCGAAATTCTGTTAGGAAGCTAAATATATACAAATAGCAGAGAATGCTTAAAATTTACAATCACTGTTTTTGGTACAATTATTCCTAAAAATCATGTGATTATTCGAAATTTGACACGCCAAGTTTTTTTACTTGGATCTTAAGAATATTAAAAAAAAAAAGAAACAGCAAACTTCGACTTAGAAAACAATGTAAAATGTAAAATATCGTTGATAATTAATTAATTTTAACGAAATTATTGTTTTCAAAATTAATCGTATTATGTGAACTGGGGTCAAAAGGTCATCCACAAAATATCATTAAAATGACGAATGGCGATTATGAGTACTCTGTACGAGGTACTCATGCTGTTATACCGTAAATTTAATTATTATCGTAACAAAAGTTCAAATATGGGATCTCCTTCAACTAAAGAACAAAAATTTAAGTGCAGAATAATAATGATTAAAAATCTCATTAAGGCTTTGCCATAAATGACTTTTTTTTTAAGTTATAAAAATAATAAAAGTGAGTTCATCTATTAAAAAACATTAATAAATGAAACAATAAAATTGTTAGAATACGTTTATAATGTATTCTCCTTTATTATGCGATGCATGAGAAATAAAGATCTGTTAGAAATCAAGTTTACATTAATTTTACAATGAAAGATATTATAAGGCTTTTACAGAACTTTATGGTCAGTTTTACTTCATCCTAAGTTAAAGAAAAATAACAGTGGTATTACGGGTCCGAGAAAATAAAAAATAGTTTTGTAGTCGATATAACAAAATTTAGCATCTGTAGTTGTTATGATACATTTCTGAAATTACCTAAAATTTGGCATTAATATTACGCATTATATTGTAGTTCATAAGCATTCAAGCAAATAGAAGATCGTTAATTTTCATTAGTTATTTAGGTTTCTCTTGTGGATTCTGATGCTAGTTTCTGGGCGATGGATTTGTGATGTCAAATTCAGAATTGTCAGAGGCCAACTAAAATTCAGGTCATGACTCCGAAAAAAACAAAACAAACAAAAATCGCACACGATACTAGTCCTGTTGAGCGACTTACCAATATATGGGAGGGTTGGGATAACATGATGTTTGAAACAAATTATTATAATAAATATTATTACATTAGTATGTCGCACCATAGGACTATCTAGTGCCGTTTTTTCTTCAGCGCGTCGCTGTTTTGAGAGTTTCCAACAAGGAACTGGATGTTTTGTTGTGGTTGTCTGGTTTGCAGCGAATACCTTATCAAGTTTAGTCAACTCATCACAGAACTCGTAAGATACAACACTTGATTTACGGCAACACTTTTTTTTTTTTTTTTAATTTGTACACATTGAAACCGCGAACAATAAATCTAAAGCTTACTTTTAGGATATTGGTTCATGTGCGCAAAAAGCCATACCAAACTTAAATTAAGTGAGTATTACAGACAATTCTCGGTTTACAAACAAGACGGAACAAGACGTTGTTTGTTGTATCGTATATGTTAGCAGTCATTTCAAAGTATTACTAAAAACCAAATAAACTACGGTTACGATAAGATATCTAAGGGAGTACCTGCAGAAAAATGTCCTATGCTTGTCCTATGTCCTAGAACAGTATGTATAGATAAATTGAATCCTTTTTGAGTTATTAAGTATATATCCCAGGATTATTGGTTCAAGTAAATTATATCTGACGGCAATCGAGCAAAAAAAAAATTAGATATCACTGGTCTATGCAATATATTTTATTGTAATACAACTATGAGTTATCGAATGCGATACCTAAAGTAAGAAAAGAATAAAACAAAAACAAATTCTTGTTAATTTTAATTAAAAACAAAGAGTTAAGAAACAAAAATTAAGAAAATGAAGACTAAATTAATATGTACATACATAATATGTATTCAGCCTTTGCTCGTCAATAACTTGAGAGCTTATTTTTTTCCATATAAGTGACACTGGATGCAGATGAGATAGAGGGAAGGACTATGATAATGAAGAAACAGCTGACTTTAAGAAATTCTGTCCAAGTTCATTAAAGCGATGTTCCCTTACACGTCTTTGTCAACGACCCTCAAAAATAAAAATCACCCAAACATTTGCTGTACATCAACATGGTGTTTCCGACTTTACTCTCCCACAAAACCCATCGAGTTAAGTTTTTAAAATAATTATTTGCAACCTTTTGGGAGGGGAGAGAGCTAATAAAGATTTATTCCTTTCTGTGAAGAAATTCTTCCGATTTGGTGTCAATTCGGAACGTGATCACCATCAATAAACGTAGTCTCAGCCATCTTCTCGATCGATACCATCGGAGACCTTCGCCCCTTCGATGACCTTGGGTTAACGGCCACCAATGACTGGGGTGCGGATAGGGAACCCCCCCATCGATAAGACTGAAAGACCTCTCAACACAAAGAGACCTACCTATTGAATTACATCACGGCATTTCCCCTGTTGAGGTTTCATCCGCTTCATTATCATTTCTTCTCGAATAAAAAGAGATCTCAAACCAAACAGAAAAGGCCGAATGGCTTTTATGGATGTAGAATTCTAAAAATGTGGTGCTTTCCTTTCATAATAAAGATTTCCCGCAAAACAGCGTTACATTACTTATAATAATGATAGCAGATATATTAAATAAAATAAGCACGTGCTGAGAACACCAAGAGAAAAGAGACAAAAAAAAAGAAAAAAACAATAATTTAGACGAGCGAAACGAGTCTCTCCATTCCCAACAAGATCACATTTTGTGAAACGTTTTTTTTCAAAATTTGCTGTAGCTAGAAATATTATTTTGAATGCCCACTTAGAAATCCATATAGAAGTGCATATCATATTTCCAACACTTCAAACTGTATATTTTAAAAGATTTTTTTAATTTTTAAAACTTGGTAAAAAGCCATAACAAACGCCATCACTTCTGAAACCGAAACAAAAATTTGTAATTTCTAATAATCCTACAGCGTCGTAGCATTAGTCACTTTAAAACGACTCACTGGACGAATTGGCTATTTGTATATCCACGTAGAAATCCATGTACTAGTGCACATGCATATTTTCAACACTCAAAAATATAAATTTTCTAAGAATTATTTGTTTTTTAAGAACTTGGAAAAAGGCAGAAGAAAAGCACCATCAGTTCTTAAACCGAAATAAAAATTTATATTTTCTAATAATCCTAAAGAATCGTAGCATTAGTCACTTTTAAATATAAATAACTTGTATAATATATATTGTGTGTGTGTGTGTGTGTATATATATATATATATTTTAAAAACGCAAATTTTCGGAAGTGATAAGGGCTTACACAAAATTCCAAGTTTTTACAGCCTTAAAGGAGAATGGGCAAACTCTGGGAATTTGCTCCACCCTGTATAGTGATAATATATGTAGCTATAGAAAGATCTCCTTATATAGAACATATGTTATTATTATGACTCGTCTCAATTATTAGTCCTTTCGGAGTTATATACGTCTAGATATGACTTATCTCGTTGACATCTTACTTTACGGATGTATTAAGTAATTATCATTTAATACTTATTTTCAGTAACAGTAAATATTATTTTCATTTATTACATGTAAATAATTATTATTTCTTGAAATAAATGATAATATAATTATTAATTACATATAATACTTATTAACAGTGTGATTGATTGATTGTGGTGAATGTGGGTGGCAGGGAAGCCAACCATCTAGAGCCAAGCACCCCCCGCCTGTAGGTGTTTGGCTTCCCTGCCGTCCACATCCACCACAATCAATCACTCAAACGTCGTATTTAGACTTATTAACACCGAACGGACTAATAATTGAGACAAGTCGTCATAATGAAAAATGTTCTATTGATGGAGATCTTTCCTTACGTATATATCTTATCGCTATACAATGGTGGGGCAGATCTGCCCATTCTCCTTTAAAAAACTCTCATCAAAACTGCGTCCCAGTCCAGGGCTGGGGGGTCCTTAGCTAAGTAAAGTTCCTTAGATTTAGGCTATAAAAATAATGATCTGTATCTTCTTTAACTCAAAAGTCTTCGAAGTTCTGCGATAAAATCAAATAAGTCTGGTCTTGGGCTCCTAACCAGGACTTGGAAGCCCCAGTAAAGGCCTCCTTGTCCATGGATGAGAATGAAAGTTGAGGGGTGGGGCACCATGGTTGCCTGTGTTTAGGGCACCAGTTAAATTATCTATTATTCAACAACATTATTGTTATAATAACATACATTTATAAATACTGTCAATTAATATTATAATTTTACTAGAATATGCTCAGATATCCGTAGCTTGCCGCGCCAGCATGGTCGAGCGGTCTCAGGCGTCGGTCTGCCGTGAGGCCAGTGTGCTGGCGTCCGGGTTCAAATCCCGGTTGTGAGCATGGATGTTTCAATTTCCTTTCCTGTGTTGTAAAGCCACTTCTTCACTTTCTCTTCGGTCTGACGTCATTCCGTAATGGCGTCCTAGAGAAGGCAACGGGAATCCACTCTAGTATCTGTTCCCAAGAATAAGTTACGGTTTCACCTAGGGGTCGCCCTTCGGGGGTCACTAGGGTCCGTGAACTTTCAACCAATCTTCGGATTGAATTACTGCGTGTATCCGTAGCTTAAGCAGTGATGGAAATGGATCAATTTTAAGGACGTGGGAGACAGAAGGAGACTAAGACAATCGTGCTGATATTTTAAATTAGATCACAAATAAATAATATACCAATAAATAAAGTACAAATAATAATGTACTGATTTTAAGAAATCAGCTTAAGACATTTTACCGAGGAGTCACAGAGGCTATTTTTGAGTGATGTGAGAGAATGAAGACCTATATAAATTTGCCTATGTTATAAGTTGAACTACAAATAACGTCCATTACATAAAAATCGGTCTAGACGTTTTAACGTGATGCGCATAGAAACAGAATGGACAAAAAGAGAAGAAAAATGTTCGAGTAGAATAGCAAGACTTCGCATCAGTCAAAAATATTGAATTTTTGAAGCTGTTCCAAAAACTTCATGCAAAAATATTAGCATGAATTTTAAATTCAAGACTGCCTCTTTTTTCGATTCCCTGCAATTACGAATAGAATTTAACAGTAGTTAATTTTTCAGTCGGTGAGTCTGTCTGCAAACTTATCACATCTCGAGTCTTAGGAAAATTCAAGTTGGCCCACTCAAGCACGAGTCCAAAAAAATAAAAAAAAAGACCGTCAACCTACAATTATTGAGATTTATGAATTGATATAAAAATTCACAAAACATGAAGATAAAAATTACAAAATAAAGTTGAATATTTCGAGCAGCAGGCAAGCGAAGTCTAAATGTGCAACAGTAGAAAGTAAAATAAATAACTATTGTAAACATGCGCAAAAATTAACAAACGAACGAATTTTTTCGAACCAAAAATAAAAAAAAAGTCAACATCGAACATCAAAAGAATCAAATAGTGAAATAAATTCGAGCATTGGTAAATGCTTAATAATGAAATATAAAACAATGAAATAACAATGAAATACACCTAGTATCAAACATACATTGATTTTTTTTGCCAATTTTGTTTTGTGCGAAATTCGTTCGTTGTTCACTTTTTTCTTTAACGCATTACTTTAGTATTAGTAATATATAAGTTTCAAGGTCTTTATGGTTTCCCATTCTAAAAACTACTTATTAAAAATGTAATATAAGACAACAAACAATATAGTTTCAGTGCTAAGATCAAATTTGCCAATTAACAAATTTGTCTGCAGCATAAAACAAAAGAAAAACGAGAGCAAAACCTGAAAAACATGTTTATTTAGCGGGTCATTTGTCTCTGAGGCTGAATGTTGTCTGGGCTGCTTTGTTTGATGTTAATTTCATAATAAAAGTCCCGACGCTTCATCTACTGCTCAACGTCATAAAAAAAAAAGAAAGATCAAAGAACTATTATTTCGACAAATGAATCAATTGAATTTGCGTAGGAGACTGAGAAAACGAGTTCCAACATACCATTCAACAATCAGATTTTTCTATAATTGTAGAAACAAAAGCGAATCACAAAAGGAACTGAAGAGATCCTTTTAACCAAATAATTTCCTGTCAGAATGATGGATTAACTTCCTGAAGCCCTTCGTAGAAATCCCCAGCGCCCTGAAATCATCCATTCACGCCCGTCTGTTGTCACGTTATCAATCATAGATCCAAAAAAAAACCAGTGAAATATCTTTTTAATTGAAAGTTCAAATAATTTAATAACATCAATAAATAAATACAGTTCTACCACCAAACAAGTATTTCTTTTATTATTCATTATTAAATAAAACATTCTAAACTAACGTAATTAGTTGACAATAAATACTGAAGTGTTTGGTTACTGATTGAGCACGCGAGGTTCTTTCATTGGACGGTTCTATTCTTCATTTATTTAATTTGTAAGCGGTTAAAACTGCTGGACGGATTTTCATAAAAATTTGCTATATTGGGTTATTTATTAATACAATTTAAGATATTCTATAAGAATATTTATTTTAGTCTTCTGTCATCCTTGAAAGGTAAACACGGAAATCCCTCGTAATGAAAACGGTTAGGCCGATTTCATTAAAATTTGGTATGACATTTATTTATGTCCAACTTGAAATCCGGGTAAGTCCCCCTCCATTTTTGAGTCCTCAAAATAGATCCCCCTACTTTCGAATGCTCACTTCCACTATGCAATGGCATAAGCGTAAATAGCAAAATAAATATTTAACACAAATAAAATAAAAAGCTTCTACTGTAGTCTTACATTTCTAATCGGTGACTAACGATGATATAGCTTAAAAATTACCGCAACATTTAACTTGAATTTGCACTAATTGCGGTGACCTTACGGAAAGAATGCATACGTCAATAATAACATTAGTCAACTAATAATGGTCCACATAATTGCTGTAATTATTAAAAAGAATATTTAGATCGTATGATAATAACAATAAATAAAAAGTTATTTCATATCCACTGTAAATTAAAATGGAAACTAAAATAAAAAAAAATTAAAAGGAATGGCAAAAGTTTTACTAGCTTCCCTTGTTTACTGGTGGCAATTTGAGAAGCGAAATCAAGTAAAAATATTAAAATTAACTTTCAAAACTTTGTGGAAGAGTACAGTTAATTTTTCCAGTAATTTACATAAACATTTTAACAAGTTTAGCGTATTTTGCAAGTCAGTTTTAAATAATATAAGCAAACAGGAAGTTATTAATAAAATAATTATATTGATTGTTGGATGACTATTTAGTTATTTCATTACCTTATTAGGCTAATCTACACATAGACACTTAAATTTGTATGAGGATTTTGGGAAGCGCCCTTTAAGGCTTTTTGGAAGGTTCCATCGTATTTTGTTCTCATTCCAGTTGCCAAAAGGGGATGGACCCACATTAGGCCTAATATCGACCTGCATTGAAGCTGACGGTTACGTATTTACTTCTACACAATAGATTCCCGTGCATTTATATATCAACTAAGGAAGGCTCTTGTTTGAAAAATGAACAAGATATAGTTACTCTACCAACTTTCGAGCAGCCCAAGGTATAAAAAAAAATCATTCTGAAAGGATTTGTTCTTTCACTTACATTTAAGGTTGTTGACTCGTACCTCCTCACCTACTTGTCTTATTTTTTATCAAAATCGAAAAGCGATCTTCCGTACAATAACCTTCATCTATCTTCAAAATTTCAGCTCTCTAGGATGTGTAATTTCTGAGTTGTCGAGATCACAGACGGTTGTACAATGGACGGACAGACAAGGGTAATTCAAAAGTGCTAGTTTCTAAACTTTTAAGGTACTTCCTTACCTACTCGTCCGATTCTCATCAAAATCCCTAAAAATCTTTCTTGTAATAACCTATATCAGCCTCTAAAATTTCAGCTTCCTAGTTAAGTAGGTTTTGAATTATTGTAATTATAGGCTGTTGTCAGCCGTGCTGGCGTGGTCGTGCGGTCTCGGGGGCGGCCAGCCGTGGCGTCCAGTGCGCCAGTTCCTGGGTTCGAATCCCGGCAAGGGCATGGCTGTTTCAATTTCCTTTCCTGTGTTGTCCAGCCTCTTCTTCACTTTCTCTCTGGTCGGACGTCATTCCTTAATGGCGTCCTGGGGGAAGGCAACGGGAAACCACACCCAGTGTCTGTTCCCTAGTTTATCTACGGCTTCTCCTAGGGGTTCGCCCTTCGGGGGTCACTAGGTTCCGTAGACCGCGTAACTTCGTATATACGAAGATCGCACATCATGATGATGATGAGGCTGTTGTCAGAATACTCTAGGGTTGTAAGCCATCGTTCGGAAATATAAAAAAATACAACCTCCTGATGCACTGCCTTCATTTGAAATTTTAATAGCCACATTTATTAAAATCAGAATTTTACAGAATAACGGCATTTCATTCTATTACTAAATAGAGTAAAAAAAAAAATCCGTTAAATATACTCAATCCATGATATACACTAAATAATGGAAATTACGACGAAACTTAATATGTTATGATGGTCAACGATATCCATTGTCGCAACCTCAATTCCTTGTCTATAACATGTCGTGAACGCCCTTCAACGAAATAAAATTAAAACCAAGTTGTACACAAATCAAATCTGAAATCTTTTGAATTGCTACTCGAAGTCTCACAGGCTAATATCGGGTCGTACTTTTTCATTTACGTTTAAAATAAAATAAGATTAAAACAAATAAAATAAATAAATTTACAAAAAGCAACCATCGAAAAACTCCTTATCATGTACTGAAATCGCGCTTTCAAAGTCTGACTACTTGCTGTGTTCAAAAAGATCAATCTCAGTCTTCAAAAACTTGGCTAAGATTGAATTAGTAAAAATAACACGGCAATTAGTAATGGATTAATCATTCAAGGCTTCTCAGTGACATCTCTTGTGAGAAACTAAACAATTATAGGTTCGTGCGCGAATGCAAAAAACAAATTAATGCGTTGTTAAAAAACAATCTCTGAAGCCGTTGGAAATAGGACACGTCTTATTGTAAATTGTTTTATCCTTCGAATAACCGACACTATGACCTCCCAGAATAAATGACATTTCTTCCTGGGACACCATGTAGAGTTCGTTAATGGGGCGTGATAATTATTAATAGATTAATCATTTCATGTCTAGCACCAATATCTGTTGTTGAAAAACTGAACTGTTGTAAAGTAATCATTAATGAAGATAAAAACATTGCGCTATAGTTTACTATTGTAATTCCTTATAACATTATTTCAGTAATTTCAGATTTGAGTTTAAGTGTGAATGAAACTTACTAATCGATTTTCTTTATTCAAATTTTGAATAATTGCTGTCACGTGAACTTAGACATGATCACGTGGTACGGCGTTTTTCATTATATGACAAATTTCTTTCAAAGTGGCAACTGTAATGAGCTTTCCAAGTTACTTTATGAGGCACTGATAATCTCGTTAACAGCTTAAGCTTCATTATCTGTCCTTGTATTCGTATCTTCCCAATTAGGCATTAATCTCTCTTTTCGATGTCCTCTGGCTAAGACAGTAATTAAAACAAAAAGAAAGAAAGAAATAAAAAAAGAAGAGAAAATTATACCGGAAAAGTGACGCGGATTCTGTAAGTGTTACACATATGATAACAAACTACCAAAATAGTAGATCAAGAGAAAAAAAAACACATGAATGACGAAGACATAAGAGTCAATTCACAGTTTTGTAGTAAACAAAACCAAGGAACTCCGTACAATTTGCAATTTATCAACGTTGGCATTGTTAAAAGTGACAGTACTATTGATTAAAGCTCGTTTATTCAAGCCGATGCAAGTCGAGGATCAAGTACAGTTTCGGCCGTGCGGTTGGCGTTGTCGCTATGACATCGGCCTCTCACCTCTGAGTACCGAGGTTCGGTTCTCATGTGGGTTTCGTGATGATGGACGATCCGCGCTGGGCAGGTTTTCTCGGGGTTCTCCCGTTTCCCCTGCACTTCTCCCACCATACTTTCTCAGTCTTTCTCTCCATCTGTCCTTCTTTCCGTGGATTAGTACAATAGACCTCCGGTCGCAGTGCTTGGCTTCTCTGCCACCCACATTCACTACATAAGTACAGTTTCAAGTGTTGCAAGCACCGAGTTCTTTTAGTACTGTTTTAGTACTGTTTACTTTTAGTTCTTTTAGATTATAAGACCCTGATTTTTGTATCCTATGGCTGTCTCTGAATTAGTGGTTTAGCGTTTTGCTGACCCGGTCAGTGAAGTACGGAATTAGGATTTTTTTTCCCCTTAACTCCAGGCCATGAGGAGTCCGATGCAAGGCTCCCAGTATGCACTGTTGAGGATGTTTTATATAGACAGACACGGGAATCCTAATCCCTAAGGTATCGCTAAAAACTAAAAAGAAAAAAAATGATCGACGATTTAGAGAAAGATTTAAAAGCAAAAAAAACAAAAACAAAATAACTTAAAAATTAATTATCAACACTTGTAGATGCTATGAGTGGCTACAACCTTCAGCACATATAATGATAATTTAAGGTAACTTTAAGAAAAAAACTATCAGAATGTACTTTTAATTTTCATACTTTTGTATCTCGTTTAAACTATACTTCATTTCATAATTTTCTTATTTACGCTCTATTATTTACATCCTTTTACGCTTTTAAATCCTGGTATTTTAAAAAGGCTTTGGATACTGATTGACTAGTATACAGCCAACAGAAATATCTGTAGCACATGTGATCGAGGAGCCTTGATCGCCTTACTAGGCTCAAATAAAGAAAAAATAAATAAATATATATATTAAAATAACAAGAATCTGATTAACTGTTATCATATCAAAGCATGCGGAATTGGAGGATTAGCTAAAATGATAAATATGTAGCTGTTCTAATGTTTTTCTATAGGAATTTTTGTCACCTTCACGCGCTGATAAGGACCCAAAAAGAATTCAATATAAAAATATTAGGTCGTCTTTTGTCCTTAAATATGCTTGGCAGGTTTCAAGAAGATTCATCCAGCGTTCAAAAATTATTTGGGGGCACACACACACAGACTGAGTGATTTGATGAGCCTCACTTTCCTAGAAAAACCAGGCCAATAATTGTAGATAAATAAGAATTAACAAACTAAGCTTCACTTGATTGAAGCTTAATATATCTCGTATAACAATAGAAATACCAATATTATGATATCTTTAATTCTTTTTTTCTGCCGCTAGGACTTGGAGCGCTCTTTAGGTCGAACTGTTAACTTCCTCTAAATCTCGAATATCGCGTGACGAAGCACTGACCATTAAAACAAGATTTTTTCGACATATCTGCACTTATTCGCTTTTTAGGCATCGAATTCAAAGGCATAAAATACAAAAAATCTTAGGAATTCGATACTTACTGCTCTAGTGATACGGAGATCACGATACAAGGCTATAAAAAGACGAAAAAACTTACATAGTCGATAATATGTATCGGTTTTTCGCTTTAATTATAATATTAAACATGGTTTTTATGTACTAGATATCACGAATATTGATTCTTCTCCGGAGACGGTGGTTCTTTAAAAGATTTAAGAGGAAAGAGATGTTTTATTGCCTCGGCTTGAGTTTTGTTGAAAATAACATTTGGAAGAGCATAATAAAGGTTCTGTTCTATTAGAAATTCACCCTCCCATTCCCACTAACAACACTCAGCATTCTTAATAATAAGACGGAAAATAATGATTTGTTCTTGGATGGATGTTATCCGTCAGCGTCGTCCGCAGGAGTTACTATTAAATGCATTACCTGCAAATTCACAGCTCACTTAAAGAGACTTCCATGTAATTTTCAATCGAAAGATCGCGACTACTGACTCTACTGACCACTGTTATGCTACTGATGATCACGACTAGCTGTTTTAGCTGATTCAAGATCAAGCGGCAACTTCGAATTACAAGCAAGCAAAGAAAGAAATAACGTAGACTTTCAAAGTGTTGAAAAACGCAATAAAAGGAAAGAAACGTAAAAAACAAACACAGATTGGTGAAAAATTTGATCAAATCTGAAGAAAAAAAGTGAAGCTACAGGAACTAATATCCATCCTTTAAGACTTGTATTATCTCTAAACAGGAAGTATTTCGATTTCCTTTGGAAATGTCTCAGACCGGAAAGCATGCCATATACAATCGATTGGAAGAGCAGCAAAACTCGATTTCGTTTCCATGCGGTGAAACTAAATGATCGTAGACCTTGGAACGTGAACCAATTACATCAATGCAAGCGGTAAATCATCTGTGCAACCATATTATCATTTTTATTTTGTCAAAAATCAAATCCTTTTATATAATAGATTGAAGCCTACTTCCTTAAAATGTTGTTTCTTAAAATAAAATAAATAAATAATAAAAATAACAAATCTTATATTACTTTTAAACTAGTGAAATCTACAAAAATGAAAAAGTCTAGACAGTGAGTTTCAAATTGTAATATCTACTGAATATCTTTTTATGAACTCAATCCTCATAATTAACTTAAACTGCCGGATTAACTTTAATTGCAGTAAACCATGTGCAATGGATTAAAGATTTAATATTCCTTGTTTAACATAATAATAGATTAACAAAAAAAGAATAGAAATCCATCATTTAGATTCCAATGCTTTTCTATGTTACTATTTTTGGATTAAATAGTCTGTCTTCTTGTGCCAATTTCTCGAAAAGGATCCGTTTGGAAAATATTTCAAATAGAAAAGTTCGATTGTTCCTATTCGTCGAATAGTATAAACAACTAGCAAAAATACCAGTGCTTCGCGCGGGTTACAAAAAAAAAGTTGATCCTGATGTGGATGACGAAGAAATTGTAATTGTTTGATCACTTTGAAACTTTTCCAGTTGGTAAAAAAGGCACATGCTGGTTACAAATTATGTTATAACCTGCTACCGTCGCTTCGCTCCGGAAGCCTTGCATACGTAACGTAAAAAAACGCTTTATTTCTTCAAAAAAAGCAAATTACATCAATTAAACTAGAAACTGAAACTTAGAATTAAGAACACTCATGTCAAATTTCGTGTTTGCAATTCAAGTGGTTTCGGAGATACTCATACCCTTGGAAAATGTTTGCCTTCCTGCTTACACCCCTTAGGATCCGAATATCGAAAATTCGTTGAATACATATAGTTTTAGATTTTGACAATGAACACTCATATCAAATTTCGTGTTTCTAACTAAAGAGGTTTCACAGATATGCGTACCTTTCAAAGAATGTTTGCCCCCCCCCCCCATTTACACCCCTTAGACCGGATCCATGCATTATTCTGAGATGAATGTGAACCTCCGTGCCAACTTTACCAATTTTGGTAAAGATCCGTTGAGAAATGATGACGTTGTTTCAAGACGCGCTTATTATCTACATATCAAGTTTCAAGAAGATCCATCCAGCAGTAAGCTAATAAACTGAAATTGTTTTGAAAACGATATGAACAAGAAAGATTTCTAATAACCTTGATTTAAATTTCGTATAAACTTTTTTTTTAAAACTATTAATTAAAGGAATCATTAAAATTTTATAACTACACAATCAATTTTGAATTCATAAGCAGGAGTGAAATTTGTTTTGATATACGGCGTTCTTTACAAAATTCAAGATAATATACTTAAGAAATTTGTTTAAAAACTTAAAAAGTCCAATGCCTACTTTTCCTTTGTTTTTTTGTTTTTAATTTTATACAGAATCTGCAAATTTCAATACGAGAAAATAATTTTTCCTATATACAAATATTATTAAATTCAAATGAGTCCAGATCTGGACTATTAGGAGGATAGATGAAACTCTTAAAAAGCTTCTGTTCTTGACTTTACTTCCCTTCAATATTTGTTAAGTTATTGAGAATGAAGAATTAAATGAACAATGGAAGATATTAGATACTTTTACATCATACAGATGTCCTACTGGATGCGTAAAACTTGCAAACGATAGCTATACCCACTTCAAATTTCAGTAATAAATGACTTCGGAAATAACTGATATCATCACATAGGCCTACATTATAATAAAATATTTACAACTAGATATATGCTCATCGAATAGTAAAGACTGATTATAAAGTGTTCAATTTTGAGGACGAGAGGCGAGTGGAGACCAAAATAATTATATTCATACTAGCAGCAAAGCCTGTCGGACGACAGGCATAAAAAATCTGAAAAATCATTAATCATTATCAAATATCAACTACAAAGTAAATATCTCCTTATAAACTATATTTTTTGTAAAAACAGCATCAGATCCTTCTATCAGATGTCCTTGATCTATTCAGTCAAGAATTTTGATTTTGACGTCGCAAGCACGAAGTGCTCAAGAAATAGCAACATATAACTTTCCATGACTAAAAACAGGCTCTGGTAAATAAATACCAACCATATCTAAAGTTTGTCCTTGTAAATAAATTTTACTAAAAGTAAGAATGGAATAATTATTATTTTTGATTCATAACGCCGAAAGGCATAAAACTCACCTTTGTAATCTAAATACTACGCTAACTTGTGAACGAAGCTTCTACGGCAAAAATGGTTTTGAGGTTCGAAATAAACGTAATAAACTAAGTAAGTATGCCAAATTTCATTAAAATGGATGCAGTGGTAACAAAATTATTTAGTTTTGAACGTATGTTTTGTTAGAATTTCAGTTGGCTAGGCTAGTTCCCAAGGATATAATTTCATGGAAACAATATGGAATGACAAAATGAACTAATATTTCATCCAATTTGAGTACCCTTAATTCAATGGTACCATTGAGAACCCTTGGATCTATCTTAATAGCTTAATTATATCGAGTTACAGACAGACAGACGAACTTAGCCAATTACATATGTTTTATTATTATTTTATTTATTTTATTTATTACATTTATTTTATTTGATGATTTGATTTGATGATTTAATTGATTGATGATTATTTTAAGTTGGATCCTAGATAAGAAATATGCCAAATGTTAAGAAAATCCGTTTAGAATGAACAAACAGACAAATTAAAAAGAAAAAAAAATCAAGTAAAATAATATTCGCATGTTCAGTCAACTATGGAAATTTTTTTACCTTAACGAATAGTTACTTGAATTTACAATTGCCCAATTATCGCTAAAGCTTCAATAAGCTTTTGTCTTCTGAAACTTTATAACTAGGATTCGAGTTACAGCTATCGATCTCTAGACAATGAGATAACCTAAACTCGAAGAAATCTGAATAGCTGATACCCGAGTAAAACACTGATATTTTTCAATTCAATATTGTAGGAGAAAAAGAAAGCAAATATCTTTTTCAGTTTTTTTTTTCTTTTGATAGCAACTGAAGGGTAGACGTTCGATCTAAAATGTGTACAGAATTTAATAAGTATCCTAGTGGGGAAAAAAAAAGGATTTGAAGAAGACAAGACAAGATAGGTTTAAAGTTTCAATATCGTTCCATCCGTCCGTGATTATGGTAAATCGGGAAATTTTTTATCTTATGAAGCTGAAACTTTTAGGTTTTAGATTATCGTGTGGTTTTAGATCAATAGGCATGACTCCTATTAATTTTGATGGATTGACTTGTGCCTACGGAGTTAGGCGCCAAAATCTAGCAAATCTAGGCGATATATCCCCAGTAATTCAGTAAAAACAGTAAGTCCCCTAAGAAGCTGCAACTCGAATGATAGATGGATACTACTTAATAAGATTTTGATATAAATCTATTGATTTTGTTTATGGGTAATTTTTAAAGTAAAAGAAGAAAGAAAAGAAAATATTACCTAAAAATATCCATTGCAAATAATGATTGAGAATTAAAAGTAAATCAATTATTATTTTTAAACAAAATAAGTGCACCTTCAAAGTGATTAAAAGAAACTAACAGTTGGCTTACGAAGTAAGATTATTAAACAAGAATGATAGCATAAAATACGACATGCTATTACTCAAACAATGACATGAAAAGAAAGGTAGTGTATTTTGTTTTGTTACAAGGAATATCCACATGTTTTTTGTAATCGAGTTCGGTACATTGTGGACTGTACTGAAGTCCAGTTATATTTTTCTGGAAGTTATAAGAAACAGAAATAAGGATGTAAAACAAGAGAATAAGTTAAATGCAACCGAATGAAAACATCTTTAAACGTACAGAAATTGTCTACGAATAAGAATGAAAGGAAAAATTCATTCATTCATAAGGTTCAGCCGAACGGCAATCGGACATATTTCAAATCATGAAAGATCAAAAAGTTTTGCTATGGAAATGTAAACTTCAGAGGAATGGAAATTATGTATGGAATGCTGAAATCTCTGCAGATAAAAAAGTAAAGGTAGAAGAAATAACATACATTTCTTCAGAGAAACTATCGATTCCAAAGAAGATTAACAGGATAAAAAATATGACTTTTTCCTAGAATTGTTTAAATGATTATTACATAATAAAGGAAGATACGATTAAAGTTTAAAGTCAATCATTTTGTAAATGATCTAAAGATTAAAGAAGAAATACTTATTTTTTCCACTTTAACTTAAATGTATTAAGACTAGTTAATATTTAACAGTAATTACGTAAATAGAAGAATAAATCAATTCTATTAATTGAAAATTATCGACTCAAGTTAATTCATTTCTGTGACTGATTTCCTAATTTATTTAATATTTATTTTTTCTATTGCTACAATACTTCTATTTGTTTAGAAGTTAACATGTACCAAATTTTTTTTTTTAATAAGTCACAATTAAACAGCATGTAATGGTACGAAGTGGACTCATAACAAACTGTTAAATGTAACATTTTTGATAACTAGAAGGCTGAACATAAATGGTATATTTACACTAGACACTGTCTTCTGCACTGATACAAATTGGACCAATGTACATAAAGAGAGTAAAGTAAAGTGACAATTATTTAAGTTGGAACTTTTTGATAATCTATCTTACCATTTAGGCCTACAATGAGGAGGTAATTTATCTTCTTAGTACCAGCATCTATATTTCACGTTAAGCTCCTGATTTATTATGTTAATTTGTTATAAAGATTTACGGAAGATTACAATGAAATGGGTGAAATATCCTAAGTGAACTTTGTTTCAGCAAAACCTTTCGAATTCCCAATACACTTACGTTAAACTTCGGAAATTTTACACATGCAATGCATTCTTCATTTCATAAATCGAAACAGTTCATCTTCTCAACACCATAGGTCGCATAATCAAGATGGTGGCTAGATTACTTCCTTATGAAGATAGGGAGTTTGATGGAGGTTTTTCTCCTTCAAGCACGTTAGAATCCATTCAGCAACTGTTAGGTAGTCTTTCTCTACTGTGATTTTGCGTCCTTACACCACTTACGGAAATCTAAATTTTATTTCAAGAAATTACTCTATCTAAGGCAGAAATGCTTTTAAAGTAAATTTTTGGGGCTCATTTGATAACTTATCGAACTGGTAGCAAACAGCAATTCGTTTCCTATTATAATTATTTTATTATACGTTGTTAATGCAATAAATGTGGCTGCCCACTTATTTTTGGATGATGACGATATATTTTATGCTTGACCTTACAGAAAGATATAGCTTCAGAAATTACGTATGGAGAGACAAGTTTTTAGTTTACTATGTCCTTTATGTTTACTATTTACTACGTCTACACCCTCACTTGCACCATTCGGGTGACTCTTTTTTAAGGAACACTTTGAATCGAAGGTATCCTAATGTTTCTCAGCTTAGTCGATATAGACAAACTCCTATTTTGTCCAAGTACCACTATTTTCAACTAATTTGCTGATTCGTTCAATGGTCACCTAAAACCGGAAATGGTATGGACGTGAAGTCGGATTTCACGCGAAGTCTGATTTCAAGCGAAGTCGGATTTCAATGCGATATGACTCATTGGAATGCGACTTTCGGTTTGAGCAGTGGAGGGTGTTTACATACATACACACACACACACACACACACACACACACACACACACACACACCTGGAAAATCTTAATAGTTCTTCCCTATTAAAAAGGGGGAATGTATAGGGAGGAATTGAAGATTAAGAGAAAAACTTAGAGAACACCCTTCAAGACAAACAGATGGTTACGAAAGAACAAAAAGAATAGCACTTAATGGCATCAAGAATCCCGTATTCAGAGTGGAATGTCAAATATAATCTAAACGACCAATTAATTGTCAGTTATTTTCCTATCTTGGTCTGAACTAAGCCTTTACAGTTAAAAATATTAAATTTTAAATTTAAAACAAGAGTGAGTGCTGATCACAAGATTTTATTAATAATTTACCTGATTCGTAAAAACAAACAAATATCAGTTACCCTAACCAATAAAAGTTATACTGTCTCTAATTGAATCAATTCTGAGTAGGAATTTTCAACACCTTCAGAATCTAGTGAGAGCCACCAACCAACCAAAAAAAAAAAAAAAAGACACACAAGCTATTATTTAGCTTTATGTTTTTTGCTTGTCAAAAAACAAAACTCAGTAACCACAATCCCATACTAGTACAGGATCCGAGTAATTTCTGCATACTGAAATTCGGCAAAACAGAACGGGAAATTAGTGCTGCAAAGGAAAGTCGAAATATAAATGTTCATCCGTCTGTGATCACAGTAACTAAGAACTATGCATCCCATAAAGATGAAATTTTAGAGGAAGGTGTAAGTTGTAATTTGGAAGATCTCTATTGATTTTGGTATAGATAGGACTAATAGGTGAGGCGCTAGGGACAAAAACTGCCAAAAATAAATTGTTTTTAGCCCACTAACCGTTTTAATTCAAAAACTTTACATCCAACATTATGCACAAATTTTACATCTACCTTTATGATTTTTGGCGTATATCCTGCAAAGTTAAAGAGTTAGGTGCCAAAAACCCTCCATTCATTGTCCGTCCGTCTGTCTTCTGTGTTTAGGTAACTCAAAAAATACTTGTCCTAAATAACAAACTTTCACAGACAATCTACGTGTTTATAAAAAAATGACATTTTTTGAATTTGGTAAAAATCGGATCAGTAAATAAAAAATATCAATATAAATCAATGATTTTTATTTTTCCTTT
>JAFIDM010009631.1:288104804-288116533 GCA_023159025.1 Thereuonema tuberculata | reverse complement strand
AAAGTATCAATTGGAATAAAAAAAGAGAGTCAAGAAAGAAAGAAGCACTATTTCTATTAGGTAGAATACTGAAAAATCACTATTTTGTAATTCAAAAACCATCACTATTTCTAACTCGAAAACCACTGAAAAGTATCAATAGGAATAAAAAAAAAAGAGAGTCAATTAAGAAAGATGCACTATTTCTATTAGGTAGAATGCTGCTCAGAAGTTAGACATCTTAGCCATTAGACAACGAGGCCTACATTCTAATCTCTAAAAAGATAAAAATATATCATAGATATATGAGTTACACGCTGGTTCTAAAAGCAGTCGTAGATTGAGAGAATATAGAAATCAAAAATTAAATTAAAAAAAAAATTAAAAATTTTAGTTTTAGTTTCCTTGATGCAATTTGTGTGTGTGTGTGTGTGTGTGTGTGTATGTGTGCGTGTGTGTGTTTTAATAAATAAAAAGTTTAATCTGTTACATAAGCGAGGCTTCCGGAGCGAAGCGACGGGTAGCCGACTAGTTAGTGATGAAAAGAAAAGAACAGAAGAAGTTTTAGACACTGAAGAAAAGGAAAATGAAAGCCAATGTTCTTTTAGAATCAAAAGCGGAAGCCAGTTCTTTGGAACCTAAGACAGAAATCGATTCTGAAAGCATTTGTATTTATTCTAAAGATGCTACAAACTGGTCAATGCCTGTAACAGATAACATCCGACTTGAAATCATCAAGCAGGTAGTGAGACAATCAACACACTTTTGTTTCTATTGAGAGACTGGGAGAACATCCTAAAGGATCACATCGTAACCCAACGTCTTCAACTTTAGCAAATGGATCATAATATATTCGGAAGTGGATGATATAATCTACATCGAAAATAAGCTCAATTGCTTTTGTTTTCGATTCTTTGCATCTATGGATGATATGAGCAATAAAATTGTTTTCGGTTTTCAACAGTGATGGAAATTAAATCCGAAAATTTCAGAACACTTTCTCGGAACATTTGTCGAATTTGGAAAAATGGAAAACCCTTGCAGTTAGGCTGAAAGTGAATAAAACCTTTGACAAAGAAAATCAAAATATCATCAACCAAGAGGCCAAAAAAGGGCGGGACATTTTATATCGACTTTTGGATATTTCTCTATTTTTTAGCTCCACAAAACCTTGCATTTAGAGGCCACAGCGTATTCTTTCAGAGAACAGAGGCAATGCTTAGAGTTGGTAAAGTTGATAGCAAAATACGATTTCGTATTGAAGGAACACTGGTTGAAACCTCAAGAATCGGCAAGTGGACCAAAGAGAGTGCCTTCTTACTTTCGAAAAGGAATCCAGAATGAGTTTATTTCTCTTTTAGGCGATCTCGTAAAACAGAATATTATCGAAGACATCAAAAAATCTAAATCACTATTTTGAAATAATATTTGATAGTACTCAGATAGCAGCCACACTGATCAAATGAGTGAAATTGTAAGATATGATCATATCGAAGGAGATCTCGTAGAGGTTCGAGAATCTTTCTTAGGTTTTCTTCTCGATATCAGAAAAGACTACAACCGATATATCACAGAGCATCCTACAACAGCTGGAAAAAGATGGACTCAACTTTCAATTTTGTAGAGCTCAGGGCTACAATAATCTCGCCTCGATGTCTGGTATTGACGGTAGAGTTCAACAGAAAATCAAAGAGATCAACCCTACAGCCTTGTTTACTCCGTGTCCGAATCACTCTTTAAATCTTTGTGAAGTACATTCATTCGCGTACGTTCCTTCAAGTGTAATCTGTTTTGGTACTGTAGAGAGATTATATTCTTTCTTTTCTGTCCCCACCCGTAGATGGGAGGTATTTTTACCAAAGATTGGGAAGAGTTTAAAAAAAGATTGTCTGATACTCGCTGGAGTGCTCATCACGATTCTGTCAAAGCTGTAAGAAAAATACAGAACAACTAGTGAATACATTACAAGAAATGTGGGAAATTTGGATACTAGATCAGCAGCAAGCATACTTATTCCCCCATTATGCGACTTCACATTTGTAAGTTATTTGGAATTTTGGAATGCTATTTTACAAGAAGTTAATTTGCAAATGCCGAAAATTACACTGGATGTCGGTTTAACGAAAATAAAAGCCTGTAAACATTTTTTGTTGAAGAAAGAAGCACGCTCGTCGATAAGGCTTTAGACTTTGGTACTCAAAATGGGTATTCAATGGGCATTGATTCTAAAAGACCCGGTAGACGAAAAGTAAAAAAAATATAACCAGGAAAACTATCAAATGATGCAGACTTAACATCACAAGATGATTTAATATTGTTCAATCAAAGTTTCGTAATGAAAGCCTCAGATAATGATTTAGAATCAATTGTAGAAAAGCTCAACCATGTATACGTTGAGTTTGATAAAGAACAAGTGGTGCAAGAAGTAAAAAGATTTCGACGACATACAGGCGCTACTTATACTACCACAGAAGCAGCAGCATGGACAGCCAAAGGTCTTCAATTTATCGTTAAATGGTACTTTACTGAATCCATTCCAAACATATTTCTCCATTTTACAGTATTTCGTAACAACTTGTGTCTCTGTGGCCTCGTGCGAAGGAAGTTTCGCAAAACTTAAATTAATTAAAAATTATCTGAGATCAACGGTGGGTGAAGAAAGACTGAAGAAAAACTTGGCGATATTGTCTATAGAAAAAAAAAATATCAACCACTTTGGACTTCGATGACATAATAGATAAATTCAGTAAAGTGAAGGCTCGAAAACGTGATTTAACTGTTTAATTACTTACCGTATATGCTCCAATAGAGGCCTCCGGCATTTATTTCAAAACTAGCCTCGGCTCCCGGCGCTTAATAGAGACCGGCTGCTATTAGAGGCCGGCCATTATTAACAAAAACCTTCAGAACGCAATATTTTTACACATCAATACCGCCTAATATTACAAACAGCTACTTTATTTGAATTTCACATAAGACTGTTAAAGATAAATGTCTTTCTGTACCTTTCGCTGCTATTCGTTGAACGAATCCGCAATGACGGGCGGCCGCCACACCGGAAGTTTATTTCGCGTATTCCACCGCGCGAATCTTAAAGGCAATGTCAAATGATCGTTTCGGCGGCATTTTGTAAGGCAATGTACCGTAAGGTATTACGCACGACTATAAAGATACGGACGCTTACACTAGTACCGGTAGGCAAATATCTCTACTGTTAGAGACCGACTGCTGTTAGAGACCGACTGCTATTAGAGACGGCTACCACTTGGACGTGTCCCCTCTGCAGCCCGGCGCTTATTAGAGACCGGCGACAATAAGAGCCTCGGCGTTTATTGGAGCATATACGGTAGTTTTAATTTGCGTATAATTTCTTTTCTTGTAAGTAATCGTATTTTCTTTGTTATGTATAGTTATGTAAACCTTTGTCGTAAGTAAAGTTATTTGTTCAAATGAAAGGCTGATTTTCTCATATGTCTTTTTTTTTCTGTTTTGTTAAATGATATACGGTTAAATATCTTCTTAGTTCTTAAAAAGGAACCTCAAAATGAAAGGCCACCCCGGGTCTCAGTTCGCGATAGCCGGCTGCTGGTTACCGCCTTCCCTAATTGAACGCTTTCTCCCATCGAACATAAAATAGGAGTAAAAGGAAATGTATTCATTATTTTTTTAAAGTTGGGATGATTCATTATGATAACAGCGTTAATTCAGATGTAAACGGTGATACGATATAGTAATTTTTGTTTAACAGCACGTCTGCAATTCTGCTAAGATTACCAATTAGTAATAGATTAATCATTCCAGGTAACTCAGTGACATCGATTATTGAAAAACTGAACTGTGGTAAATATTTCGTGAATGAATCTAAAAATAATATGATCTTGTGTATTACTGAATTATAATTCCTTATAGCTTATTATTATTATTTTTGTAAATTCAAATATCAAATTTCATTTTTAAGTCAGTATCACTTGTTAATCGATTTATTTTATTCATATTTTGAATAACTGCTGCAAATGGAGTTCAGGCATTATTGGAAGTTATTTTACTTCCTTATAAGGCAAACTACCTTTGATACCAACCAGTTTATATTCTGCGTACTAAGTTAGGATGCATCTTCAATTAGCAGAGTCCTCTGAACACTACTGCATTTATAACGCTTATTACTGTTCAGTATGTACCTATTTCGCTGGGTTTTTTCACAGAGTTCTTGAAATAGTTTACTTAAAAGAACACAAAGCATTCTAAAAGTGCAGAAAATCGATAGTTTTCCTGCAAGCCCTAACGCACTTGTTCTTTAAGCTCATCTCAGCATCGGCATTTGGATGCTTTACTTGAAAGATGGCTGCAATCAAAATAATCTATATATCTACTTTATTAAAGAAAAGTTGATTTTTTTTTTCTGGCCCTATCTCCTCCGAAACCAAGACATATAAATACAAATAAGGTGAAAAGTGTTAGGTAAAGTATTGAGGATGCTCCTATTTTCATTTTTATCTACATAGGTCAACAGGATATTCCGAGACATCCCAGATCTCCGAGATGCTCACATTTTCATTGTTATCTATTTGGGACAACCGGAAGTCACGTGACTTCCGATCAAACATGAAATCTCCAAAACGCGCTCGCGGGTTGTGAGAAGCGGTCGCGGTCACGGGTGGTGACAAAATTATCTCAGAATCCAAGATCACAGGTTTGCTAATATATATATATATACTGTTTATAAAAGAAAATTGATTTCTTTTCTGGCCCTATCTCCTCCGAAACCATAAGACACAAATAAGGTGGCAAATGTTAAGTATACTATTGAGAAAGCTCACATTCTCATTTTTTTTTGCGTGGGTCAACCCGACGTCCCGGGACATCCCGAAACATTCCGGGTCTCCGAGACGGTCTCCAATGCTGATATTTACATTGTTATCTATGTGGGTCACGTGACTCACGATCAAACATGAGGTCTCCGAGACGCGCTCGCGGGTTGTGAGAAAGTGGCGGCGGATGGTGTGAAAATGTCTCAGAATTCACTTTTACAAGTTGCAAGTTAAAAAAAAAGAGGTTTATTTATTGATATTTAAGTAATTCCTCTATATCTTGTCTAAAAAAAATTATAATATATCTTTTTAACTTCTTTCGAAAATTTAAAGATTTAGATTATTCCTCTAAAATGTGCGGAACTACTTAATGGGAATAGCGTTAATTATCACTGATTTTTAGAGAATATTCCGCGTGATTGTAACATTTTTTACTCTGGTTTCCTAGGTCTTCCGATATAACTCGCATTGAACACATCTGCAACATCGCGTAGTGTTGAAGCCTGCTATGAAAACTTAGAGGATCGAAGATACGGTATCTATATTTGTTCTACACAATATATCGCGGAAACTGCTTGTATAGCTTTGTATATGGGACTGAACTACAGCGTATTTCGCGATCTATATGATATTATAATAATAATTTCAATCCATTTGTTCTGTAAATGAAATGATATATTCCCGACGAATCTATTGGGTGAGTGCAAAAGTTCTACCCGTTTTTATTACTCATAAAGAAGAGCACATAAACGCAAAATGAACAGTACCTATTATTGTGCATAATCCCCATTGCTATCTAGGACTTCTTGCCATCTTTCTGGTAGGAGATGAATCCCACGGCGGTAAAATTCCGGCGGTTTCGAGTCAAAAAAGTCTTGGATGGCAGTTTTCACAGCATCAAGATCATCACAGATTTTCTGACTTAAGGAATTGTTCAACGCACGAAATAGGTGATAGTCAGTTGGTGCCAAATCAGGAGAATAGGGAGGGTGGGGTAAAACCTCCCAACCAAAGCCCAGTAACTTTTGGCGAAATGATGACAGCAGCATGTGACCTGGCGTTACCGTGATGAAGGATAACACCGCGACGATTGATGAGACCTGGCCGTTTTGCTACCAAATTTGAATGCAGCCTGTCTAACTGTAGACAGTAGAAGGCAGCATTGATAGTTTGGTTGAGTGGCAGGACCTCCCAGTGAATTATTCCCTGTACATCCCACCACACACTCAATAACACCTTCTTGGAATGAAGTTCAGCTTTCGAAGTCGAAGCAGGCGGATCATGAGAGCGACACAGTCCCATGACGCTTTACATAATCCACATCTCATCTCTTGTCACAATTCGTGATTTTTGTACTGGGAAAGCAAGGAAAAAGTTGGCGATTCGGTCATCCCGTTGCTTAGCTGTCAGATTATGTGGAACCCAACGATCCAACTTTCTCGTAAAACCCAACTTAATCAGCCGTCTCTCGACCATTGTCCGGTGTACGTTGAAGGTCTCCGCTAATTCTTGCACGGTTGGGTTCGGGCTGTTCCTTAGGGCTTGGTCAATATCGTCCTCTCCAACGTGTGATGGCCGTCCATTCGTAGCCTGACCTTGGCAGCTTCTGTCTCCTTCCCTAAATTTACGAAACCATTGACGACATGTGCTTTCGTCTATTGCATCCTCCCCATAAACTTGACAAACATTGCGACATGCTGCGGCTGCCGTACTCTTTTAATCGTTTTAAAAAAAAACTTTTTTTTTTTTTTTTATTACTTCAAAAATTTTCCACTTGGGAAGGAAACCTGGTTGTCACTTTTAATGTTTTTTAAATTCAATATTAATGTAATTTTTAATTTTTAAAGTTTTAACTTTTATCTTTTATTAAATTATTTAGTCAAGTGTACAGGTGTTAATAAGACTATCCATTGTTATTATTAATAGTTTTATGTATATCCAAATGCATGTATCTTGTAATAAAGGGAAAAAATGTATTTATTAATAATTAGTCCGAACCCGTTTCATAGGGATCACAAATGCCTAACGGAACTGTACTATAACTGCCTTTCTTCTTTTTGTTATAAATGTATAAAAAAAAATATAATACTAATATAAATACATAATAATAGTATAATTTTTATGTTGCTGAAACTGACTTTATATTATTCGGTGTCCCAGCAATTATAAGGGTAATTATTCAAGTTCCCCCATCAAAGAAAGTTGATGATATAAGCAAATGATGACGATGACTTCCTCATGCGTGGAAGTCCATGTGACAAACGTTATTCTAAAGATGAATAAAACAAACCAATTAATATGTGAACTTGATACTTAAAATAGTAAGTTTATGTTTGTAGAGTAAAATATTAATTATCCGGGGTAATTGGGAGACGCTAGAGCCCAGAAAAACGGTTAATCCAAATTCCATTTTATTGGGTTAAACACATTAAAAAAAAAAGAAAAATCTACATAAGATAGCCATTCTATAGTTTTGGTCCTATAGAAGACTACGATTGATCCGACACTCACGGATAATTAAGTCCCGTTTAATAGTGTTTTTCCTGTATTAAAAATAATAATGTACAATAAGGATTTATAATCAGGCAAATGAAAAAAATTGATTCGTTGATTTTTCGTTCAGACAAAAAAAGACTTCATTTTTCCTAGGATTTTCATCATGCTGAAATAGAAATATCATTTTTCGTTACGTTTAATTTAGATTAATTAAAGAAATAATTAGATATGATTATATATTTATTTATTTATTTATTTATTACAAATATTTTAATATATGACTTAAAAATAACTTGTTTATTATTATTATGTAAAGTTTCAAACCTTGAGTTTCCCCAGCAAAGACAACATGACGGATCAAGGACCTAAGCACACATTGCCAACTGTAAAAAAAAAATGTGCAAGAATATGATTAGGGATATATGGTTAGGATATGATATGTGGAACATAAATTTTCTAACTATGCGTGTTGTCTTGAGTACCACAACCTTCTGGAGTTAAGTGTTTTTGTGAAGTCCTAGAGTGCTGAGACTGTGGTGCAATATGTGAGGCATCAGACCAGTGGCGAACCGGACGATGCACACTGGGGTATTTGCATCAAAAAACCGGTCAAAAGTCGATTTTGCCAAAATGACCCTAACCAAAAAGGAATCTCTGACTGAGTTAGTTTAATAGTTGGAGGATAATGGGACGACTTGCTTTTCCCCCCTCCGCGCCACAATGGGCATGCGCTGTCAATCCGAAGTCCATCATGTGGTGATGTGCGCTTGTCAGTTCTCTACGTTTATTGTGAAATAGCAATTTTGGGAGTGTTTTTGTTGGTTTTAAGAAACAGTGTCATTTTTTTTAATATGGAAGAACCTGAAGCAGATATGTACTGATATTTAAGAAATTGTTTTACTTTCATAACGTTAATATTTATTCAATTACTACAGTTTGAATGTAGACGTACTAATTGTAAATTTGCAAACGAATTTCTCTGTAACTCGAAGGAATTTGTTATATTTCAGTGTGAGTCCCGGTATTTTTTTTCAGGTAAATAAAAAGAGGAAAGCTTTAACTTCATAGTACAAAAAGAATTAGGCGCGGAATAGCGCAGATGTTAATGTTAAAGAAAAAATACATACCTACGGCCAGACCTATTTTTTCGAGAGCTTTTAATTCTGATTGTTTTTATGTTTAATAGGTCCATCTGAGGTCAAAGTTATCACCCGAAAACAACTTTATGATATTACGCAACATCGTAAAAATGAAGACATGAGCAAAAAATTAGAATATTTAGAATTTTTTTTGCTAAGTCGAGAGAATGACTCTGAAGAAGAAAAAAAAACAGTTTAAGCACAAACTGCCCTACATAAAGTCAGAGTTTAAGCGCAGATGGACCGCTGCACATAAGAAAAATGGACATCTTTTTAAAAAACAATGAAAATTGGCTTCAAGGTGCTTTTGAAATTTACAGCAACAGCTCGATCTGGGCGGCCAAAGAAGTTATTCGATGATTTAAGCGATCGAAGTAAAAGACGGAAGACCGAAGAACTCCGCAGTACTGTTGAGACAGAGCAATTGACGTTTGCTACTCATGTGAAGTTGCGAGCTGAAGGCAAAACAGATGCATCCAAAGTATTAAAAGGAATTATTTCGAGAGCGACGAAATGTAGGAAGGCCTATAAGCGTATACAAGAAGAAAGACCACGATTGACACCGTTGCAAGCACTGGCAATGTTCGTTGAAGCTGGGCTTTCGAGAAAACAATATTACTGTCAATGTTCGATGCCAAGGTGGGCAGTGGCGGATTTAGCACTTGAGAGGCCCTAGGCGCAATTCAATTTTGAGGCCCCCTCTAAATATTTTCACTACCCCTACACAGTGGCGTACCAACGCTACCACAGTGGCGCTACCTTTGGGGGCCCGGGGCGGGAGTTCCATTATTCCACAATCAAATAAAAAAAAAAAAAAAAGGAAATACTTCTTGGGTGGATGAGGCCCCTAGGCTGACTGGTGGGGCCCCCTAGGCTTGCTTTTACAACCAAAAAAAAAAAAAGGAAATCTTGCTTTTACAACCAAAAAAAAAGGAAATCTTGCTTTTACAACCAAAATAAAATAATTTGTTTTTATTTTGAGAGCTAAATTTTGAGGCCCCCTTGATTTATGAGGCCCGTGGCGCGCGCCTCCTGCGCCTATGCGGAAATCCGCCACTAAAGGTGGGCAGTGCTGCCACCCATACTACATCAACAATGAAGTGTTATATCTGCGGAGCCATAACTAAAGATTTCAATAATTTATCAAAGGCGAAAGAAATTAAGCAAGACACATTGAGATTTGGCTTTTTAATATTGCATGCCAGAATATGATTGTTTGAGAGCTTGCTCCATTTGTCCTATAAATTGACAGTTAAAAAATGGCAATTAAGAGCAGAAAATGACAAAAATGTTGTAAAATATAAAAAAAATAGTATTCAAGAAGAGTTCGGAAGACAAATTGGACTAATCGTAGATGTTCCTAAGCCTGGATTCGGCAACTCCAATGGTGGGAACACCAGCAGAAGGTTTTTCGCCGATCCAAAAATGTCAGCCTAATGTGTTGAATTTATCGTTTAAAAGTGATTCTGGAAGTATTGTCAAGTGGCCACAAAATAGACACCGAAAAATTTGCATCTTATGCGATGGATACTGCTAAACTTTACATTCAGCTATATCCACGGTATCCAATGACACCTGCAATGCACAAAATACTCATACATGGTTCCACAGTTATAAAGAATGCTTTGTTGCCAATAGGACGGCTATCAGAAGAAACAGCTGAAGCCCGAAACTAAACACTTTCGTGTTTACTTCCAAAATTTTGCAAGGAAATATTCCAGAGAAGCATGCAACTTAGACGTAATAAATCGACTGCTTCTCTGTTCAGATTCACTTTTAAAAGCATGAGGCCTCTGCCTAGAAAAAATACGAAACTGAAGGAAACTATACAAATGCTAGTGCCATCTGAACCTAACATATCTGTAGAGAAAAAAGCTGATACTTTGTCCTCAGATGAAGCAGACGTATCTTCAGATGAAGCTTCATGATTCTCATCTTCTGATTAAAATTAAAAATTGTATTTTTTTCTCTCTAAAAGTGTCAAAATCACCTTAGAACTCCTTCAATTTGTTTGTTAGCTCACTTTAAATAGATTAAGTGCAAAAAATAATTTTGACCGGTTTTTTTGTACAGATACCCCACTATGCGATGGGTACAACACGTAGTCGCTCCTGCTTCCACTGCTTCTGGAGCTCGTGCTAGGTCGATATATTTACTGATCTTGTCTGTGTGAGTTTTCTGCATGTTCTTGCTGATAGGCACTGCAATATCAATGAGATAGGTCTGTTTGTTAACCTTATCAACAAGTGTGATGTCAGGTTTGTTGTGATGTATGGTTTTGTCTGTGTGAATGGGGCGGTCCCATACACCTTATGTGAGTGTAGCACTAATACGGTTTGTGGTGTATAATACGGGATCGTATTTTAATTGAGTGTCTGTGTGCTATATATTGATGAACGATCGACGCTACCTGATTGTGTCGATGGAGATAGTCTGTTTGGTAGAGAAGTGGACAGCCTGATATTTTAATCGATCGTCTCATGTGTAGTGTGGCATTTCCTGCATGTGTCGTCATGCGTGTGTGCGTCGTGTAGAATGTGTTTCTTGTAGTTGCGTGTGGGGATGACTTGGTTCTGTATTTCCCTTCGGTCTCCCCAACAGCTCACCACTCGTCAGCCATCTGTTCGACGCTTCCAAGTCGACATGAGGCTGACTGAGTTCGTGGCGATGTCTGCCGTGAAGTTCCTTACGAGCCCATGATTCACGCAGCTGCTGAGTGTGGGTGTCGGGGTGATGAGCGGATTTCGAGGTCCAGGGGTGTGAGGTGTGTGTCAGCCTTGACAGTGGCTGAGTGTAGTGAGGAGTGTTGTATTCTTTGGTGGAAATGTTTCCTAAGTACTTGTTTTTCGTGTAGGGTGATGAGGTTGATGAGTCCTCGGCCTCCCTCCTTGCGGGGAAGAGTCATCCTTTCCGTAGCGGACTTCGGGTGGTGCATGTTGTGTTTCGTGAATATAGTGTGTATTGTGCGTTGTAGTGCTTCGAGTTCGGTGTTTGTCCATGGAATTATGCCGAACGAATAAATTAGTGTGGGGACGTCAAAAGTGTTGATGACTTTAATTTTATTTTTGGTGTTGAGTTGTATTTTGAGGATATTGTGAATGCGAGCACAGTATATGTTATTGAGTGCGTTTTTGATGTTTGCGTTGTCAATGATGCGCGCTTGCTGGAAGCCCAGATACTTGTAGGTTTCTCCCTCTTCCATGGATTGACCAGTTCAAAACCCTCCACGTTTGAAGTTGTCCCGCATGTTGTATATAGCTTGCGGCAGTGGCTTATATAGAATATATTTTCGGGGGGGGGGGGGGGG
>JAFIDM010009631.1:288082594-288103591 GCA_023159025.1 Thereuonema tuberculata | reverse complement strand
AATCCGAAAAAATCGAGGTTTTTAAACCTCTCTGATAAATTCTGCCGTATACAATTACTGCATTTCAGTATAAACTTCATTTCTGCATGAAAGAAACTCGCAATACTCTGATATTAATTGAGTATGAGCCTGTCTTCAAAACTAATAGACAGATAAAATTTTCGACGCCATTTTTTTCATGGGCGTGGTTTCACAACTGACGTGTTCGAACGCTGCCCTGTGATTGGGTAATCCCCAGTGACGTCGATGCAACTTTCAGAGTTGCAGGTGTCAATGCAACTCGAGTCGGATGACAAAAGTTGCAAATAAATTGCATAGAAAAGTGCTAAGCACTTTTTACATCAACTCGTGACGTCAAAATCGCGCGACTAAATTGCAGAAAAATTGCATGATGTTCGCACGGCTTAACTACTACCCGGCTAATTCGCATAATAGGTAATTTCGCCTGTTAGCCGTAACATAGGTACTTTTATTGTGTTGTGTAGATTATTTGTACTTAATATTGCAATACGTAATACTTACGCTGCGAAGGCTCAATGTTCTTTTCTTGTTCTTCTTTACGATTAGATTCTCTTTCTTCAATGAGATATTTCGATAGAGATCCACTTAGTAATTAGCCTCCTTAGCCTTCGCCTTTTTTAACTTCCTTTTTTGAAAGAGACTTGGATTGATTATCTTCACTGTGAAATAATAGTATTTATGTAATACTATGTAATATTTATGTGAATATTCACATTTACTCTTAACAATTGTAACATTTAATTGAAAGATTATAGATTAATAAAGTGTGTTGATTGATTATTTATAAGTTAATATTTCATTATATTAAGGTGACCAACCGTCCTCCTTTTTGAAGCTCTGTCCTCCCTTGAGAAGTGTCCTCCTAAATGTCCTCCTTTTGTAAATTCTGTCCTCCTTTTTGATGTTTGAAGAGCAATATGTCTCCTTTTTGATATGTGAAGTTTAAAACCTTTTTTTTTTTTTTTCGGTTGAACAGATATGTTTACAACGTTTTTTTTTTTTTTTGGTTGAACAAATGGGTTTTTTTTTTTGGTTCATTTTTTTTTCTTCAATTTATTTGCGTTCTCCTTTTCATTTTAGAAAAAATGATCACCTTAATTATATTGGATGGTACTTATTCCGTTGCGAAAGACAACATCAGGACCTGCACGATATCCGATATATTCACCTCTCCAAATGAAAGCAAACTTGTAAATCAATTAACCAAAGAGAGATTTCGTACTATGATTCGGGGATTCCCCTGCGCGAATATACAGTGCTACCAAAGAACTCATACAATAAGGAATTTGCATTCAGGAACACATTTTTTACTTTACTTTGTTTTTTTAAAGATTTGAATGCGTAGAACATGAAAATGAGAATAAAAAGTTAAAGAAAATAATATCTATATAAATTTTTAATGTTAAAGGTGCGAAATCTTCACGTGACGTGAAAACGGTCTCTGATTGGTTTGACGTCACTGGTTTGGCAAGCTCTTGCTTCCTCGTAGGAATTCGTATGCTATCATCGTAAGTTACATTATTTTCAGTTATTATTGCTAAAAAATAGTAAAAATGAATGAAGAATTATTCAAAGGAGATTCCAGCAATCTTCCATCCATTCATACATTGATGATACAGTATATATATATATATTTTTAAAAACCCTGATTTTGTTGGGGCCGAAATGAGAGGCATTAAAGTGATGCGATATTAAAGTCTCGATTTCTGTAAATAAGTATGTATAAATAAATAAACACACGATCAGTATTTTACAGTTAGTTTTGTAATTCTTAAAAGATATAAGTAGTGTCTTTAGGAATGTCAAATTAAGAAATCTGAAACTTATTTCTGATCGCATGAATGAAATTAGCCTAACATTCCGAATGGTATTTCTGTTCTTATTCTGATGTTTTCATTTTATTAGAGAATAAATGTCAACGCAAACAGTTCGATTCTTGTTCTTTGTATTTAAGGAAATGATTAAAATTAAGCAGTTCTATTTATTTATTTATTTATTTATTTATTTATTTATTTTATATGAAACGTTTCGTCAATTATTACAATGAAAATTTATCAATTCTTAGTTAAATAGTGCATTAAAACATTATTTCTCATGTTACCAATTACATTTTTTCCTGAATATAGTAACTTTTTATGAAGTTGAATAGGGTACTCGAAATAAAGGATTCTAATGAAATGTTATTGAAATCAGTTATGGGGCCCAATTGTCGACGGAGACAGGGGCGCCCCCCCCCCCTTTAATCCGCCACTGGCTGTAACTTGTTTTATACATGAACGTTGGAGTAGGGACGGTCCCCGACATCTACAGCCCGCGCCTTGGAAAGATTTGATGGCTGGCCCCGAATAACAGATTAGGTGAATGAAAGGCCCAAAAGTTTTGTATTATCCAGAAGTAAAGAAACTTTTAAGCTAAAGGATATCACTTTACTGACTTCTTCGAAGCATTGGAGATATATAGGCCTCAAGATTCTCGAACATCGCAGTGAAATTGGATGTCTGTCATCCTTTTTCTTTAAAAAGGAGAAAGAAACCGGTCCTTATTTTGCAGTGTAATGTGTGAACCCTAGTCTGGAGATATAACACCACAGAAGAAAGCCAGTCCACTGGACTATCGAGTCCACAGATAAATTACAGTACAACCATTTATATGGATAGCAACCATTGGTATTGTGATTACAATACAAAGACTTGAGCAGGCCTAGTGAATAATAATTCTGTAGAAACGCCACTATTGTATGTCTCTTCCTTTTGTAACAACAAGCAAAACATATGTTACAAACCCCGGCGGCCCCCCCCCCCCCCCAAAGAGAGGCCTGGAAATAAAGAGAAAAAAAATGAGATAAGTACCTTTGTAACGAATAGTCGACAGCCATGATTATTGAGCAATTATTTTAATTTATGTATTTATGTTTGTTTTTTTTTTTTGAGAAAAATGTGTGGGATATATTCGAGAAAATACGGTAACTTCGGAGCATTCCCAGCTAAGGAAAACTTTAATATTATTGTAGAAAACTCATAAAGAAGCCAATTTATCCAATAAAGATTCGTTTTTCTCTTTTTCTTTCTTTTTTTGGTTTACAACAATCAAAAGCAAATTATTTACTTTCGAACCAGTATTTGACATCAAAAAACTGGAATCATATCAGAAATCAGAGTCCTTAACAGGTTTGTCCATGTGACATTTGTTTACCACAAGAGATACGTGTCAGTGACCTTCTTGTGACAGCCTTACTTTTAAGGTGATTATGACAAATTGAGAAAAGGAAAATAATTCAACAAACAATTGACAAATTCATTTATATTTCTCCTGTAACGGAACTTATTTTGTTGTCTGCTATTCTCATTTAATTTATATTCTCATTGTTAATGAAGCCACTTAATAAAAGAAAGATTTGAAAATGGATTTTTTTTTATCTTAAATTAATTTACAGTAATTTATTACATTGAAATTAATTAACTTTCTTATTGGAACAAAATTAATTACTCTGTGACATATTTGTTTCTATATATATATATATATATATATATATATATATTTTTTGAATGGATTTTCCTGAAAAGTGAATCTCATCAAAATACTCTGTCTGTGTGTGTGTGCGCCATTAAAAACTTTTGAACAACTAGATAAGTCTTCTTGAAAATTTTTAAATTTTCATGTACATTTAAAACACATATACAAAAGTTACATCGTCTTCTGTTTTTAAGCCTGTCGATAAAAGAAGAGCTCACTTTTATATATTTATATTTATATATTTTATATATATATATATATTTGTGTGTCAGTGCCTTTACAGAGAACAGCGCATGAAGAAACAAAAATTCCTATAGAAAAGCTTTAGAATCGAAACAATGATATCTAACAATCAATAACATAATTTTCTTATTCATCCATTAATTGCGCATGCCTTGATATGGTTCAAATTAATCGGTTTTAAACAATTTAAGTAAATAATGTGAATTAAATTAATCTTTTTTATTTTTTTTTTCAGAAATGGAAAATGGTAAATTTTATATTTAGCAAATACTAAATATGTAAATAAACGTAGGAGTTTCTTTTTGTAGTTTTCACGACTTTAAATATTTATATAATTTTATATATATTTATAATATACTACCGGGTATCGTCGCTTCGCTCCGGAACCCTTGCATACATAGCATAACAAAAAAAAACAAAAAAAAATTATTTATTTAGCAAATTAATATCGAGATCGGAAAATATACGAGTTCCCAGCCCGTTCCCAGGCCTTCTCCAGATAACTCAGATGTATTGCGGGTTGGCGCCACACACTCTATATCGATAAGGCAACTTTAAGCGAAAGCATAAATCTTCTTTATTCCTATCCCGTGGGAATTTCGAAAAATCCGGCCTTATTCCTTGTCTACATGACTACATCATAAAGTGAACCTCTGTGCAATATTTCAGTTTTCTAGGTCCAAGGGTTTGGACTGGGCGTTGATGAGTCAGTCAGTGAGTCAGGACTTTTCTTTAAAATACTGTATTTTTTTTTTTTTTTAATTTCTTCAGGAACTATTTGAGTTTTTCTTAAGTGTAGCTGCTACGATGTTTCAAATATTAAGAAAAAATAAATAAAATTTTTTATTTTTTTTTTTTTAATTTAAAAACAAAGCACGACATAATTAGACATCTATATTTAATAAAACAATAAATAGTTCAGTTATTAAGTAAATAAATATAAATAACTTAATAAATAAATAAATAAATAAATAAATAAATAAATAAATAAATAAATAAAGTTTGGAAAATCGATCTAAGAAATAAAATTAATTAAAAAAAAAACAAAAAAAAACGCTGAAGATTATACAAATACCATCAATACTTTCAAAGAGAAAAAACAAACCTACTTGAACCTGTTTTTAAGGTACTGCTTTTCTATCACAATTTATCACCACATTGTACATGTACTTCTGAATTCTATTTATTTTGTATTTTTTGGAAACGCCGCAAGCGGAATCGAAAGTGGGAAGCATCGTTTCGGTTTCGATTAGCGTCTTTTCAATTCTCAGTTTCTTATTCTTTAGGTGGATACCATGTTTGTGACTTAGATTCAATCTTAATGTGAGGTAGCTTTCGATTGAGACTACAAATAGACCTTGATTTACGGTGGACTTAAGAGCAAAAAACAATGTACTGATTAAGTCGAAAGTCATGTACAATATAGTATGTTTCAGAAATTATATAAAAAATACAATTACTAAGTCCTACAATATTTTTCAAGTTATTTATATGCACAAAGGTAGGTCAACACTCGAAACACAGAAATAAATATTTGCAGTAAAGTATCACAGTGATGTTGTAACAGTTCATATGTTATTTTTCTTAGAAATCATTTATTCGTATTTTTGTATAAATTATTTATCTGTATTTTATTTAATTTTAATCGTTAACCGTTATTTATTTTAAAACATTCGTTTTCTATTTCCTAATTACTGATGTTCTGTTTATTTTTAAATTCTTTTCCGTTGCAGCCGTTGAATCAGTTAATTAATTTAAATTCATTATGTTGTTATCCAACCATTAAATAAATTTTCAATTTCTTAGCCAATCAAATCAAATCAGGTAAATACTAAAAAATAGAATGTTTTTCGTTTAATAAATTAATTCAGTTTATTCCAGAACTTGACTCGTTGTTTCTCCTCCTCAACGACTCTCTCCCCACAGACACATATAATATATTTTCTCAGAAAAGAGAAACTGTTAGCAATAATATAAAACAATAAACAGTACATCCAAATATCAAGAACATGGCTGTTATTATAGCTGTAAAGTATTACAAATTTAATATTCAAGAGGGTCAAAAGTCGGAACTTAGTTTTGTTCTATCTTTTACTTCCATTTCAGTATAATTTCAAACGAATCTGAATCTCTAATGTGTTAATAGCTTGTCCTAGTGTTGCATTTCCTCTTGTCTACTGGTTTGCAAGACATTTGTCAATGTGTTAATTCAGCTTTTGTATGTGCAACTATTTGAAATGACAGGATTCTCACCACCTCTTTCCTCAATTATCCCTGTTATAAAAGACTTGATAGCTGATATATATTCATGGATGGAGGGAGTTTAAAGAAACAAGAAGTACGAAGAACTTAAAGCATACTTTCCTTAAACTGTCGGGTTTTTTTTTTCTTAAACGACAGAAACAAAAGCCTACATTTGCATTCCAAATTTAATACCGATTGGACAGTAATTTTTTTTTCATTTTCTGAAAAAAATAAAGGAATTAAATCTGCTGTGTTTACTTAAATTCTAAAGAAAGGTAAGAATAAAAATGCATACATTTAAAAGATTCACTGAGCTATTTTGGAAATTTCGTACCAGGAATCCAAGACGGACCGTTTCGTGGTTCATATCTCTCGTCAGTTAGATTCGCCCAGTACTATTAGCTCAGTTATGTTTCAAAGAAACATAAACAAAATACAATATTTATATGCTGCTATTTTGTATATGCTTACTTTACAAATTAATCTTTCATAGGCTACGCGTTCAGCTAGAGGGGATTAATTTATTGTCCTTTTTATTCTTAATTTGTTTTTGTTTTTTTGTTTTTTTAATTCAAGGGCCATTGTTTTGTTTAATCTTGTCTTTTGTTTATGTTGCTTTGGATTATACTGAGCTTTGAGTATTGGGCGAATCCAACTGATGAGATATATGAACCTCGAAACAGTCTGTCTTGGGTTCCCGGCTCAGTGAATTCTTAAAAAATAGATCAGTGAATCCTTTAAATATGTCCGTTTTTATCCTTACTTTTCTTGTTGTTTATGTATTACGCACGTTAAATTTTGCCAAATTATAAATCTGATTAATTTTTTTTTTAATCTTATCAAACCATGCGCAAGGGATTAAGAATATAATATTAATTGTTTCCAACAATGAAACATGAACTGGAATAGGATAGAAATCCATTGTTTAGATTCCAATGATTTCCTTGGAAGTTTTCAAAGACAGTAAGAATTACAAGAGAGTAATAAATATCTTTAAATAGGACAGGCTTTAAGTTTACCTGCCTTGATGACGTCATTACATCTGCTCTGAGGGAATCATATGTATACAGGTGGAGACGAATTGAAGAGAATGGACTTAAAGATATTCGCGATATAACTTCTTACTTTTCAGCGGAATTATCTTCTTTTTCAGAAGAAATTTAGAAAAATATATTTAATGTAAATCAGGGCTTGGTTTTTTTACAGCCCTACGTAGTGCTAATATTGTGATGAGTTTTTATAACTCTATTTATAATTATTTTGCTTATTCTATTTTATCTTATTTACTTTTATATGTATTTTACTGTCCAATCAATTATAATCTAATCAGTTGTAAATTTTAAATTAGAACCGTTAACGATCTTTTATGTTTTGTTTACTTTTGAATTTCAACGGCTGAGGGTTCCCATAATTCCATGTAATTTTAAATCTTCAGTTAATTTCAGTTATTAATCACGTGTTATTTTAAATCACCCAATGAACTGTTAAAGCCTTCAGCCAATGACCGATCATTGTAGATGCTCTATAAAAGCCCTTGTTCTCCCTGAATAAACAGACGAGACCTCAGAACACAGCTGAATAAACAGAACCTAATTAGATCCAACTTCAGTCTAATCTACTTCATTTTTACAAACCAGTGGTCAGATAAATCACCACATATTTTATAAAAGTAAATAACATAAAATAGAATAAGCAAAATAATTATAAATATAGTTATAAAAACTGATTACAATATTTTATTTTATTTTATTTTATTTTATTTTATTTTATTTTATTTTATTTTATGCATAAATTATTATTATTTTTTTTTTTTTTTTTACTGCCGTTTAATTTTAATTTTTTTGCTATTCATTTATTCTGTCACTTTATTTTCTGTCTACCTGATTCGATTGTTTAGTTTTTAGTTTTTTAATTTTTAGATTGTTAATCAAGTATGTCAGCAACGTTTATTCAACAAGTACATGAGACTTATTGACACAAGGAACTTCAGCCTAATCCCTCTAGGTGGAGCTGAGCCATTCAAGACGTCATCGTATGCTAATTACTTCCGCAAGAAAATTTCCATCATAGCCATTTTGTATAAATACTTCCACAACTTGTCACTTCCATGTACTTGAAGATGGTTAGAATGTAACCGAAACCGGGTTGTACTATATTTTTATTTTGTTATTAAATTTAGTTTAATTTAATCAGGTGTGCCGGCTTATTCCTTTGATCCACAGAATTATGAACAGCGCACGTAAAATCTTTCTCTCAACCTCTCTCAATATTGTCACTTTTGAACACTGGGCAGTAAATAAACACTAACAAAATATTTACACCGAGAAAATTGATTCCGATTTATTTTTATTTTTTTTATAATTATAAATATGAAGTTATATCTTTTCTGTTTACATAAATTTAAAAAAAAAAATTGGATCAAACTTCGCTCAATGGTTAGCTAAAATTTAATATTATTCATTTATTAAGACAATGAAATATTAACAGAATTAACTTAATATCCATTGTTGTGATTCCAATGGAAATTTTTGTCGTCTTCCCGAACTGATTTCTCGACAAGAAATCTACAGTAAACTCCCGATTATCCGCGGAGTTGGGTGGCGCGGCAACCACGGATAAGCGAATTCCGCGGATAATCCGAAATAGGACGAAAAAGGACGAAAATCAACACAAAAATGATTTTAACATGTTTTATTACATTAAAATGTTAGTACACACAATATAACCAATTATTTTATTTTATTTTACTTTATTTTCTTACTTTTTAACAAAAAAATCGGTCAATTGTTTTTGTTTTTTCGTGTCGAAACACGAAAATCCCCTACTTGGACGTCACTAACTGTGCCTCTTTTATTGTTTACCTTATTCTAGATTTAAAAAATGTTTGTTGATTCCGTAATTTATTGTGCAGTAAAAAAAGATGGAAATAGGAGAGGTCCACGGATAATCGGGAGTTTACTCGGCCGTCCTAAGGTAAAAGGAAGTAACTACAAATTTTCTGATTTTGCGTTTTCTGCATTTTCTACATAAGGAAGTATCTTATTATCTTAGGAAGTATCTTAGGAAGTATCTTATTCCTAAGCAATTTGGTAGAGATCTGCTGTTAAGTTTGGCCCCTATTTCGATGATCAAAGATAGCAACTAACTCACAATATGCTTATATCTACGGTCAAAGGCAGCAAATAATCAGTTTCCAAATTGCTAGTTGCTTCCTTTTACCTTAGGACGGCCGTACTATTTTTGGAAAAAAATTCAAATATCAAGTTAGATCGCCTTTAGTCCTCGAATATTCACACCAAGTTTCAAGAAAAATCGATTGAACAGATCAAAAGTTATTTTACAGGATATTCTCATACCTACACATAGATTTACCGATAAGAAAGTGAGACTCATAAATTTTCTTATTGAAAGTTAGGCTAAAAATGTATTTTGAATTTACACTTTTCCTGGATTCTACGATTAACAAACTACGCTATGTTATAATGAAAACAGACACTCATAAAATTGAAACATTATGAAAATATACTACAAAACGAGTAGCCGAATTCAAAATGTAGATGATTAATTATTAGCTAATAAAGTACTAAAATTTTTATCCAATTAATCTTTTAACTCATTCTAGGTTGTTTTGTTTGATCTTATATTAGCAAACCAGTGATCACGTGATCTTGGATTCGGAGATAATTTTCTCACCACCAAGGACCGCGACCGCTTTCTCACAACCCATGAGCGGGTTTCGGAGACCTTATGCTTGATCACGTGACTTCTTGGTGACCCATGTAGATAACAATGAAATGTGAGCATCCTCAATACTAGACCTAATATTTGCAACCTTTTTTGTATTTCTGTGTCTTAAGACTTCGGAGGAGATAGGGCCAGAAAAAAAAAAAAAAAAAAAAAAAACTTTTCTTTTATAAATACACTACTGGACAATTGCGAAGGACCCCTAGCAACTACAAAATGGAAGGAACCCACATGTCGACCACTGGAATAGCAGGATACAGTAAGAAGAGGTGTGCGTATGCAAATTTCACCTGACAGTGCTGATAAGAGATTTGAAGGAATGGACGCGTGTGAAGCAGTTGTTGTTCGAAGGGAAAGTTTTACTGGAAACATTAATTGACGAACTTGAAATTTTCGGCGTATCTTCCCGATATCACTTAGATGATTTTACGCGTATTATTGGAAAGATCGAAGAAGGGCGACAAATAACAGATGTTGCCAGGGAGTTCAGCATCGCCCACAGCGTTGTTTCACGGCTGTGGAAAGCTTTTACAACAACTGGAATGTGTAGCAGGCATCACGGGGGAGGTCGTGTTAGAAGTATGACGCCTGCAGAAGTCGGGTACATTGCCCTAACAGCAAAACGGAATCCGCGCACCACAACTCAGCTTCTTGAGTGCTTCTAGTTGGCATTGGTGCACAAAAAAGTATTCGAACATATTAATTTCTCACGACAATGCAGCAAATCACAAGTAAACTGTAATTATAGAAATAACTATGTTTGTTGATATTGAAATATCTATGGAAGTAAGAAGGACCGAACTTTGCTAGTAAAACACTTTTACTAAAACGGCAGTAATGCAGCCACTGCATTACATCAATATCATCCTTTGAATGATATAAAGAAAGAACCTTTATCGCTAAATGGACTGAGGAATATTATAAAGAAATTTGAAGAAACAAGCAAGTTGGATGCTGCTCCGAGTAGAAGACGGTCTATTGCAAGAAGGAATGTGGAAGACGTCGTGCTAACTTTTGCAGAAATCAAGTCGCATTCGGAGCTACCAGTAGTTAGTGCCAACTGCCAGACGCATATCCCGGCAACTCAAGTTCCATGGCCAACTCTCCGTAAAATTCTATAGTCCATCCTGAAATGGTATCCTTATAAAATTCAGATGCTCCGGGTGTTGCAACCACGTGACCCTGAACTTCGCTTTGCGATTTCTGGCGAGAATGCAGCTGGACAATATGTGGCCTTCGAAAATCTTATGGATCAATAAGGCACATCATCCCTACAAAGGGCAAGGAATATTCACAACTGCCAAATGTGGGACTCACATGTCCGAATACTGTGCTTGTATGGTGCGGTTTTATTGCAAATTTTGTAATCGGACATTTTTCTTTGAGAAGATCACGCGTCAAGGCTCCGTGCGTAGATCGATGAATGAACAACATTAAACAGATCTTCTCCGCAGTGAGATTACTACGGCATTTCAAGAACTCTGTAACCTTCATTCAGGATGCGACGCCATCCATATTTCACACACAGGACTAAGCAATTGTTACATTTGGTGAGGACAGAGTTATTTCTCGAACTTTTTCCAATGCTTGGCCAACACGATTCCCCGACCTCAACCCAAGCGATTTGTGATTATGGGGTTATTTGAAAAGCCAAGTTTACTAAGGAATGTTGAATCGGTTGCTGAACTGAAGGCAAGAGTAACACAACATGTTTTGCCATTCCCCGAAACATGATTCAAGCAAAACCATGGTGTATTACATTTCCAGCACATTTTTTATACGAATGGTTCACGTATTCAGTATCTTGATTTCAGTTAAAGATTACATTTGTTCAACTTGATATTTTCTTTATTTTTGCGCACGAACGACATCTGGTGACACTCCAAATAACTAATTTTTTTATTCGCAGATTTTCTTCGCCATGTTCCTATATTAAGATTCCCACCAATTTTCCATCGAGTAGATATTCGCTTTATCGCTCTGAGTATTGTCGGTTTAATTATAACCACCCGGTACTTTAATAGATCTTACCTTAAAAATATCGAAAGCGTCGCTATATAAAACGTTTTAGGCTTTGCATATCTCTGGAGTCTCGATTTAATATAATATTGGAAAAGCGCACATTCGAGTCCGCGCTAACTCGAAGCACTGAAGGGTATATCCCCTAAGCACTTTCTGTCTGAGCCTGGTCTGCATTGCAAAATGTATTTTTTTTTTCTCGCACGGTGGCGTTCTATGGCAATTGCATTAGCAATTCAAATTTCATGGTAATTTCATTTTCACTAACACCAAATTGGCCATTTAATGAGAGCAGTTAAACAATGAACCATTTTAGGCTTAAACATCTATTTCGACCTAATTCTTAATTATAAATTTTGTAAACTGAAAAAAGAATAGTTTATAATTAATTAAAAAAGGTTAATAAAATTTAAAAAAAAACAAAAAAAAAACCAAGGCCAAGGAATTAATGTTGACGTAGGCATTCCAACTTTGCATAAAATTTGTTCAACTACTTGTGTTTTGCTTCCTACTTATCTCAATTTCGGGTACAATTATATCAAACTCATGAATGTAATAATATCAAAGTACATTTATAAGCAAATTTTAGATGATTTTGTTAACGTTAACTTCCGTTTCTCAAGCAGATACGAAATAAAATGTATACTGAATACAGCCTGAATGAGCAATTACGTAATAAATTATAATAAAGTAATATTACATAATTTTTGATCTATTTTTGTAAATCATTTGTAATATAATTACAAAATGTAAATATAGTTAATGTATTTTGAATTTATAATGTATTTAAATACACTAATAAAAATATTATGTATTCCATAGCCTTAGTAAAGTACGTACTCACAAATTTATGTACTGAAATATTTATATATTATAGTAGGAAAATGTGGTCTTTACTTTTCACATATTCACATATTCTAGTCTTAAAATACAATATCTGTAAATTACGTTAAGAATATTATCAAATAGTTATGGTTTGTTTATTAAAAGCATTTAATTTCATTGAATTTTAATATATTTTAATACGTTATTTAGCAGAGAAGCTTTTTGTAGATGTATAACGGCTTTGGGATTAATATAAAATAAAGTAATTTCCACTTAATTTCCAAAGAATAGCAGAAATGAGGTATTAATAACAGCTCATTCAATAATTGATTTTTTTTACTCAGTTGTTAGGGATTGATTATTATTATTATTATTATTATTATTATTATTATTACATATAATAATATTATAATGTTTTTTACGTGCCAGGAAATGTCATTCAAGTTTTAAGAGCATACAATGGTTTTTAAGTGATTGAGGCAGATGGGAGCACACTTCAAGCATTATTCAGATAGTATTAAATCATTTTTTTAAATAAAGCACCGTAAATAAATCAGTTATCTGTTTAAAAGCAATTAATTCCACTAAATAAATTATCACGGTAACGCTGCAAATAATCGTCTATTCAAGCATTCGTTAATTATCTATTTTTTTAGGGTACAAATTAATTAAATCACAACTGCGAATAAATGAATGCTGTTTTACCGCGTCCTCTAGTGTTGAATCTTGGTAATTAATTCTGGCTGCCTCCGTTACCTTGGTAACGCGATGTCAGGCGTTGCTAATAGAACAAGAGAACAACCAGTTCGCAAAAACATAGGGGCTCTGGGTGATTAGTTATCCAATATAACGTTCTTCCTGATTTTATATTTAGTAACATGTTATAAACATGTCTCCAAATAAAAAAAAATCACGGTACCCTTATATAATTCTTTTTAATTCACTTTGTATTGATACATTTCTGACACAAAATAAATAAACTTATTTTCTTTGAAATAAGAAATATAATTGCCTGTAGTCTTTTTAAACATGGGAGTGTTTTATGTAAAAAACCCTAAATTTTCCTTGAAATGTATCAACAATTTTAAAACACTAATATTTATTGAACTATTCATTAGTATTATTTTTTGTAAGCACGATAAATAGTTTATAATTGCTTAAGAAGTTATTAGCAGTGTCGAGCAAACCTTGTGTTATTAGATTTAAAATTATTTTATATTTTCATTTAAATTAGTTGGACCTTCGCTCGGAAGCTCGGGTCGTATTAAACTGCTTTAACTCATTTTTTTAGCTGATCTTCTCAGATCTGCTAGTCTGTGTGTGTGTGTGTGTGTGTGTGTATGTGTGTTTAACCCACTTTCAACTTCTGCACCCTGGATGAATCTTCTTAAAACTTGGTATGAATATTTCAGAAATAGAGACAATCTAACGTCTGTATTTGAAATCTTTTCAAAGTAGATCCTTGCCGAGAAGATCCAAAAATTATCATAGAAAATATTTTTATTCACGTCTAAACAAAGGATGTTGATCTTTTAATCTATTAATTTGGGTAAGATTTGATTAATCCGATTTAGACAACTTACAAATTACAACGCCAGCGTAAATTAACTTTCTTTTTTCAGAAATGAAAAAAAAAAATCTGCTTTGTATGATTTATGCATTTAATTTAAATGTAGACTAATCAAGAAACACAATGAACACGAACACATTATATTCATTGTGTTTCTTGATTAGTTCACTCCGCAAGTTAAAGAACATTTAATAATTAAATGTAGAGTTTTTGGTTGTGTCTACATTTTTATGATTTAAAAAAAAAAATAAGGAATAACATTAAAGAAGCTTTAAGTTCTTTTAACTCAAAGTTAAATTTTTTTAAAGAACATACTAACGTTACTTCAAAAATTAAAATAATGAATATCAAGATCAAATTAAGATACTTAAGTAGATTATATTTTATTTATAAGTAAAAAGCAAAACAATAATTTTCTTCTGACTGTCCCTAGTAATTAAATTTATACACTAAATATTCTTACTCTAGTTGAGGTTTCCGCAACTTAAAAGCGCCCAGCGCCCGAAAAGGATAATGAAGGTCCATGTAACGATACTACAGAAATGTGATATGTACTTTGGCGAACGGGAATTCCTACAACAGTAATTAGTTAGTTTACAGCACCAGGGGCGCTTCGTTTACCGGAAGAACAGTTTGAGGTCATTTCATTAGGTTTCGAAGTAAACAAAATAATGAAATCTTGTCTTGATTCTAAGCGTGGCTACCCTCGGCGGCACTTAGTGCATCTGGTGACAAAAAAAAAAAAAAAAAAGACACCTCCTCTTTCTCCACAAGACAAAGGAACAGTTTCGTATTTACTCTCTGCCTTCTGAGAAGGAACAAATGTCAAAAACAAGAAATTACTGAAAATATTTGAAGCTTACTTTCCTCAAATCTTTCCTTATTTTACTTTATTTATTTATTTATTTATTTTTAAATCATGAAAAATAATTCATGACGAGTCTCTATTTATTTTAAATTGTAATGTCTCTTGAACACAAATAACAGAAACCATCCATTTTCTGACCCCCCCAAAAAAAGTAAATATCTTAGTAACTTAAATCCAATCAATTTTAATTACATGAAAACTCGCGCAGATCTTAAGAGGAGGATTAATATCGACAGAAATCCAATATTCCGGTTCTAAAGCAAATTTTTTGTTACTTTCTAGCCCTTTCTCACGACAACAATACAAAAAAGAAAAAAAAAATCAAAAATAAAAGTTCACCTTTTGCCTTTAAACATTGTATCTCAAGTTTCAGGAAGAATCAAGTTTCAAAAGTTTTACTGGGGGGAACACACACACCTACTAACCGATTTTATAAGCAAAAACAACTTAACACTAAATAGTTTTTGCCTATGAATATATATAGATAGCCTGATAGTGATATGAAATTTAAAAACACAATACAAAGATCAAATCACTGTTTCTATGGTGATAAAATAAATTGATCAACCACGTCTTCAGCGGCAAATTTTAGAAACAATTTTGAAAACAAAAACGCAATATCAAAAGATTTTGCTCCTTTTAAAATTAAAAATTAAAAACACGATTAAAGTATCTAAAATTTAAAAATTACTAATATAAGAAATAAGCAATAAAGATGAGCCGTTTACTTTATTACTAATTAAATATTTAATATTAAAAAAATTAAAATTAAAAAAGAATAAAATTAAAAAATAATTAAATTAAAAAGAGCAAAATCTTTAATATTGAGTTAAAGTATAATATAAAGTATAAAGTAAAATAAGTAAATACCTTAATAAGAAGCAATAAACATATAAACTTCAAAATTAGGCATTATAATCGAACACCTTTGAGTTTCGCAAGCAAAGATTTCAATCAATCCTTAACAATTAAAAATTTAGAAGAGAATAGAATTTAAGAATAAAATATATATATATAAGTCAGTATATATGAAACTTAATATATATATTTAAACTGCATTACGAAATGATCTCCATTTTTATGTGAACATTTACTTTAACGGTTCAAGGCTCCTCCTACTTTTATAAAAACAGTGATAATTATGACTAATTTTTTTAGTTATCAGGATATATTGAAACCAAATGGAAAAAAAATAATGCAACAATAAGCTATTTTATTCTTCAGCCTAAACTAACAAAGCACTTTTAGTCTACTTTCCTAGAAAATTGAAGCTCATCAAATCTGATTAAAACTAATTTTAAATTAAAATAATAATAATAATAATAATAAAGAAATTTCATGGATAACAATTACATTGTAAGCTGTAAGTTATTTCAAGAACTTCTTTTCCTTCTAATTTTGACAAAAATAAATATTAATAATTTATTACTTTACATTTTGGCTCACACTACATTTATATAACCCATATTAATATAATTTTAAGTTATTTTCTCTTTCAAATCCTCTAAAAATCGTTTGTTTTTATAATAAAATATTCTTCTTGCCATTTATCGGATGCTGGTCTGTTGCTGATTCACCTCCGCCATGTTTTCTTTTCTATTCGGTTTCGAAAGAATATCGTGACGCTTTTAAAAGACGTCTTCTCCGTATTTTTTTTCCATCTGAATGAAAAACGAAGAACGTGACAAAACATTAGAAAACGCCATAAACATCGAAGCAAAGGATTTGTTTTAATCTCTCAAATTATTCGAATTATTTTCGACAATTTCCAATAAGATTTATTTTTCAACGAACGAAGAATAAAATTAAAAATTCTCAAGTGGCAACAAATGGAACAACTCTGAATAAATTAAAGATATTTCTCAAGTTTCTTTTTTTTTTCTTTTAGGAAAGAATCTTGGATACCCCCTCCCCTGAATTTTTGAAAGCGACTTTTTTTCTTTTTGGTTGCCTAAATTGGATCCTCCTATCGTCGACAGAAAATCCTAAAAACATTCGTTTCCTAAAAAGATTCTTGGATTTTTGGGCTTCGGATCTCAGAAAAAAAACAAAACAAAACAAAACTTTCGAGTTTCAGAAAGAACTCTACGTCCACTTTGTTTGAAACGTTGCATTTGTTTGTTTGCTTTTGTTGTTTTTAAGCCTACTTTTCTAGGAAAGTGCGATTGGTCAAATCAGTCAATTTGTGTACTTGTGGGAGATATATTGTAGTTTTTGAAGCTCTGAAGGGATCTTCTTGAAACTTGGTCTCCTTATTCCGAGACAATCTGAGGAATTCTGACTTTTCCAATGTCGTTCCTCGCTGAGAAACAAACGCGTGAAGATACAGAAAATGATTAGAACTGAAACAATGGATTTCTATCGATGTATTAAACAATGGATACTACTCCTCTTAAAAAGTAACCGTGAACCTTTCTATAATTGAAATTAATCGGTTGAAGAAAATTTAAGTAAAACACGCATACTTAATTAACATTTTCAGAAAATGAAAAAAAAATAAAAATATTTAGTTTATATTTAGCAGATATACGAAAATACTTTAAAAAAAAAAAAAAAAAAAAAACAAAAACAAAAAGAAGATTTTAAGGTGAATAAGTTTCAAGTCCTTTGAGTACTTCTTTTATTCGTTGATTCTTTTTAGATTAATGGAAATTTTTAAATAAAATAATTTCTTTAATAGATGAAGTTTTTTTTTAAATGAACTTAAAAAATCATTTGCAAAATTTCGATTAAATTTTAAGATTAAAAGTTTATTATTATTATTATTATACTACTACTACTTATAAAATCAGTTTAACTGTGACCAGTAGTTTTCGAGAAAACAAGTGTACATCACCTGACCTTCCTCTCGCTCTACTAGGTTGACTATTTTTATATCCGAAGTGAAAAGCTGCGGAACAATAGAAAAGGTGGAGCGAAGTGGGAAGAAGAGACGAAAGTTAAATTTATTACTTTTTTTTTTGTTTTCTACTGTGGGTGAAATGATATCCTTCGATGCTCTGATGGCGATTTAAAATACAGAGAATCCTAGGCTTACAGATGCGAAGCAAAAAACTGTCTCAAGGTACGATTCGGTCTGTTGAACGTTGCCTCATTAAAAAATGTAATGTCAGTAGTTAAACAGAAAACCTGATACAGATGGACAGGTTTTCTGGTCGTAGAAGAAAACTTGCTGTTAGATTTCAAGTATAAAGACTTGCTTTTTAAATATGATATGGCTTTAATTTGAAAATTACCTAAAATGAAAATAAAGTTTTTATCAGTAATCATTACGGCTCGGATTATATGCAAAATGCATATTTGTTATTGAGAGGTATATCAACAAAATTGTAAGTTTTCTATGTATATCTAATGTTTTTTGATTAAAAAATGCCAATTAAAAAATGCATATTTTGCATATTTTCGCAACTTCGTGCATATTTTAGAAAATATTGCATATTTGTGCATATTTTCTTCAAATCACAAATTTCCGATTAAAAATTTCAGTTCAAGTTAAAAATTGGAAAGTTAAAGAAAAAAGATCGGATTACAAAATATGTTAAAGGGAAAAACAACCGGTAATTTGTAAGCTGGACTCAAAGAATTAGTATCCTGCTGAGTGTTTCCTTCTTAAATTCGTTTTGAATGGCTATAATTCTTCCAATCTGATAAGTAGTTACCTGCTAATGAATTTTGTAGAGCATGCGGAAAAAATGTAAGTGCGCCTATCTATATTTAGAGAATTTTTTTTTAACAAAACATCTATAAATATGTAGCTATATTTTACCCGAACTAGCGAAAAGTGTCAATAATTATTCACAGGCGATGAAATCACGACATTTTTTCCTCTTTTTGAACATTTTAGTCATCTTATCTGCTACTTCATTTTAACAAGTAGTATACTCGTATAGTAGTATATTCGTGCCGGCGCGGCCGAGCGGTCTTGGCGGCGGTCTGCCGTGCGGGCATTGTGTCGGCACCCGGGTTCGATTCCCGGCCGTGGTTTGACTGTTTCAATTTCCTTTCCTGTGTTTACTGAAGTAAATTTAAAAATAATTTTTCCTAATTTAATTCATACCACTTGTTTGGCACATGATATTAACAGAGTTGCCGAAGAAATCAGAAACCAATTCCCTCTTGTAAATGAATTAATCAGTAACGTAAAAAAAAAAAAAAAATCTTAAAAGCTCCATTACGGATTCAGTTTTATAAAGAATCATTTCCGGGTTTACCGTTGCCTCCACAACCAGTAATTACAAGGAGGGGTACGTGGCTAAATGCCGCAATTTTCTAATCAAAAATTATGAAAAAATTAAAAATTTAATTTTAGAATTCTCTGACGAATCTACTGCTATTATAGAAGCCAAAAAATTTTTCAAAAATAACGTAATACTAAATGAATTAGCGTTTATTGCAAGTAATTTTTCTGTAGTACCCGAAACAATTTTAAAATTAGAATCAACATAGCTGCTTTTGACTGAATCAGTAAATTTAATAAACAAATGCCATAGAGAATTATCAGCTGTTAAAGGAACTGGAGAATTAATTTTTAAAAAGCTTAAGTCAGTATTCAATTAAAATGAATGATTCAAAATTCTGTCAAAAGTGTCTAAAATTTTGAATGGGGAATTTGTTGTTGACCTTGAATTAGAACCATACATTGTAAGCAATTTAAAATTTGCGCTCATTACTTCCGTCGATGTTGAACGATCTTGTTCGACATTTAAACATTTACTAGACGACATTCATTTAAAATAGAAATTTAGAAACACCTAATTATCATTTTTTTTAATAATAATAAATAACTAATATGCAATTATTAAGTACCACAATAGATAAATTAATATGTATGTAGTTGTAGGCATATAATATGTATATAAATATATTACTTCTGTTATTAATTAATAATTATTATAGATTACAGGCTTTTAGTCACAGAATATTAAAATTTTTATGAATAAGAAGGTATATTGCTAAATGTTGTATTTTAAAATGTATAATAATAAGTTAATAATAAATATGTTTGTGTTTATTAAATTGGAATGGACTTTGATTTTTTTATTGTTAATAGTTTGGCATATCGATGCGTATTTGGCATATATTGGAGCATATTTCGTAATATCTTGTGCATATTTTTGTGAAGATACGTGCATATATATGCGCATATTTTACGGGTTTTTCGTGCATATAATCCGAGCCCTAGTAATCATAAGCTTTTTGGTTTTAACAATGTTTGCTGCTCTTTGTAAATATTGTATTTTTTTTTTATTATTATTACTAGACAGTTGCCCGTCGCCTTACTTCGGAAGCCTCGCATATGTAACGGAAAAAGAACAAACTAAAATTAACTGTGACTAACGCCATTTTATTTATTCTAAAACTCAATACTAAAAATAAATAACAGTTTAAATTCTAACAATTTGTAACAATCAGAAATTTGTTGCCTGACAACGCGAGTGCAAAATTGCATTGTTACGAACAGTGTCGACCACGCAATACTCCTGTTATCAGGCAATGCGCTTCCGAATTGTTGGCGGACGTACTCACGCAATCGCGCTCACAATTTTATTTAAAAATACAGATTTATAAAATTGCCAAATGTATAATTTACTTATATATTTACGAAAATTTCTTTGTAAGTGCATACATTTAACATGAAGAATTATTAAAAGTCGTTAATGTTATTTCCTACCAGATCCGGTCCAAGAGTTTTTTAATCCTATAGGCAAGGCTGAAAATTTGTCCTTTTCTATTAATATTTTTGTAAGCTTTTAATTAATATGCCGAATGTCGTAAAACCTCAAAGATAAGTATGTTCTAGTCACTTTTTAAAAATATTTTCTTAATTTTAAATAAAGTAAATTAAGAACAAAGAATTAAGCAAGTAGACGAGGCACAACGCTATAAGAAAGGATTCGCACCCTGATTTGTCATCGGGAAGAGACTGGGATGGACCATTTCGTCCTTATTA
>JAFIDM010009631.1:288051902-288068573 GCA_023159025.1 Thereuonema tuberculata | reverse complement strand
CTAACATGGATTAATTATTCATAACTTTTATTCTTGATTTTGTTTTGATGTTTTTTAACTGATGTTTTTTAACATTTTTCTAATGCTCGTTAAATTTTATTTGTAATACTAACATTTTAATAAATGAATCCTTTACATGCTAAGCTGAATGCTAACATGGATTAATTATTCATAACTTTTATTCTTGATTTTGTTTTGTTGTTTTTTAACTGAGGGGTCATTGATTTGTAGGTTAATCCGTTTTGCATATTGTACCATTTCACTGAGCTATGTGAACTGAGCGGATCGGACTGATGAGAGATCAACAAACCTCGAAACAGTACTGTCTTCAATTCCCAGTACAAATACCAAAAAATAGCCCAGTGAATTTTCGTTTTCTTTAGTTATGTGCGTTCTTTGTTTTCTTTTAATGTAAACATTTTTCTAACGCACATTAAATTTCATTTGTAATACTAACCTTTTAATAAATTAATCCTTTACATGCTAAGCTGAATGCTAGTATGGATTAATTATTCACCCCTTCTATTCTTGATTTTGTTTTGATGTTTTTTAATTGAGGGGTCATTGATTTGTACGTTTGTCCGTTTTGTATATTGTCCTATTTCACTGAGCTACGTGTAGTGGGCGTATCGGACAGATGAGAAGTCAACAAACCTCGAAACAGTCCTGTCTTTGATTCCTAGTACAAATACAAAAATAACTCGGTGAATTTTCGTTTTCTTTAGTTATGTGCATTCTGTTTTCTTTTAATGTGAACATTTTTCTAAAGCATGTTAAATTTCATTTGTAATACTAATCTTTTAATAAATTAATCCTTTACATGCTAAGCTGAATGCTAGCGGGGATTAATTATTCATCCATTTTTTTCTTGATTTTATTTGATATTTTTTAATTGAGGGGTCATTGACTTGTACGTTTGTCCGTTTTGTATATTATCACATTTCACTGAGTTCCGTCTATTGGGCGAATCGGACTGATGAGAGGTCAACAAATATCGAAACAGTCCAGCCTCCGATTCCCAGTACAAATACCAAAAAATAGCTTAGTGAATTTTTGTTTAGTTATGTGCATTCATTGTTTTCTTTTCACGTAAACATTTTCCTAATGCAGGTTAAATTTCATTTGTAATACTAATCTTTTAATAAATTAATCCTTTACATGCTAAGCTGAATGCTAGTGGGGATTAATTATTCATCCCTTTTATTCTTGATTTGTTTTGATGTTTTTTAATTGAGGGGTCATTGATTTGTACGTTTGTACGTTTTGTATATTGTTCCATTTCACTGAGCTACTGGGCGGATCGGACTGATGAGAGGTGAACAAACCTCCAAACAGTCCTGTCTGCGATTTCCAGTACAAATACCAAAAAATAGCTCAGTGAATTTTCGTTTTGTTTAGTTATGTGCGTTGTTTGTTTTCTTTTAATGTAAACATTTTTCTAACGCACGTTTAATTTCATTTTTAATACTAATCTTTTAATAAATTAATCCTTTACATGCTAAGCTGAATGCTAGCGGGTATTAATTATTCACCCCTTTTATTCTTGATTTTGTTTTGATGTTTTTAATTGAGGGGTCATTGATTCGTATGTTTATCCGTTTTGTATATTGTCCTATTTCACTGAGCTACGTGGTGGATCGGACTGATGAGAGGTCAACAAAACCTCGAAACAGTCTTGTCTCCGATTCCCAGGACAAATACGAAAAAATAGCTCAGTGAATTTTAGTTATGTGCGTTTTTTGTTTTCTTTTCATGTACAAACTTCTTTATGTTCGTTCTTTTATTGAAAAATACTTCTTGAAACAACTCAACTATAAATTCATAATCACTTGTAATCCTTTTAGAGCATAGTAATTCTAACTTCTTCCTTTTATTATGTTGACGTAAATTAAGTTTGCCTTAAGTTAATGATGAGGAAAAAGAATCAAAGCACGATTGAAGGTAAATACTTTGTTAAGGTTATTAAAATTTGAGAGGCCGTTACTAAGTAATAGCAAGTCAAAACTACGGTTTTAATTTAAAGCATCTTCTTGATTTACAAACGTGCCTACGTTGTTTATAGAAATCTCAATTTTTGTTGTTGTTGTTTTTACTGAAATGTGAAAATTTCTGGGCTTACGACATGTTAGTTATTTTTTTTTTTAAATTAAAGATTTTCCAATCTATAAGTAAATAATGTTTGTTTACAAAATATAAGCATATTGCAGCAATATCAATCAGTATTTTCATGTTATTATCATCACTGGCTATGTTACTTTTATACCCGTGTAGTAAGCATTCAATCAAACTTCGGAATGAAGTATCCGAAGAATTCACAAACGAAACAGGTCTGAGTCAAGGCTACATACTCTCTCCATTACCTTTCAACTTACGTAACTAAGAAATTTTTAATGATATTAAAAATATAAAAAGGCATTTCTACAGGCGGGAGGAGTGAACAACAGTAACTTGTGATATGTCGATTGTTCTGGCAGAGAATAATAAAGACCTCAAACTACTGATTGATAAAGCCAATGTTACAAATGTTACAAATACAGGTTTTCACTTAGGAAATACGGTTTTTATTCAGCTCTAAGAAGATAAAAATCATGGTAATAATCAGAAAGAATCAGATTCTTAAAGTTGATATTAAAATTAAAGGAGAAGCCATTCACTAGTAGTAAAACTTACGATCTTGTACATCTGATCACAGAAGATGGAAGGGCCACAAGTGAAATAAAGAAAAGAATTAAAACAGCAAGAAGTAAATTCTATGAAATGAAAAGTATTTTGTCATCCAGGAGATAAATATAGCAACAAACTAAGACTAGAAAATGCTACATATGGTAACAATGTAAAATGGTAACAATAATGTATAATGCAGAAATGTTGACTTGGCTCAAAGAGTCTGAGGATAAACTAAGGGCTTTCGAGATGTGGCTTCTGAGAAGAGATATGAGAATACTTTGGACACAAAGAAAGGGAAATGAAGAAGTGGTTCAGAAGGCAAGGTAAAACGAGGGCTTTTGACTGTTGTCAAGAAGAGAAAAATGAAATACTTTGGACTCTCCTAAGACATGCTCCTTGAAGGAATGACAGAAGGCAACAAAAGAGTGGGAAGTAAACGATCACCTGGAATGATAACACAGGAAAAAGGACCTACCTGATTTCTAATGAATGTGCAGACCTGCAGTGATAGTCCCTTCTGGATGAAGAAGATAAAGAATGATGGTAACCCATTGAAAGCAAGAAAATTAATATCGAATTTCGCTGTTGTTTTAATCAAGAAATGATTATTGTTGTGCAAAAAAAAAGTGAAAAAAAAAAAAAAGTTGTTGGAATAAATTGTAATTTTTCAAAATGCCCATGTTCATCCTTCCATTTTCAAGATAAAAAACATCAACTATTTATTCAAGGGATCTGAAACTTAATATAATTACTAAGAATAAATCTATTGATTTTGGTACAAATTGGGCCCAAAAAGAACCTTACAGCCTCTTGTAAGTAACTTGAAACCTTACTTAAAACTTATCTATTGATTTTAAAATCTCTGAATTTAAAAGACAATGGTTATTATTATGTTATTTGTTAAAACACTTGTAATATGAAATACGTTTGAAATATGTTTGAAAATGTGAGACATTTATGTAATTATCTTCTAACTTTCTTTCCTGTAGATATGTATAGGACACCGAAGGCCCTACTCTCAAAGCCATTGATACTACATTTCAACAAAGATGGACGAAGAACTTTTCAATTTTTCGGACTTTTGCTGCTGTTTTCAATAATGATGACTGTTCTTGGTCAAGAAATAAATAATTCTTCCACTAATAGCAGCCGACGAACAGGACGATGTAAGCCTTTTTCTTTATAACTATATTTTGCAAATCAAAATAGTTTAATCTTGACTGAGGGAATTTGATAAATACTACAATAGCAGAATTGGTAACTTACAGATTTGAACATATAAACGTTACCAATCTTGACTTAAGTGAAATCCCTACTAATCCAGATTGTTCTGTGTTACTATTTGGTCTTTTTCATTCTAAAGTTTATTAATAATTTAGGCTCAGTTGTGTTTTTTTTTTTTTAAATTCATTTTCTACTTGATAAAAAAAAAAGGATAAAAAAAAATGTACATATCATTCGCGCCTTGAGCGATCGTCTAACGGGAATCTGAAATAGCTGTTTATTAGGACTCATCAGCCAGACTTACCCATATTGACGATCAACTCGGGAGGCGTGAGAGGTTGTGGGGATCGTTTCTCTCGCAAAGTGGAATGCACAAAAACAAAGAACAATAGTAAAATCACTGCCCCCAATACAGTAGTAAATCCTGGGCCTGCCCAAAGTTTGGCAAATAAAGCATTTAAGACAGGAATAAAACAAGACAGCCTTCAAAAAAAAAAAAAAAAAAAAAAGATTAAAGAAAAATGCACATCTCATTCACGCCTTGAGCGATCGTCAAACTGGGACAGCTCTTTCGGACGAGGGTATATTGTACTGATTGTAGCGATTCCTATTGTTGTTTGTTTCTATGGGATCTCTACTCCCGTAAGCGGGAACGATCCTAATAATCTTTCACGCCTCCAAGTTGTTCGTCAGTATGCCACGTCAGTATGTCCTGATGAGTCATTATAAGGACAAAACAACTGTCCCAAATTCTAGTTTGACGGTAGCTCAAAGGAATCTTAACATATTGTAACACTGAGGTATCCCTATATTAAGTTGTTAGGACATACGTTCTTTGGACCAAACTGCTTAACAAACGGAATTTTTAGGTATTCTGGTTAGCGACAAAAAACTGCTAGGCACTACGAGTGCCGTGAACCAAAAAATTTAGAGAATATTTGCGTTAATGAAGTGTGGAAGAGGTTTTGTGATTAGTAATAACAATAACAGGTAGCATCTACAAAAACTTAACTTAAAAGGAATTTAGTATTAATTTTTCTGTAATGGTTTTATCCAGTTACTTTTTCAGTCATTTCCTATTTCAATCTCTACGTAATTAATTCTACAAGGTCAGGACGTGGCAGAGGAATTAATTGTGTAATGGGAATTTGATTTAGACTCAAATAAAAGTTTATATATTTATTCCAGTGTTCAATTTCTTTGCTGTGGTGAGATTCAATAATAACATGTGTGATGGCAGAGATGGCAGGAAAGGAGTATGCGTTCCATTCACAACATGCACCCGGAACGGAGGAACATCCAATGGAAATTGTGCTCAAGGATTTGGAACATGTTGTATGTGTAAGTGTAATTTAATGTTTTATTTAAATATTGTCGATTTGTATTGAATACTACCAGAAGGACATGGCGTTATTCGGTTCAAAGGTTCTATTTAAACACAGTAGAAACTTTAAATTAAAGGTTAAAAAGAGACCAAAATGAAGAGGCCATCCATTTCTGCTTTACCTTGAATGTTAGCACCGCTGGTTGTCAAAACAAAAGTAATTCAGAGTTCTTTGGGTCTTTAGTATTAATTAATCAATTGATTTTTCAGCACATGTCCGGCGAATATAATCGAATCGGAAACTTGACTAAAACCTAGTTCAGGTTACAATCAATGTTCCTACCAATTTTGGTTTGATAACACAACGGCTCTGAATGCATAGTGAGCAAACAACAACAAATAAACGGACAAACAAACTAGCTTTACAGATTTAGAGATTATCGATTTTTTATACATGTATGTTAATTCATATTTCTTCTTCACAGAACTTACTGCAAAATTATTTTACGTACTTACTATATTAATGTAAATATGTTATTTTTCGTTTTACAGTGGAGAATTCTTGTGGAAGCAATATCACGTTGAACAATACCTACTTTACTAATCCAGGCTACCCTAATCCACTGACCGAAGCACTGTCTTGCGCTGTAACAGTCATCAAACAGAGTGACAACATCTGCCAGTTACGTCTGGACTTCGAAGTGTTTACTCTCGCAGGGCCAACAAACGGGGTTTGTGGATTTGATGCTTTTAGCATAACAGGACACACTTCTTCGCATCCCCTTCCAATCATTTGTGGAGTCAACAGTGGACAGCACAGTAAGTATTGTCTTCTGTATGGTTTGAGATTTACAGAGCTTCTTAAAACGGTATTTTATTCAAATTGAAAGAATGGAATTAAAGGATTAGCTGAATTCGTAATTTCAAAATGTTTTACTAGCTTACTTTGCTCTACGAATCAGTCTGTGTGTATTTATATCCTCTCCTAATAATTTCTGAACTGCTGAATAGATCTTTTTGAAACGTCGAATTATTATTTAAAGACTGCACACGACCTAGCTTTTCTATTTGAATCTTTTCCAAGTGGGTTGATAGTAAAGAAATTAGCGCTAGAAGGAAACAAATTGGTCTACAGAAACATTATAACCTAACAATGACTTCTCTTAATATATCTTAAATAGTGGATATTAATCCTTTTAATTAATCAATTCATTTACGCGCGGTTTGATATGATTAAAATGAATCCGATTTAGACAACTTAAGAACTAATGCGAATTTAATTAATTTTTTTTCAGAAAATGGAAAAAAAAAATATTAATAAAAAGTATTATCGGTTACTTTCTGTTTTATAAATGTAGGCTTTTCCTTATTAATGACTTTTATATTAAAAAAAATAATAAAGAAATTTTAAAGAGTTGCAGTTTAAGAATGTAGTTTTCAGGTTCTATTAAAAACTTCTTGTTCACATCATCTTTGTGCGCAATATTTTCTTAACACGGTCAAAACACGGTCGGTCTGGCTATGTTCAAATCCGGGAACAGGAATGGATGTTTCCTTTCTTTTCCAGTTAATCTGCTTCTTAATCTTCTTTTTCTTCTTCTTCCGCCTTCATATTCTGAATTTCTAGAGTTTGTACCAGATGAGTACCCACAGCCCTATTACAATAAAAAAAAATCGGATTCTTTTACCGATCCCTATCTTTAAATGTCCCAAACACCTTAATAATTGTCCTAATAATTTAGTAGTCGTATGAAAGAGCAATATACGTCAATTGAAAGAAAAACAAAATTTTTAATTCTTTCTCGAAATTTCGAAATATTTCGCCCCCTCCCTCCTTGTCAGTTTGCTACGCGTGCATCTTGATCACGCGGTGCACAGCTTGGAAATATCTGTCTTAACGAAATAGATAGATAAACAAATATGTTTCACATATGAGACACCAAAGCGAGGCTTCCCCAAGTCAACAAGTTGATTTGTGAGCTTCAAGCAAATACGGAACCTGAATGAACTTACAAGTTAAAGATTAGACTAAAGAGTATTGATGTTCTATTTAATTAAATGAGAAGACTCTGCGGGAAAATTGTCCAATTTAGTGATCCCGCAGTTTCAGTGCCACGCAGATGTTTTTTAAATGTGGAGAGGAGTGGAGAATAGTAGAACAATGTTGGATTTAGTCGTACTGATATGTATGTAAGTACTGATGTTGTTTATTTCAAAAAGGATTAACCGTTAAAATGACAATACCGAAGATTTAGTGAACTGTGTGTTTGTTTATTCGAGAAAAAATGATCAAGTTTCGGAGACTGAAATTTCTCGTTACATTGAAAGGCTAGTTTTCGTTTAGAGTCACAGGATAAATTAAGACAGGAGCTATATAGAATAAGAATGAACTAAACTAACTGAACTATTTTAACATCAGAAAAAGAAAAAAATAGATATGTTTCTTGACAAGCGACCAAGAGCCGGAAGTACTAGCAACCTGAATTTACTGCATTAGTGATGTAGAAGTTGGAACGAAAGAAGCAGAGGTGTTTAAGGCAAAGAACGCATTTCGTGTCTCCCCTTCTAAAAAGATTGAAAAGATTAACAGATAAAAATGATGAGCAAGCAGATATAGAAAATATAGCCTTTAAAAATAGTGAAAGTGAAGAAAATAAAGATCAAAGGGAAGACCAAATACACAAGAAAACATATTAAAATTGTTTCTGGAAGTAAAGAAAGATATTACAGATATGAAAGAAGAGACAAATTGATTAGAGAAATCAAAATTGAAAATGAGAGATTTAGAAATAAACTAAAAAAAAAAACGAAGTCAAGTGTTGAAAGAGAAACATAAAGAAAAAGAATTGGATAAAATGAGAAATCAATAAAAAAAATCAAATAAGAAATTAAGTAAGATGGAAGAAGGAAGTAGAAAATTGGGAAAATGTTAAAAATAAAATTAAAGTTTTGTGTAAGAAGCATCATGAATTAGAATTAAACAGTGTGGGAAGAGTACACCGTATTGGGAAAAAGGGAAGGGACAAATGTAGACCAATAGTTACCCGTTTCTATGATTGGAAAGAAAAAGAATCGACAAAAAAAAAAAAAAGGAATTTTTTTGAGGATTTTCGTTCTAATTCAAGAGATGCTGCCGTTGTTGCCCGATGTGACGAGCTTCCCTGCAACGCCTCGAGTTCATTTGAATTAATTTGGTTATTTAACGTATTTACATTGAAGTGTTTTTTATCATATTTGTACGCCTGAAAACAGTTAGCGATTACTAACTGAAATTGATCGTGTTTAGTAAATGTTTTAATCTTAATATGTGCGTGTTCCAATTTTAATTTATCTGAAGTTCAATCCGCAAGTTAAACTATTTTTTAATTACGTTTGTAAAATGAATCGATTTTATCAATAAAAGCAGGTTTATAGGCGCGAAGATTTTCATCGAGGAAGAATTTACGTTTGAAACAAAAGAACTAAGAAAAAAAATTAATAGAAGCAATGAAACAAGTAAGATTGAAAAGCAATACAGCAAATATAAACTATGATAAAATAAAAATAAATGGAATACAAATGTCTTATGATGAATGGATAAATAACAGATCTACTGAAGGAGAAGTAAGAGCCATTGAAGAAGATTTAAAAAAAAAGTATTTAGAAGGAACGGAGAATTCAAAAGGTAAAATTGCAGAAAGATAAAATTGATGAGATGTCTCTCAACAGAGATTAAAAGTAAGAACAGAATACAAAGATGAAGAAAAAGAAAAAAAAAAAAAAAAACCAGTAAAAAGTGTAAAAAAAAACAAAAACCACTGGATTTCAGAAGATATCTTTTGGAATATAGCAGGTCTAAATTCGTTAAATTCTGAACTATACACTGAATTACTGAAAAATGATTTTACTATGTTAGTCTAAAATTTTGATGAATACAAAAATAAAAATATATTTTTTAAAAATACTAAATATAAATGGTTTGAATAAAAAGCGAAAAAATAAAAAACAAATGAATATAATTTTGTGCTAAAGTATAAATTTAAGGGCGACCCATAATAATAATAAAAAAAAAAAATAAAAAAAAAAATACAATAAGGTAAGGAAAATTAAAAAAAAGTTAGAAAAAAAACAACATCCGGAAATTGAGAAAAAAAATTAAGAAAAAAAAAAACAAACAAAACTAGATATACGGATTCTAACCGACAACCTTCAGTGTATGAGTCCGAACCTTAACCATCAAGCTATAGCTTGTGACAACTGAAATAAGATGGTTGCATTTCTAACATTTAAGCTAATAGCAGAAATCCATTGAAAACAATGCCAAATATCTCGAACATTGGGGGGCGTTGGTACTTGACAATACCCTATCCCTACGTTGTTTGGGCCTCTGAACACGATGGTGAAGTCCATTGGTCGATCCGACCTTCCGTTCGGGAGTTATTAGGGGTGGACAGACAGGGACGGACGGACAGGACAAACCCAATAGCTACCGATTTGGTCGCCATCACAATAGCTGTCAAATGGGTCGCTAAAAATGGGAAGAGCAAAAGGAGGGATGTTATTGGGAATAAATGAAACTATTTGGGAGCAAATAAAAAAACATAATATCTTAATCAAATAATAATAGATATTTGAGATTTCAAATGAAATGCTTAAGAATCAGGAAGATAACTTTTACCACATAGTAATAGAAATGTTTAATAAAATATGGAATGGCGAAAATTTACCTCTCGCATGGAAAATGGCTTGGATTATGCCAATCTTTAAAGGGGGAGAAATTGATTCTGTAAAACAGTATATGCATTATCGAATTGGTATAATTTTATTCAACCCTTGTACAAATTAGATTTAGAAAATGGATAGAATAATAGTAGGTGAAACACAGGCAGGTTTTAGGAAAAAAATACTTAACAACTGACCCTATTTTTTCATTAAATGCAATGATTCAAATTCAATTAAGTCAAAAAGGAAAAAAAATCATATGTATGTACTATAGTTGATCCATTTGAGGAAGGCAGTCCCCTCAGGCGTTGGGACTGAGAACTTGAAAAAATAGGGGTGAAAGGGTATCAGGATATTGTTACGGAATTAAAAAAAGGCCTTATGTGATCCTTTTTTTAGTATTTTGAGAATTCAGCTTTTCGGAAATATAGTTACTTAAAGCCGATAATAACGAGGTCAAGCTCTGCAAACACTGTTGTAATCTTTCCTCCCTACCCCCACTTACCTTATACAATTTCTCCCCTATTTTTTTAAGTTCTCATTTATATATATATAAATACAATGAAGTAAAAAAATGGGAAAATGAATTATCTGATATTTTTATTACAAAAACAGGGGCTAGACAAGACTGCCATTTAAGCCCAGACCTATTTTTCAGTTTATACAGAAAAAGAAAAGTTGGAGGGGATTTGAAAAAAAATATGTGGGTGGAATGGTTGTTGACAATGAGAGCTGTCAAAACCTCTCGAAAGCTCCTCTGCATGTATTTGTAATATTATATAATATTTTTATACCATTTTAGTGTGTTTGTCTTTTTTAATTTCAATGGAATGGTACTAGATAAAGCAAAAATTTTTAACCTCAGTTATGCCCTCGATTTGGCTATAATTGCAAGAAATAGCAACGATTTACAAGAAATGATTAATGTAAGAAAGAAAAACTTAAAAGAATTAGATTTAAGAGTTAATGTAAATAAAAACAAAATTATAATATTTAAAAATGGAGGTAAAAAAGCGGCAAATGATATCTGGTTCTGGGATAAAGGGAAGTTAGGAATAGTGTCAAAATTTAAATATTTGGGCTATAATTTTAGATCTAATGGAAGTTGTACAGCTCCCGTAGAGATGTTGAAAATAAAAGGATGTGTAGCTCTTAAAGAAATACTCAATGTGGTAAAAGTATTGAAAAGGATTACAAAAAGAAAACTTGGCTTTAGCAAAAATTAGTTAAATCTGTAAAATCTTATGGTTCCGAAATCTAGGGATGGTGGAAGTGGGATGAGTTAGAGAGCATAAAAAGAAAATATTTGAAATTTATACTAAATTGGGATTATAATACTCCCAATTATATTTTAACTGCAGAGACAGGATGAAATTTATCTGATGAAAGTATAAAAAGAAATCTATATTACTAAAATCTTTTATTTCTATCTGTCTGTCTGTCTGTCCGGCGCAATTTCCTTTGAGAATGGAAAATAGAAATAATTTTTACAATGAAACGTCCGCGACGGGATTCGAACCTGCAATCTTCTAACCTTCGGATACGAAGTCAAATGTCCATTAGGCCACGGGGACTAAAACTCACTTTATATTGTTTTTTGACTTATGTTTCCTACCCTTTCCCCCCAATTAATAATGAATGCATTCAACCTTTTTTTTTTTTTTTTTTTTGAATCTCAAGATTGTTTACTTATTTCCGATCCGTCTATTTATTTGTAATTCGAAAATGACAATTAGAACTATAATTGTCGAAACTAAATATAATATTCTTACTTAATCAAATTCTATGTGATATAGAAAAACAAGCGTGTATACACGGGGGATGGCCTAGTTATTTAGTAAAAATTTAAAATTTGAATAAAAATAGATATCCTTTAATTTGTTGGAATGAATTGCAAAGACAAATCCAAAAATCATCTGAATATAAAATGGATATCAAGTATCACAGAAAGATTAAATGAATTAAGTTTTTCAAGAGAATACTTAGATCTAAATTTGGGAAATGATTACAAGAGACTTATTTCAGAAGTACCTATGAAGGGCCAGTTGCTACAAAAATTGGCGTGAAGTAGTTACAAAATAAATAATTCTAAGTATAATGTTCTATATAGAGATATTTATTCTAGTTTTTCGCCAAAAGGATGCCTTTACAACTGAAATAATGAATTTATTCTAAATTTATACTGTAAAGTTGTGACAATAACTTTAAAAATAAAATAAAATATAGGAACAAGAAGAAGAGAAACTATACAAACACTAGCCGGGTACCGTCGCTTCGCTCCGGAACCCTTGCATCTATAGCATTAAAAAAAAAAACAACTTTATTTATTTAGCAAATTAATATTGAGATCGGAGAATATACGACTTCCCAGCCTGTTGTGGCCTTCTCCACTTAACTCAGGTGTATTGCGGGTTGGCGCCATACACTTCATCGTCAGTTTGCCAGGTTATTCCCTATCCCGTAAGAATTTCGAAAAATCCGTCCTTTTTATTCCATGTCTACATCATAAAGGAAACCTCTGTGCAAAATTTCAGATTTCTAGGTCCAAGGGTTTGGGGTAGGCGTTAATAAGTCATTCAGTGAGTGAGTCAGGACTTTTCTTTTTATATATTAGATTTTCAAGAATTTTGTTTTGTTAACATCATTGATTAGTTCTTTATTTGGATCTGTTATTTTCTCATTTTCAACTCTTATCCGATTCGTTCTTTACATTATTATTCCTGGTGTTTTGATATCATGTTTATTTATGAAAATATGATCTATATTTGTTTTCGTATTTCCATGAATTGTACAGTTGTTTCTTGTTGTTCCGTAAAGACGATTTTTGAAACCATTATTGCATATAAGTTTTACGTATTTCTGTACTGCATTGTTTTTATTCATTTTGAAATTATTTATATTTACTTCGCCAATCAGTATAGTTGGCCAGTTGTTTAATATATTTTCATTTTTTATGAATAGATTCTCTACTTTAGTAACATTTTAGTAATTTGTAATTTAATATTTTGCTTACAGAATGACAGACAGAATAACGTTTTTATAACATACGTTTTTATAATATATAATAATAATAGCTGGGTACCGTCGCTTAGCTCCGGAATCCTTGCATATATAGCATTCAAAAAACAAACTTTATTTATTTAGCCAATTAATGTTGCGATCGTCGGAATATATAACTTCCCAGCCCGTTGTGGCTTCTCCGAATAACTCGGATGTATTGCGGATCGGCGTCACACTCCGAAAATTCACATTTTTGCATGTATCTTGCAAACGCTGAAGCGTTTGTGAATAAGTGATACATCGTTCGATAGAACTTTCAAATACCAACATTCTCTCAATATAATGTTCTCTTCCATCTTTTATACTTTTCGTTTAAATTGAGAAAAAGTCAAAATTTGACCCTTTAAAAGGCGCCATCTTGAAACCAAAAGCTTTTTTCGAAAGATTTTTGTAGCATTTTGTTTGTTCTAAAAAGCTCTACATTTTATCCATTTACATGACCAATCTATCTCTTATAGTTTGGTCACAAAATTGGAAAAACGTAAAGTCTTATGACAGACAAAATAACGCTTTTATAATATAATATTGTAACGAAGGAAAGAAAACACTTACTCTTATGATTTTTGAATGTTATAAGTTAAAAAAAGTGAAAGGTCAAGATATTTAAAAAATTGCTTAAATCAAAATAAAACATCAGATTATTTAAAAGAAGAATTTTGCATTAAAAATTTATATCCGTTTATTGACAAATTTTGTAAAATTAGAACAAAAGTAATAGAGAATAAAAAAGATCACGACAAATTAGATTAATTTTAAATATTAACAACAATTTTTTTCCCATTTGTTTGATTATTAATATACTTTGTTTTTTGATATATTCGTTATTTATTTCAAAATTTAAAATGGAACTTTACGTGTAAGTTTTAGGTTAATATTAATTTACCTAGTGTCTACTGTTGTATATCGGCCAAAATGCCTGAACATAGTTTAAAATAAAATTACTTACAGTATATTAACATATTTATTTCATCAGAATAAGCATTAACGTCAAACCCCACAACATAAAGTTGTAATTAAAGATACAAAAATATTTATTTAAAGAGTATTGAGAAGCTATAGTTATCGGCTGAGAAGTATTCAGTGAAAAGACCCTTGACTCTGACCAGACCATCATTGCCTGTTTTCAGAAGTTATAGATATCAGAAAACTTTACAAAAGATATAAAAAAACAAAACCTAACTCAACAGTTATCACTATTATTAGTGACGTATTAATTCTAAAATTTTAATAATAGAGTTAATGATCGGTTTCCAGCAGTGTAATAGTTTCAAAACGTAAGTGAAAGTTTTAGAAAATGATTAGCCTACATTTAGAAAGGAACTATCAATTTCTATATTCGAATCTCGTATGGAAAGTCTTACTGAACAGATATAAGCATTTATACAAAATAATTTAGTCGACAAAATTTTTTTTGGAAAAACGAATAAACATTAAAAAAAAAGAAAGAAAAGGAATTAGAATGGTAAAACAAAAGGGCCGAGACTTTGGTAAGTCCGAAACTTTTAATGATGCTTTTCGGGTGCTTAGAAGTGTTGATGCATCAAACTATATCCCAACGGATTTCGTTGGAGATGCCGTGAATTAAGGATAGTTTAATTACGTGTTGCCTTGTAAATTAGCAAGACACGAAAAATCAATTCCAAATCTTCCAGAGTTGACTTTAACAAGGGGTCAACAGGAAACGAGCTTCGCATTAATGATACACGCCTACACTACAAGGCAATACAAAGCATTTTTACCTCTCAACTCAAGAAAAGAAACAATATGGGAATAATTCATATTATCAATCACAACCTTTAGTTTCTGCTCAATTAACGAACTTTGATCAAGAATTATAATTTTCATTCAATTTTAAAGCCAAAATTTGAATAGAGCAGAATTTCCATTTGCTCTAAATAAAAAGCTTTTCCTGGGTTGTTCTTTTCATAGAAGAAGGTTCGAACTTGGAAAAATTTGGGATTGAGGCATTAAATCTGCCTAAAGATATAAACATCAGGAGCAGACCTTGAATTGCTTTTCTAATCGAGTCTGGGCTAACCAGTCGGGTCATCTCTGATGTCAAAGATATTTCAGTATACAGTGTTGGCAGTCATAATGTAATATCTGCCAACAGAACTCCCTCTCTTGACCTCTAAGTTAAGCATACAAAGTTGAACTATGCTTACTAAAGGAACATTATAAACTGAAAGACTAATTACATTAATAATATCATAAAGGAGATACGAAGATCTTGATGTTTCCTAATATCTTTTAATAAATTTATAATCTCGTGAAACTTAATGTTTACACCTAGTTTTGAGCTAGGAAAAAATAATAAAGATTCTGTATAAAAAAAGACATAGCTGGCATTAAAACTTTCGAATCCTCACTTAGTAAGCTCGCATAATAAAAAGTAATAAAACATTTTACGAGTGCAAAATTAAAACTGAAAATTTAACAAAAGTCCAAGAAAAACACATTAAAATTTATAATATTTAGAAAGTGATTAGTTTTGGGTACCGTACGGTGCCTTTTCTCAAAACTTTACTTGAGAATAAGGAGAGATTTGCCAATTCAATCTCTCCTTGTTCTCCAGTAATGTTTGAGAAAAGACGTCACAAGGTACCTGTAACTACTCACATGATACCATTTTCTTTACATTCTACATTAAAAAAAAAAAAAAAAGTTATTCAACGTTTCCGATCCTCGACTGATTAGGATCCATTTTCAAGTGATTTTTTTAAAAAGCATCCTCCATCGATGGATCGTCTTGTGAAATGATATTTCTGTAAATTTCCGGAAATGATGGTTTTTGCCCCCTATTGCATTTTTTCGAAATACATATTACGGAAGTGATTGTCTGCAATTAAATTAAATTTGAAACGGCGCTTTATTTTTTTTTTTGTTTTGTTTTATTTTTTTGGCTTGTTTTGTTTGTTATCATATACCATATTCTAGAATGTTCGTAGTGGACAGGTCACGATTATAGCTTTTTGACATTTTTATTTTTCAAGATTCATAAAACCTTCGCAAGTTGTCATCCCTATAACTATTGTAAATTATCGGATTTTCAGTATCAATTCATGCTGCATCGTGTTACAGTGCGCTGCGGTGTGGAACATTTCGGAAATTTATAGAAATATTAAAGTGCGCTGCGGTGTGGAACATTTCGGAAATTTATAGAAATATCATTTCACAAGACGAATCCATCGATAGAGGATGCTTTTATAAAAAAATCACTTAAAAATGGACCCTAATCAGTCGAGGGTCGGAAACATTGTGAGCTTTTATCCTTTTTAATCATCCGTGCTTATAGATGGTAGGCATTTTTTAAATTTTATTTAACAACAAGTAATTTTTATTAATAAAAAAAGTTACTCATCTATATATATAAAAATGAATGCATCTTTCTTTCTTTCTTTCTTTCTTTCTTTCTTTGTCCTTTATACACTCCTAGGCCCTTTGACCTATCTGGACCAAACTTTGCAGAATTACTCTTTAGGACACTGCGGAAAAGATAGGCTACCTTCCAACCCGGACCCACCCCCCCTAAGGGATTGAAAAGGGGTAAAAGCCCTGAAAAACCCAATATCCACCTGGTGGTGAAAATAAGAACTACACAAACATTGTGTAAAGTGAAAAATTCGCTCTCCTATGGGGGGCAGGGATACCACACTTGGGTGGGAGGAAGCCAACACAAAGGCTGAAGTGTCCCA
>JAFIDM010009631.1:288008775-288020977 GCA_023159025.1 Thereuonema tuberculata | reverse complement strand
TAGGAGAGGGAATTTTTTCCTTTTTGCAATTGACTTGGGGGGCCCAAGAAGGGGTCCTAAATATAAGAGACCGGTGCCGGTCGGTGGTGGGACACTTAGGTAGCCATGTTGCCTTCCACCCACCCAAGTGTGGTATCCCTGCCCCCCCATAGGAGAGCAAATTTTTCACTTTACACAAAATTTATGTAGTTCTCATTGTCACCAATAGGTGCATATTTGGCTATTTCACGGATTTTACCTCTTTTCAACCCCTGGTGGGGGGGGGGTCCAGGTTCTAAGGTAACCTATCTTTTCCGCAGGGTCCGAAAGAGTAATTCTGCAAAGTTTGGTCCAGATACGTCAAGGGCCTAGGAGTGAATACGGGACAAAGAAAGAAAGAAAGAAAGAAACATTCATTTTTATACATACATAGATTTTATTTTATTTTTATTGACTGATCATGCAAAGTTTCACTATTCCGCTGTAACGTTTTTCTTCTTTCCTTGTCGTAAACATATATATCCCTGTCTATACATATACTTAAAATAACTTGACAGATTTCTATTAACTTTAGTCTGTTGTTGATATCTGATCCAACCGAATTTATGGGTACCGTTATTTTGTCAACCATCCTTCCTATCCCTCAAAAATGATCCCAAAATTCTTCAGTAAAATGACTGTACTGTTATAAACATCCCATATTTCTTCTTCAAACCTTTTCTATTGTAAAGTATATTATTAAGCATATTCCACTATACCAGAAATAAATGTTAAACACTACATTTATTTCGAAAAAAAAAACCAGCAAATTTTCAAGGAGAAAATAAAACGTCTCCTCTTCTTCAAGCCTTTACAAATAATAATACTAATATTAAGTCACGAGATTTTGAATTTACCATATCCGGGAATATCATATAAACAATACAATATTAATACAATATATTATTAAGTTACGAGATTAGAACTTACAATATTCGTGAATATCATATGAACAATACAATATTAATACAATATTATAGAATATCGTCTTCTACTTCACAATAATCCTCGAGTTGTGTATCCAAATTCAATTGTTTTTTACAATCCAGATCTTCAATTATTACTTTATTGTTGGGATTAAATGTAGTGTTTAACATTTATTTCTGGTGTAGTGGAAGATGCTTAATAATATGACTGTTCCTTCCTTTTATCGAATTTGGCCAACTAGGGACCACGTAACTAGCTCAACCTGACAACGTCAGGGAGAGGCTAGTGAAATTCAAGAAAGGGGGGACGAGAATTATACCCCGTCCAGGATAACCCTGAGATAGTAAGTCCCAGGTGGGAAACGGACGAAACACAGAAGAAGAAAGAAACAGCCATGCCACCACCGCGATTCGAACCCGGGTACTGGCGCGTTGGCCACAACGGCAGCCCGCGGCTAAACCGCATGGCCACGCCAGCACGGCAATATGACTGTACTGTTTTTTTTTTTTAATTTTGGTATGTTACTTCAAAATTTATCATCCAACTTAAAATATGAACACAATTATTTTGATCTCCTCCCTTTGTTAGTTTATTCCTATTTATATTCACAGCATCTTCACTGAACACATTTCCTTGATATGTCTTTGAAACAATGTAAAATGCTTCACAAAGAAATATAAAAGTTTTAAAAAAATAATGACTTAAGTGTTGAGAATGAGACTTTTTTATGTATATTTAATGCTTTTTTATTCATAGATGAAATTGATGTGTATTTTAAGTTATTAATAATATATGAATGTTAAATAAAAAAAAATATGATTAGGAATAATTTTAAAGCTGAATAGTACAACAATATCAAATAGATCATACAGAAGACATTTATGACATAAATACAACAATAATAAATTATTAACAATTTAAAATAAAACAAATTTGATCAATCATTTGAAATAGAGAGAATAAGGCACAGATTTTTATTTATTTATTCATTTTTATAATCTTCTTATAATTTACTTAAATTAACATATCTCGTATTCTTGGAAACACTAAACATTAAATGCAAAAACCAAAAAATACTAAATGAAAGTACATCTTTGTTAATCCTGGAGAATTACTCAATTAGATAAACATCATAGCTTGTGAAGTGTTTTAAGATCTTATGAAATCTGTGTTTTTAAGATCACAAATTAAATAAGCAGTCTTTGTTGAATGTGAGACATGTGACTTGGATTACAGAACATTCTGGTGACATTAAACATGACAAGCTACTGAAAGGCTCATTTGACTTGTCATGCAGTTTATACATTTTCCGTACATTGTTATCTACATTTTTACATATACAGTACCAGTCAAAAGTGACTAACCCTTCACATTTTTGGTCATAACTTCCTTCATAGTTATTCAAATCGATTAATTTTTTTTAAAAAATTAATTAAAAAGGTAAGAAATAGAACAAACTGAGTATACCGATTTTCTTTTACTGAGTATACCGATATGATATGAACTTAAGGACAACCTCGAGATACATTAGACCTCCTCATCGGCTTTACGAAAACCATTTTCCAAATCATCGAACACCATTTCACATCAGTTTCGGTAGCTAAAATCAATTTAAATCTGGGCGCATCAAGAACTTTACATTTAAATCTTATCTTCACAGTAAACAATATCAACTTTGTGCTCAGAGTAACCTGAGACTTGAAAAGAATCCAAGGACGAGTTCCAACAACATTGTAAATGTCAAGGGTCTAAATCACGTGAACGTGTGGTAAATTTTTCATGACCAGCACTCCAACATCCTCAGCGGGCCAAATTAGTGATCCTCAATGGATCCAGCTGATATTGCGCAATTGATTGTATTGTTACCTGCAACACTGCTTGAAGAGTCTTTCTTTCCAATGTTAGTTCTGTTCACGATTAAGCTATATTCAACAGAGATGGCATCGAATTCGTATTTTTTTTTTTTTTGATGAGAACTTTGATGTTGTCTCTGTGTCGTGAACGCGAAAATGCAACATAAAGCTGTCCATGTGAAAATACAAACTCGCTCACAAAACCTCTTACGATTGCGAATATGGGCACACACAGAAAGATCTGCCCTATCCTAATGTGAGATTTACAAGGTAGCTCTCCTCCATCAAACACAGGGGGAATGTGTTACGTTACAGACAGATAGACAGATCTGGAAAACTATATAAGAGATAATAACATGTAAATGATATAATTGAGGTCTTATGAACATACCTTCAAATATCTTGCTCAGTTTATCTTTACAAAAAATCTTTACAAAAAACAGCTAAGTACGCAGCATTATAAACTAACAAATATTTAACGAGATCCCACAATTTTATATAGTAAATACAGTTGTTCAAAAATCAATACAAATAATATTTGTTAAAATTGTTTTTACAAATAAAAATAAATATCTGCTATATATATTTCAAAAACCTGGAAACTAAGAAAGATTAACTAAGAACATAATAAGCAGCAATATAATTCATCAATATGCAAGCTAAAGCTTTTTAAAAGAACTTAAATACACAGTAGTTTCAATTCCCATTATTACCATTTACAGTTTTCATAATCATCATCCAAGCAATATTTTATTCCAATATTCACTATCTCAATGAAAAGCATACAAAAAAAAATGTTTTTTTTTTTTTTTTTTTTTTATTGTTTTACTATTAATTTGTGATTCCCAATCTTATTGCTGCTTCTAATTTTTTTATTTTGATCATTACTTGTCAAGAGCAACAGAAACATTGTTGCATTAAAAAAATATTTAAAAAACAGTTGGCCATTAAATTCGTTACAACTTGTTAGAGCTTCATCTCATGAAAATAGACTAATTATACTATTAAAGATAGTCGGGCAAAAAATATTTAGTCTAGAAAAGACATTTTAGGATATTCGAGATTTTTGCCTATTAATTATTCTAGTATATCTATTTTCATTCTTAATTTGCAAGAACAAGATGCAAAATCTATTTAAAAAAATATAAATGAATTTATCGCTGCACAATCATAAAATTAGTAAAATATTTCTATGTTATTAGTAATGGTTGTAAGCTGAAAGCAACCAAATTTAAACCTTACATCTTAATACCTAAACCAATCTTGTTCTTGGTGTCCAAGTTTCTTCAAATTTGGAATACAAGCATGTTCCACCATTGATTTGGGCCCACATACAAGGATGAAAGTGTCAGGAGATGGGGGTGGCATGTGTTCTTCCAGCATCTCTGCATTCACAAATCCCTTGCTATACTTCCAATCTTCTTCTGGTGGAGAATCCAAAGTAAACCACAGATGAAACTGTTCAGGGAATGAAGAGGCAAGATCTTCAAGTTCGGGCCGAAGCAGAATGTCTTGTTCAGTTTTGTTGGCAAATAACAACCACATCTCAATTTGATTTTCAGGATCTTTCAAAATGCAACGAATTAACTGAAGCATTGGTGTGATGCCAGTACCACCAGCAATCATTCCAATTTTCTTCTTAACACACTTCAATGGGTTCCCTTTTTGTCGAATAGAAAATTCACCATTCCCATTGTAAACTAAACGTCCATTAGGACCACGGACATCAATGGTCTCTCCAATAGCCAGTTCTTCTAAATATTGAGACATTTTCCCACCATCAGGAAATGCTGGATGAACACCTTTAAAATATACCTTTATAACAAAATCAACATAGCCTTTGTCACTGTCACTTGATACTGGTATGTAGGGCCTAACAACTAGTTCACCATTAATTGTGGCAGATAAATTAATATGTTGACCTACAGGATGTCCCAGAATATGTTCTGATGAAGGCTAACCAAACCTGTATCTTCTAGTATCGTGACTAATTTCCTCTTTATCTACTAATGGAAGCGCATATTTAACACTAACATCTTGCAATGTTTTTATTGGTTTTTTGTTACGGCATCTATTGAGGTAAATTTTAGTTAAAATGGCTGTAAAAACTATAATAACCATGCCTGTAGCTATTGGAAAAACCTCTACTGGTGCCAAGTTTTTTGCTTGAGGATCGAGTTGTGGGATCGAATCCACCTACAAGTTCATTTATGCGTCCTCATTTTCTGGAGTTACCTGCAATACAAGTGATTATATTAATTTTGATACAATTTTTCAATTATGACAGTTTTATTTAATTTCACCAGAGTTATACGAGCATATCTAAAGCTTTATAAAATTGAATTATTTGCATTATAATATTACATAATTATTAATGTATTATTAATTATTGTCTACGAAGTAAGTGTACTAATAATTTGAGATTGCTTTTGATTTGTTATATTTATTCTTTGAAACGATTGAAAGAACAGGAAATATGTTACTAAATTCTTAAGACGAATAAAGCAACAGGTGGCCTATTTAAATGCATCATCTGTGTTTCTAATCTATATAAACACAGAAGGATGAGTACTTTCGATTCTTCTCACTCACAGTATTCTGTGAATTTTTTGTTGTAATTTCACGTTCATTCTTTCTCTTCTAAAGCAATAAGTCAGTAGTCAAATGATGGATTTTTTTCATAGAATTAGAATATTTTGTAGAAATACAAAAACCAAAATCATTTAAATCAGTAAGAAATCTATAAATCTATCCAAAAAGCATAGGTATGTGGCCTCCTCCGCTTAGCCTAATTGTAAATTAACAAATTTCATTCAATATCCTTTCATAATGGAATCACTTACATGAATAGAATCAACAGCTTTTTAATTTTAAGAAAGTATCTTACACTGATGCTCTGCAATAAATTAAAATTAAAATGATAGGTTGATGTTGATAAAGTTCACTGTACTTCTGCATTCTTATGCTAAGAGACAATAACCAAACAGCTACATCGACGAGCAAGCCACAAGGAACTACTGGTCTTTCCTGTTTTTGCAAAGCTACATTCTCTCCTGTTAGGGACTTTCTAATTTATAATTATTTTTTAAAATTCTTTTCCTTGACCTGGCAGTATTTTGTTCACTGGTTCTATTCCAGGAATGAAGCTCTTATTTAAGCAAAGCTAAATAGCATTAAAAGTGAGGCTTTAACGTTAACTTTCTCTCTAACAAATAAACCTGATTTAAATAACTCACTTTAATAACAATTAAATAATGAATGCTTTTATCTTTATTACTTTCTTCCTAAACCAATAACAACTTTTCATATACTAGTATTTTATATTATTCCTTTTATTTAGGAATTAACAGCTGTCAACTGTCAACAACAGTTTCGTCCTTACATCAAACCCAATGATTGTGGAACCAATAAATAAGCCTATTATAATGAAAAAGCAAAATTTCTTAAGTATTAATTATTCATTTGATGTCCTACTGCATTTGCTTAAAAAATAAAAGTTTAGCAGGTCATTGTAACAACCATATTCCAGTTCCTTAATGACAACAGCAGGTTTCCTTATTTAATAATTATTTATAAAAATAGATTGCTTATTTTTGAGTGGAACAATTTTGCATTTTTGTAAGTATTTTAAAAGCGACAAGTGAAATAATAAAGGCCAGTCCATGTTTTCAGTAACTATTCATTTCGTTTTGGGCAGTAAGAAATAATTATTGAGCATTGAAATAGTCAACAGCAAGAACATGCCTGACCATTAAATCTTAATATTTCAGTTAACTGTCAACAATAAATGAACTCTTAAAATAAAATGTTCACGACTGAGTATTGACCAGATATTAAAGTGTTATAAATATGACAAAATGTCCATCAAAAGTACAGACTTCAATGTATTAAATTCATACTTACATGAAAGAATACGTGACATACTGAGATATATAGTGCTCATTTTCATGTAATTTGATTTAATAATATTCTTCACATTGGATGGTAATAAACACACACACACCAAAAAAAAAAAAAATTATCACCATCATACAGTTTTCTTCTAAAGGCGGTTGCTGTTATAAATTATAATAGTTGGGGAAATCTACTGGCATAAGTCAAAGTTTCCTTACTTCTTGTGGTGTTCACAGAAACATTTCAGTGTTTGGCCATAATGTTCAATTTTTCCACATTTTACTTGAAGCAAATTATAAACCTATTTGTTTAACAAATATTTTCATTTTGCAAAAAAAAAAAAAAAGTTTTCACCTTAAAACTCTGGAAAAACCTGATGTTAGGCAATGCCACAATATCACACCTATCATTATATGCATTATTAATATGTTATTTCATAAACACATCTCCACTGATTGGATAAGGGTGAGATTAGGGACCAAATGAACAAATAAATATCTAATAGAAAGATGGTGAAACCAGTATACCACAGATACATTGGTTTGAATTATTTATATACTTAACTCACTAATTTAAAATTAAAACTGAAGGGAACCTGCTAAGAATCTGCTCTGTCAACTAATTACACATACAAGAAAAATGCATGTAACGTAGGGTTGAACAATTTTTTTTGTTCCCTCCCTAAAATTATTTACTTAATATGAGAAGTTTGTCTGCAATATTCAGATATGAAATTAAAATTTGGTCAGTCCTGCTCTTTTTCTTTAATTGGGGAGAAAAAAAATTGTTACTACCAGTCTTCTATGCAAAGTGAATGACTGACCTAAATGAAAAATATTCAAAAATCTGTCTCAGTTCTAAACTATCATAATGACAATAAGATAAAACCAACACTAAAATTTACATTAATATTTTCTGAATAATTTGCCTTTAAAAATCCTTTCATCTAAACGTTAATTCCTTCCATTAATAAAATTCTACACTAATGCTTTTGACAAAGCTTTTCAAATTCTCGTTTTGATTGCTCATGGCTTGATAATTATCATGTTGTGTTATAAATATTTTATTCTTAAGAAATTACGTCTGTAAAATTAGATGTAACCTTTTTAAATACATATATATTCAAGGTTTACTGAATCATTAAGAATGCAAAGTCTATTATTATTAAACTATAACAAGGAAATGCAACACTTGGTCAGAATTTATTAGCAGAAGATAATCAGCATGGAACTTTCTTCTACCTGTGCACAGAAGTTTTGTTGAAATGTTACAATTTTTCTCAATGTCACACTTCTATGATGCATTGTTATCCAGAAATGAAACTGGTTTATCACTAGATGTCAGAAAGGAAACCATCACCTTTTTCCAGCTCTTAACGAAATATTTTGAGAGGAAACCACATGATAGCCAGTTTGGACAGAAAAAAATTCTAGTTGCAAGGCAGAAAAAACATGACTGAAAAATTGATGAGTGATTTTGCTAATAATATCTAAACAAGACATGTTGCTTTTCTAGTTCAGCACCGACAGGATTACTATAAGTTTCTAAACGAATCTTTGTACAATACAGAAGCATAAAAACTTACCAGTGAGCCTTCTCTTGAATCTCAGGTAATCATCATTTTAGTTATTTTTATGTTGTCGTTTCGTCTTTCATGTTTAAAGTCTTAGTTCTTTATGCTTAAAAGCTTGTAAAACAAACTAACTACTCCTAGATAACTCAAGCAAACAAAAAACTATTTTGCAGTTCAACTTGAAAATTTTAAAAATTTTAAAATATTTTAAAACTGAAATGGAAATGAAGAATACTTACTTTTACACGAGTGACGGAATATTTGATGAACTGGCCTCATCCTTTTTCAGTTTTTCACATTCGTGGCGAAGCAGTGCAATTTGAGACTCAAATTGGCGATATCCTCTATCCAGTTCTTCGTTGTGACTCTTAAGCTTTTGACATTCTTGCTCTAATTCTCTGCATTTTTTTTGAAGAGCGGCGAATGCCTTCACATGAAAAGTCAAGTCTCTTTGGATATAGCCATCATAGCTTAACTGAAGATACTCTAAGGTTGTATTATGTTCCTTAGATAACTCCTCTCTGACTTCATTATAATCCTTGAGTAATTTCTCTTTGTCCTTTTTTTCTTTTGCAAACTGCAATTTCAAATCAGCATTTTCTTCACGTAAGCTACGATATTTGCTCTTAAGTCTTCCTAAATCCTCTTTTAAAGTAGTCATATTCTTTTGGAATTCCTTGGTCTTTTGGCATTCATCCCTTAATTTTTCACATTTTTTCTGCAGACTTTTTAAAAGCTTACATCTTCCTCCACTTTCCTTTTTTACTTTTTCATTATCTTTCTTTAGCCGCCTACATTTTCCTTCTAATTCTCTGCACTTGGATCTGTAAGTTGCAAGTAATTTGCAATCAGAACATATCAATCGTTGATTCTTTTGTCTAATTAAGTTTTCTTCGACCTTACTTTCTGTTGAGATCGAGTTCAGTTTCTTAAAATCCAGTGCCTTTGATAACCTTTGCAAAGACAGTCGTTCCGCAGCTATTTTCTTTCTTTCTTCATCCATCTTCAATTTGTCATTACCAAGTCGATCAATCAGGGCCTCCAGATTTGTTTTCATTTTAAATGCTTCCTTATTCATGGATTCGAGTTGTTGTACAAGAGTTTGTTGAGCCTTTTTCTCCTCTTCACACTGATTCTGCAGATCACTCATTCTAGATATGAGCTGCTCTGTGACAATTTTATGAGCCTTGTGTTCCTCTTCATTTTGATTCTGTAGTTCATGGATTTGACATTTAAGCTGTTTCATGAGTGTTTCATGAGCATTTTTTAACAATTCATTCTCAGTCTGTAGTTGACTCACATTATTCGATTCCTTTTTAAGTTGTGTTTTCAAGAAATCATTCTCTGCTTCTAAATCTTTTATAGTCTTCCTTAGTTCCTTGCCTTTATCTTTCAGATTTTCGTTTTGGAAATGTTCATTACTCATTTGTTCCATTTTCTCATTTAATGTTTGGATTTCAGTCACTTTTAAAACATTTATTTCTCTAAGCTTCTCAGCTTCTAATGTCAGGGCTTTTTTTTCTTTTTCTAATTCCAATTCAGAATGTCTCAAATTCATTATTTCCAAGGTTAAGGTTGTAATCTTATTCTGGAACTCCATTTTCTGCTGCATCAAACTATTGTTTTTTTCCTTTTCCGCTTCTTCGAAAAGGAGTATTTTCTGTTCCAACATTTGTTTCTCAATGTTGGTTTCCTCCAAACGCTTGTCACTTAAATTCTTATAAAAATGCAAGTCTTTTTCCAATTTCGTAACCTGGTCATTTATGTTTAATGAACTGGCTTCATCTAACTGCTTTCTGAGCTCCTTGTTTTCACTTTTTTCTTTTTCTAATTTAACTTCTTTAACTTTTAGCATTTGACTTTTTAGTTCATTTTTTTTTATTAGAATTCTATTAGCCTCCTCCAAAGACTGCAATTCCTTATCTAGTTTCTGGAGTTGCAGCTGCTCAATTTCAGATTCACTTTTATCACGAACAGTTTGTTGTTCAAATTCAGTGATCACCTTCTGTAGATCTACATTGCGATTTTCTACTTCTTCAATTCGTTCAACAAGTACTTTTATATCATCCATCATCACTTTCTGAAGTGATGTCTTTGGTTTCACTTTCATATTGAGAGACTTGACATTTTTCTCTGGTTTCATCCTCGATTGCTGTTTACTAGAAGATAAATCATTCTTTTGGCGGCACGATTTCCTAGGCATTTTCAAATAGTCGATTCCTTGTTGACAATTTCTATTGATCTTAACATTCAACTGAGTTGATATTTCTCCTTCGTAAGATTACCCTCAAAATGTTTTTTAGCAATCTTTCTTCATTGGATTTTCCTGCAATGATAAAAATGTAGATTGTAAATGACCATCAGTTTATCAAAAATGTCCATATATAAAAAATAATAATAATAAGGATGGAAAAGGGGTGGAGGTGGGGGAGTCCTGTAGCAACAAATAAAGATAAATTGTTCATCCTTCGCAGCAGCATCTACATAGTGGTGCTGTCACTGAATGACTTCGTACATTCAGAAAACAAAATTTAATACACTAAATAGAAAAAAAAATAATGTACCAAACCAGAGCTGTGGAGTCCGAGTCGGAAGTAATTCTTGGATTACTGGAGTTAGGAGTTACCGACACCTAACAAATTTAAATTATAATATAAATAATGTTAAAATTTCCTATTTCATAGACAATAATTTGATTAACTTATTTTTTTAAGGATTAAAATTTAGGATTAAATTAAGTTCTTTGCAAATTTCAAAACATAACATATTTTATGATATTTACATTACTGAAAGTGGCACCCCATGAAAAACTTCACAACGGCAAAAAAAAGTTGTCAACAAAATCGGATGTTTTTCAACACTTTACAATAACAACAGAAAAGTCAGGGAAACAATCTATATGCCAGTGTATTATAGAAGTTGATGATTTTGAAAAAGCATGTGATGCATTTATTTATTTTATTTTCTATAATGATATATACAAAAAGGTGTCGGAGATGGAGTCTGAGGTTTTACGTTCTGACTCCACTGCCCTGTATCAAACGAAAATACATCCATATCAGTAAGTACTGCTTCATTGACAAAAAAGCAGTAAGAGTGGAATGATTTCTACAGCACACATGTAATTATAAATTACAGGTCATGTGGCAACCTTGAACTTACTAAGTATTTCAAGATAATTGATGGGCAGGGAGCCTGTGTGAAAAGGAGAAAACATAGTTCCTTTGTCTAGTAAGTCACTAGTTGTTTGTTTCCATCTGTATATTCAGAAATCCATTACTACATGATCCCAAACAAATTCGAAGGCACCACAGGGACAGCACTGTACATATCAGAATTTAATAGAACTGTATAACAGTACTGTTAGTTCACCATGCATGCTGAAATTGGTGAAAGATTTCTCCTAACCACTTGTTTACTCTTAAGAGATCCAAATTTATTCCGTTGATTTTTTTAATACATTCAGGAGGTTAGCAAAAAATTATTTGCACATTTTCTCTATATCAATCGAAATTATCAGGGAATAATACTCAGTGTTTTTTGTTCAGCACACGGCACTCCCAGACGATATAAATGCATAGTAAGAGATTGCGAACGTCATATTCTATTTTTTCAGTCATGCCATTAGGTACGAAACTTTCGGAGTTTTAGAAAGGGAAAGTGGTTGCTTTTAAAAGTTCAGGACTTACTGTACATCAAATTTCGACAAAGCTGAATAGATCGAGAACGGTTATTTATAATTTTCTTAAAAATCCCGAAAAATATGGACGGCAAAGACGTATAGGTAGGCCATCTTCTGTTTCTGTGCCTGTGAAAAGAATGATAATAAGGCGAGCTTGCTCCAAAAAACAAACATCAACGGAAATTAAACGGGAATTAAACTTACGATGCAGTGTTCGAACTGTTCGACATGTTTTACAAAAAGAAAAAAAGGTTC
>JAFIDM010009631.1:287986765-287999430 GCA_023159025.1 Thereuonema tuberculata | reverse complement strand
CTACTGCATTTGCTTAAAAAATAAAAGTTTAGTAGGTCATTGTAACAACCATATTCCAGTTCCTTAATGACAACAGCAGTTTTCCTTATTTAATAATTATTTATAAAAACTGTTTGCTTATTTTTGAGTGGAACAATTTTGCATTTTTGTAAGTATTTTAAAAGCGACAAGTGAAATAAGAAAGGTCAGTCCATGTTTTCAGTAACTATTCATTTCCGTTTTGGACAGCAAGAAATAATAATATTAATGAGCATTGAAATAGTCAACAGCAAGAACATGCCTGACCATTAAATCTTAATATTTCAGTTAACTGTCAACAATAAATGGACTCTTAAAATAAAATGTTCACGACTGAGTATTGACCAGATATTAAAGTGTTAAAAAAATGAAAAAAAGTCCATCAAAAGTACAGACTCCAATGCATTAAATTCATACTTACATGAAAGAATATGTGACATACACATTTTATATTGAGATATATAGTGCTCATTTTCATGTACAGTAATTTGATTCAATAATATTCTTCACATTGGATGGTAATATACACACCAAAAAAAAAAAAAAAAATACAGTCAGACCTCGATATAAGGTCACCCGCATAAAAGGTCACCCCGCATATAAGGTCACTTTTCTAAAGTCCCGGCTCATTGAATTGAATTGCGTATGAGTCGGTTATAAGGTCAACCCGCTTATAAGGTCACTTTCGCGAGGTCCCAAGGGGTGACCTTATATCGAGGTCTGACTGTATACACCATCAATATAGTTTTCTTTTCTAAAGGCGGTTGTTGTTATAAATTATAATAGTTGGGGAAATCTACTGGCATAAGTCAAAGTTTCTTTACTTCTTGTTGTGTTCACAGAAACATTTAAGTGTTTGGCCATAATGTTCAATTATTCCCCATTTTACTTCAAGCAAATGATAAACCTATTTCTTTAACAAATACTTTCATTTTGCAAAAAAAAAAAAATTAAGTTTTTACCTTAAAACTCTGGAAAAGTCTGGATGTTAGGCAATGCCACAATATAACACATATCATTATATGCATTCTTAATATGTTATTTCATAAACACATTTCCACTGATTGGATAAGGGTGAGATTAGGGACCAAATGAACAAATAAATATTTAATAGAAAGATGGTGAAACCAGTATACCACAGATACAGTGGTTTGAGTTATTTATATACTTAACTCACTAATTTAAAACTGAAGGGAACCTGCTAGGAATCTGCTCTGTCAAACTAATTACACATACAACATCCCTTTAAAAAGAAAAAAAAAAAGGATCCACTGTTAACCAACTTAATCTGTTAAAAGGGTTTATGAAGAATGAAAAGTTTTACCTAGTAGTTAGGAGTTGTCGTTGTTTTTTACATTTACCACTTATGCAGAACTTAAATTTGTATGTTTATTTATATGTTAAATTTCAAAAAAGAAATGAACAATAATAAATTTAATATTTAATACACAGCTTTTAGAAAATAAAAATAACTGTTTTTGGTAGAAACATTGACATAATTGTGAGATTTGATAAAAAAATGTATTTTAATAGATTTCATTTCCTTCCTTTTACCGAATTTGGCCAACTAGGGACCACGGAACTAGCTCAATCTGACAACGTCAGGGCGAGGCTAGTGAAATTCAAGAAGGGGGGACGAAAATTATATCCCGTCCAGGATAACCCTGAGATAGTAAGTCCCAGGTAGGAAACGGATGAAACACAGAAGAAGAAAGAAACAGCCATGCCACCACCGGGATTCGAACCCGGGTACTGGCGCATCGGCCACAACGGCAGCCCGCCGGCTAAACCGCACGGCCACGCCAGCACGGCAGATTTCATTTATTGATACTAAACCTCTACATTCAGTTCTCCAAAGTATCAATAAGTAAAAATTATCAGTTAGAAATCACTGAAAAACATGTGTTCATTTCTAATTTCCAAGTAACTTAATTAACCAGTTTATTAATCATGCAAATAGTGTTGTTCTTGCTGCATGAAATATAGAATATAATCATTTTTTTTTCTTTTCTGGTGAGTGTAGGTCATAAATGACTTACTGGCAAGAATTCTAAAATCTGGAAATTGGAAATTTTAGATCTGTCTGTATAGCACACACTGTAGCGGCCAAACTGTTGAGATATTCGAATGAAACCTTCACCATTGTGTTCAGCATCAAAAAGTAGGTGACCACGAGTAAAAAAATTTGATCTCTAGGACCACTCTCTGCCCCTCCAAGGCGTTTTCTTTTAAAAACGCCTTGGGGGTGTCAGGGAGAGATCTTAGAAGTCTGATTTTTTTGTACGTGGTCACCTACTTTTTGATGCTGAAAACAATGGTGAATGTCTCATTCGAATATCTCTAACCGTTTGGCCGCTACAGTGTCTGACATCCAGACAGGGTAAAAGCAAGAGCCGTCCCCTAGCGGTTTTTCAGGCAAGCACCAGGTGGATGCACCATCATGAACAAATTTTTTATCCCAAAAACATGAAGTGCTGAACAGACTTATTTCTTCCTTATTGATTTTAAAATAAGCTGTTGTTGTAGTAATTTGTATTCTTGACGTTAAATACAGTCCCATTCTTTTTTTAATTTTTCAGATCAGCTCCATTTCTGCATTTCCAGCCAGTAAAGTTATCATCTGCATACCTCAAGTTAATAATTCTACCTTCTATATTCACTCCAACATTACTGAAATCCAGGTCTGATTTTCTCATGATCATGTCCGCTTAGAGATTGAACAGAAATGAGGACAGTACACATTCTTGTCTCACATTTATACTGATCTTAAGTGAATCTGTGTCGCTGCACAGTGTTTGAACTGTTTTGTGTTCAATGCAGTGGCGTACCAACGACTTTGGGGGCCCGGGGCGGGAGTTGTAGATGGGGCCCCCTAGTCTTGCTTTTACAACCAAAAAAAAGGAAATAAGCTGCTTGGTGGGGCCCCCTAGGCTGGCTGATGGGGGCCCCTCCCAGGTGGGGGCCCGGGGCGGACCGCCCCCCCCCCCCGCCTTGGTACTCTACTGGTTCAATGATGTGATAAGCTTAATCAGGTGAGATGGGACACCAAGGTTATGTAGAGCAGTCCAAAGCTTATGTTCAAAACAGTCAAAAACTTTGCTATAATCAATGAAACATGTACAGATCTTTTCTGATAATAATGTGCCTTTTCCATAAGCTGATGTTGTTGTTGTAATCTTTAGTTCCTTTTCTGAAACCAACTTGAATGTCGGGTAACTCGTGATCTATGATCTGTAGCCTTTGTTATATAGTCTTTAGTAAGATCTTGCTTTCATGAGAAATCAGTGCTAATGTGTATAATTGGAGCAAACTCTGGCATCACCTATCTGAAGTAAATGGATAAAAATTGACCTCGTCCATTTCTTACGCCATTCATGTTCGGCAATTTTCTGATAGTCCATGCAACTGAATTCATCTAGGGTGACCGTGCCTCTAGCCACATGCAGGGGATAATTGCTCTCTGGATCTTTCCTTTCCAGGTTTTCCTTCCCAACTTGACTTGTTTTTCTGGATTGTTGAATTATTTCTTTTATAAACATTCCTAGACTACTCAGGCAAGGTTTTGGAGACCTTAATATGTTTAATTATAAAGAAATTCCGATCGTGTAGTTGCCTAGCGGTTGTGGGAGCGCCAGCTGGCGGCAGCTCTTGGCTTTCCAAGGCTTTGGAATGAGCAATGTGTCGTCTGCTGTAGAGGACTTCTCTGCTCAACAGGAGGAGAGAAGGGTTTCTCCAGCAGAGTAAATGAAATGATGAAACTCAAAAAATTTGAAATAGAGGAAAACTTTAAAAAGCAGTACTCATCATGGCTCCAGTGTAATTTAGATAAAATTCAAGTGAGCAAGGATGAAATGAAAAAGGAATTGAGGGCAAAAATTACTGAAGAAAAAAGAAAAGAAATAGAAGAACTAGTTAATGAACAAATTGAGGCAGAACATGACCTTATAAGTCAACATGCCAGAAATAGTATTCGTTTGGCCACTGAAAAAGTGAATACTGATGATGATGAGGTAAATATGATTTTTGAGGATTCTGCCGGTGCTACTTTTTCTAATAAAAGGAAGAGACCCTTGTCCTCATGTGTTTTCGATAATCCTTTAGTAGGGTCCTCTAAATTAATCAACGATTTTTATGAATACATTAATTTCATTCGTGATGCCACATCTAAGGAAGTCATAGGTAAAATTTCTTTTAATAAAGACAATCAAAGAGAGGTCTCCAACTCTTTGATGGAGATAAGTAAAATATTTACAAAAAATTTGTGTAGGCTAGTAATAAAGAGCTTGAACTCCAAAAGAAATAGTTAAGGAATGTTTATTCAAATAATGAAATCTCCTTGTTAAAGAAAGAAAATACTCTTTCGGTACAAGAGAATCTTAAGCCACAATCCTTTGCATCTGTGTTGAAAAACAATAGAAAAGAAAGTTACTCTAAGAAAAAAGAGAAGCAAAATTTTAATTTCGCTAGAGATAATGTCGACACAGAGTACAATGTCAAGGTTTCTTTTAAGAATGATCTGGGAAGCGAGAAACCCAAAGAAAGTCTAAATAATATCCTAGCCAAATCGGTCAACGTGAAGCTATTGATGGGGGATTAAAAAATAAGATATTAACAAAGAATGGAGATCTTATTTTAAAATGTTATAATCCAGTTCAAAAACAGAAGTTAGAGGATCAACTAAGAAAAATTGACTCCTTGCAAGTCAATTCCATTAAACATAGGAATCCAACGATTTTAGTTACTGGAATCTCCGAGGACTATAAAAGTAATGAAGTCTTAGATATCTTAATCAATAGTAATATTGAATCCCATCAAAGCATTACGAAGAACGTTTTGGCTAAAGGATTGAAAATTATTACGAGCAGAAATTGTCGCAATCCTGTAAAAAGAATTGGATCATTTCTGCTGATCCAACTATTTTTAATTTTTTTAAGAAAAGGGTATATATTTTATTTGAATATTTGAATATCCCTTTTGAAGAGGAAATAGCGGTGTTGAGATATTAAAACTGCAATCAGTTTGGACATTTAGCTGCCATCTGCAAAAATCCCTTAAGTTGTTCCAAATGCGGAGACAATCACCGTGTTAGCGACTGTCAGTCCTCAACTATTAAATGTTCTAACTGTACAAGATCTGATCTTTCGGATTCTAATCATCGCGCTGACAATAAAGCTTGCGTTTGTTATAAACGAGCCGATCTGGCAATGAGAAAACTTATTACTTATCAATGATTAGGTTTTGCCAGGTTTTGCCAATATGGGAAAAGGCTGGCAGGCCCAAACTGCAAATTTTGCTCCTAAATTTTGACTTTTTATGTCTTCAAGAGCCCTATTCATAAATTGTCAGATGGTAATAATAAAAAGTTGTCTTATTTTCTATTATTAAAGTTTTTGTATTTTTATAATGTTGGATTATTATCCATTTTTAGTAATACAGAACATTGGATTTTGATTATAATAACTTTTTTAAGTGACCAAAATATCATAACGAAATTTAAGTTAATTTCTCCGTCACCTACTAATGATGATTGTTGCTTTGTTTTAGTATAGCAACATGTTATCAATAAGTACACCGTTTTCATATTTTAGAACTGAGCATCGGAGTCTGTAGAGCTTGTGTTATTGTTTCTGTACAGTACAAGAAAGATGTGAGAATAGGTCAGTAGTAATATCATTTTGTAGGAGTTGTAGTCAACAGCAATAGCATTTCATATTTCTAATTTGAGATCTGACTGCAATTTCTATTTATGAAACTCTATAATAATATTGTATTTTTTTAATGACAGAGCATGCGAACTACTCCACTTTAGCTTTCTTTGATTTTTGTTTGTTTTTTGACTGTCTGTAGGCTACCTGTACCCCATTAAAATGATTTCCGTAAACTTTGGTATGTTGCTGCTTTCTGATCCAACTGAAAATTAAAGGTGCAGTTATTTTTGTGTCCACCCTCACCATATCCCAAAAATTCCTCAGTAAAACGACATAAAATTTGATATGTTACGAATTTATCACTTGACAATTATTCTATCAATTATCAACTACTGTATTTTGATTTGCACCCCATTCCCTTTCCTGGTTTATTCCTATTTATATTCACAGCGTCTTCACTGTACACATTTCCTTGATATGTCTCAAATTATGTAAAAATGCTTCACAGAGCAAATATACCGTAAATGTTTTACAAAATAATGACAAGGTGTTGAGAATGAGACTTTTTTATGTATCTTTAATGCTTTTTTTATTCATAGATGAAGTTGATGTAGATTTTAAGTTAATAATAATGTATGAATTTTTTTTTTTTTTTTGCATAAAGTTTTATTTTATTTTTTTTGTAATTTTACATTTTTGACTGATTATACGGATGTTATATTTTACACAATAAATTAATGAAATTTAGTTCAAAACTTTAAATAGCTGAAAATGCATTTATTTTAGCCATAGATAAAAAATAAAAGGCTTTCTCTGTTAGGCACCATCTGATGTTTAATAAATATTTCAAAATAAGCAAGTTTCATTTCTGCCAATCAATGAACATTTTTCATTAAAAATGTTCAGTACTTTTATCTCCTTAAAATTTGATTTGATGAGATCAAAACTATATAATCAAAAGTATTCACTGCAACTCAGATTAACTTTTCTTTACAAAAAACAGCTAAGTACGCAGCATTATAAACTAACAAATATTTAACGAGATCCCACAATTTTATATAGTAAATACAGTTGTGCAAAAATCAATACAAATAATATCTGTTAAAATTGTTTTTACAAATAAAAATAAATATCTACTATATATATTTCAAAAACCTGGAAACTAACAAAGATTAACTAAGAACATAATAAGCAGCAATATAATTCATCAACATGCAAGCTAAAGCTTTTTAAAAGAACTTAAATACACTGTAGTTTCAATTCCCATTATTATTCATAATCATCATCCAAGCAATATTTTATTCCAATATTCACTATCTCAATGAAAAGCATACAAAAAAAAAATGTTTTTTTTTTTATTGTTTTACTATTAATTTGTGATCCCCAATCTTATTGCTGCTTCTATTTTTTTTATTTTGATCATTACTTGTCAAGAACAACAAAAACATCGGTGCATTAAAAAAATATTTAAAAAACAGTTGGCCATTAAATTCGTTACAACTTGTTAGAGCTTCATCTCAAGAAAATAGACTAATTATACTACTAAAGATAGTCGGGCAAAAAATGATATTTAGTCTAGAAAAGACATTTTTGGATATTCGAGATTTTTGCCTATTAATTATTCTAGTATATCTATTTTCATTCTTAATTTGCAAGAACAAGATGCAAAATCTATTAAAAAAATATAAATGAATTTATCGCTGCACAATCATAAAATTAGTAAAATATTTCTATGTTATTAGTAATGGTTGTAAGCTGAAAGCAGCCAAATTTAAGCCTTACATCTTAATACCTAAACCAATCTTGTTCTTGGTGTCCAAGTTTCTTCAAATTTGGAATACAAGCATGTTCCACCATTGGTTTGGGCCCACATACAAGGATGAAAGTGTCAGGAGATGGGGGTGGCATGTGTTCTTCCAGCATCTCTGCATTCACAAATCCCTTGCTATACTTCCAATCTTCTTCTGGTGGAGAATCCAAAGTAAACCACAGATGAAACTGTTCAGGGAATGAAGAGGCAAGATCTTCAAGTTCGGGACGAAGCAGAATGTCTTGTTCAGTTTTGTTGGCAAATAACAACCACATCTCAATTTGATTTTCAGGATCTTTCAAAATGCAACGAATTAACTGAAGCACTGGTGTGATGCCAGTACCACCAGCAATCATTCCAATTTTCTTCTTAACACACTTCAATGGTGGTAGAGATGGGTTCCCTTTTTGTCGAATAGAAAATTCACCATTCCCATTGTAAACTAAACGTCCATTAGGACCACGGACATCAATGGTCTCTCCAATAGCCAGTTCTTCTAAATATTGAGACATTTTCCCACCATCAGGAAATGCTGGATGAACACCTTTAAGATATACCTTTATAACAAGATCAACATAGCCTTTGTCACTGTCACTTGATACTGGTATGTAGGGCCTAACAACTAGTTAACCATTAATTGTGGCAGATAAATTAATATGTTGACCTACAGGAAGTCCTAGAATATGTTCTGATGAAGGCAAACCAAACCTGTATCTTCTAGTATCGTGACTAATCTAATGGAAGCGCATATTTAACACTAACATCTTGCAATGTTTTTATTGGTTTTTTGTTACGGCATCTATTGAGGTAAATTTTAGTTAAAATGGCTGTAATAACTACAACAACAATGCCTGTAGCTATTGGACAAACCAATACTGGTTGGTTGAGGATCTACTGGTGCCAAGTTTGTTGGTTGAGGATCGAGTTGTGGGATCGAATCCACCTACACGTTCATTTATGCGTCCTCATTTTCTGGAGTTACCTGCAATACAAGTGATTATATTAATTTTGATACAATTTTTCAATTATGACAGTTTTATTTAATTTCACCAGAATTATACGAGCGTATCTAAAGCTTTATAAAATTGAATTATTTGCATTACAATATTACATAATTATTAATGTATTATTAATTATTGTCTACGAAGTAAGTGTACTAATAATTTGAGATTGCTTTTGATTTGTTTTATTTGTTCTTTGAAACGATTGAAAGAACAGGAAATATGTCACTAAATTCTTAAGAGGAATAAAAAAAAAGGTGGCCTATTGAAATGCATCATGTGTTTCTAATCTATATAAACACAGAAGGATGAGTACTTTCGATTCTTCTCACCCACAGTATTCTGTGAATTTTTTGTTGTAATTTCACTTTGGAGGATCATTCTTTCTCTTCTAAAGCAATAAGTCAGTAGTCAAATGATGAATTTTTTTTCATAGAATTAGAATATTTTGAAGAAATACAAAAACCAAGATCATTTAAATCAGTAAGAAATCTATAAATCTCTCCAAAAAGCATAGGTATGTGGCCTCCTCCGCTTAGCCTGATTGTAAATTTAACAAATTTCATTCAATATCCTTTCATAATGGGATCACTTACATGAATAGAATCAACAGCTTTTTAATTTTAAAAAGTATCTTACACTGATGCTGATAGGTTGGTGTTGATAAAGCTCACTGTACTTTTGCATTCTTATTCTAAGAGACAATAACCAAACAGCTACATCGACGAGCAAGCCACAAGGAACTACTGGTCTTTCCTGTTTTTGCAAAGCTACATTCTCTCCTGTTAGGGACTTTCTAATTTATTTATTTTTAAAATTCTTTTCCTTGACCTGGCAGTATTTTGTTCACTGGTTCTATTCCAGGAATGAAGCTCTTATTTAAGCAAAGATAAATAGCATTAAAAGTGAGGCTTTAACGTTAACTTCCTCTCCAACAAATAAACCTGATTTAAATAACAATAATGAATGCTTTTATCTTTATTACTTTCTTCCTAAACCAATAACAACTTTTCATATACTAATATTTTATATTATTACTTTTATTTAGGAATTAACAGCTGTTAATTCAACTATCAACAACAGTTTCGTCCTTACATCAAACCCAATGATTGTGGAACCAATAAAGAAGCCTATTATAATGAAAAATCAGAATTTCTTAAGTATTAATTATTCATTTAATGTTCTACTGCATTTGCTTAAAAAATAAAAGTTTAGTAGGTCATTGTAACAACCATATTCCAGTTCCTTAATGACAACAGCAGTTTTCCTTATTTAATAATTATTTATAAAAACTGTTTGCTTATTTTTGAGTGGAACAATTTTGCATTTTTGTAAGTATTTTAAAAGCGACAAGTGAAATAAGAAAGGTCAGTCCATGTTTTCAGTAACTATTCATTTCCGTTTTGGACAGCAAGAAATAATAATATTAATGAGCATTGAAATAGTCAACAGCAAGAACATGCCTGACCATTAAATCTTAATATTTCAGTTAACTGTCAACAATAAATGGACTCTTAAAATAAAATGTTCACGACTGAGTATTGACCAGATATTAAAGTGTTAAAAAAATGAAAAAAAGTCCATCAAAAGTACAGACTCCAATGCATTAAATTCATACTTACATGAAAGAATATGTGACATACACATTTTATATTGAGATATATAGTGCTCATTTTCATGTACAGTAATTTGATTCAATAATATTCTTCACATTGGATGGTAATATACACACCAAAAAAAAAAAAAAAAATACAGTCAGACCTCGATATAAGGTCACCCGCATAAAAGGTCACCCCGCATATAAGGTCACTTTTCTAAAGTCCCGGCTCATTGAATTGAATTGCGTATGAGTCGGTTATAAGGTCAACCCGCTTATAAGGTCACTTTCGCGAGGTCCCAAGGGGTGACCTTATATCGAGGTCTGACTGTATACACCATCAATATAGTTTTCTTTTCTAAAGGCGGTTGTTGTTATAAATTATAATAGTTGGGGAAATCTACTGGCATAAGTCAAAGTTTCTTTACTTCTTGTTGTGTTCACAGAAACATTTAAGTGTTTGGCCATAATGTTCAATTATTCCCCATTTTACTTCAAGCAAATGATAAACCTATTTCTTTAACAAATACTTTCATTTTGCAAAAAAAAAAAAATTAAGTTTTTACCTTAAAACTCTGGAAAAGTCTGGATGTTAGGCAATGCCACAATATAACACATATCATTATATGCATTCTTAATATGTTATTTCATAAACACATTTCCACTGATTGGATAAGGGTGAGATTAGGGACCAAATGAACAAATAAATATTTAATAGAAAGATGGTGAAACCAGTATACCACAGATACAGTGGTTTGAGTTATTTATATACTTAACTCACTAATTTAAAACTGAAGGGAACCTGCTAGGAATCTGCTCTGTCAAACTAATTACACATACAACATCCCTTTAAAAAGAAAAAAAAAAAGGATCCACTGTTAACCAACTTAATCTGTTAAAAGGGTTTATGAAGAATGAAAAGTTTTACCTAGTAGTTAGGAGTTGTCGTTGTTTTTTACATTTACCACTTATGCAGAACTTAAATTTGTATGTTTATTTATATGTTAAATTTCAAAAAAGAAATGAACAATAATAAATTTAATATTTAATACACAGCTTTTAGAAAATAAAAATAACTGTTTTTGGTAGAAACATTGACATAATTGTGAGATTTGATAAAAAAATGTATTTTAATAGATTTCATTTCCTTCCTTTTACCGAATTTGGCCAACTAGGGACCACGGAACTAGCTCAATCTGACAACGTCAGGGCGAGGCTAGTGAAATTCAAGAAGGGGGGACGAAAATTATATCCCGTCCAGGATAACCCTGAGATAGTAAGTCCCAGGTAGGAAACGGATGAAACACAGAAGAAGAAAGAAACAGCCATGCCACCACCGGGATTCGAACCCGGGTACTGGCGCATCGGCCACAACGGCAGCCCGCCGGCTAAACCGCACGGCCACGCCAGCACGGCAGATTTCATTTATTGATACTAAACCTCTACATTCAGTTCTCCAAAGTATCAATAAGTAAAAATTATCAGTTAGAAATCACTGAAAAACATGTGTTCATTTCTAATTTCCAAGTAACTTAATTAACCAGTTTATTAATCATGCAAATAGTGTTGTTCTTGCTGCATGAAATATAGAATATAATCATTTTTTTTTCTTTTCTGGTGAGTGTAGGTCATAAATGACTTACTGGCAAGAATTCTAAAATCTGGAAATTGGAAATTTTAGATCTGTCTGTATAGCACACACTGTAGCGGCCAAACTGTTGAGATATTCGAATGAAACCTTCACCATTGTGTTCAGCATCAAAAAGTAGGTGACCACGAGTAAAAAAATTTGATCTCTAGGACCACTCTCTGCCCCTCCAAGGCGTTTTCTTTTAAAAACGCCTTGGGGGTGTCAGGGAGAGATCTTAGAAGTCTGATTTTTTTGTACGTGGTCACCTACTTTTTGATGCTGAAAACAATGGTGAATGTCTCATTCGAATATCTCTAACCGTTTGGCCGCTACAGTGTCTGACATCCAGACAGGGTAAAAGCAAGAGCCGTCCCCTAGCGGTTTTTCAGGCAAGCACCAGGTGGATGCACCATCATGAACAAATTTTTTATCCCAAAAACATGAAGTGCTGAACAGACTTATTTCTTCCTTATTGATTTTAAAATAAGCTGTTGTTGTAGTAATTTGTATTCTTGACGTTAAATACAGTCCCATTCTTTTTTTAATTTTTCAGATCAGCTCCATTTCTGCATTTCCAGCCAGTAAAGTTATCATCTGCATACCTCAAGTTAATAATTCTACCTTCTATATTCACTCCAACATTACTGAAATCCAGGTCTGATTTTCTCATGATCATGTCCGCTTAGAGATTGAACAGAAATGAGGACAGTACACATTCTTGTCTCACATTTATACTGATCTTAAGTGAATCTGTGTCGCTGCACAGTGTTTGAACTGTTTTGTGTTCAATGCAGTGGCGTACCAACGACTTTGGGGGCCCGGGGCGGGAGTTGTAGATGGGGCCCCCTAGTCTTGCTTTTACAACCAAAAAAAAGGAAATAAGCTGCTTGGTGGGGCCCCCTAGGCTGGCTGATGGGGGCCCCTCCCAGGTGGGGGCCCGGGGCGGACCGCCCCCCCCCCC
>JAFIDM010009631.1:287954778-287986665 GCA_023159025.1 Thereuonema tuberculata | reverse complement strand
AAATAATCTTTTTAAGTAAATTTTCTGAGGAAAAAAAAAAAAAAAAACATTCCTAATAAAACACTTACAAACATTGAAGGTCAATTTATAAAATAATTTAGAGAGGTTTTACTACTCCTTATACATCGTACTTTCCTTTTTAAATAATAATGTCTGAAAACATCGAAGCTCCCGCCATTTTGTTTCCATCGTTACACATGTGTTTGACGTGCTCATTAATGATGTTAATCATTATTTCAACTAAATACACTATTTCTCGGAAAAAAAGAGTATTGAATTGGAGAAATAAGATTGTAATTAATGACTTTCTTACATTTTTAGGACACTGGCAACCCTGTGAAAATAAATTAAACATTAAAATAATCGAGTTTCCATCGTTACGCGATTTGGACATCGTGGTTCAATAACTTAAAAAAGTATATTTACAGCAGAGAAAATGCACAACAACTTATGAAAATGCTTTAAAACGTTGAAAAAATTATTTTAAAGCCTGATAAATGAGTTGAGATACTTAGTTATTATTTATTTTAGCATCCAAAATAGCGTTGTTTCCATTGTTACTTTTTGACAAACAAAACTGGCAAGAAAATGTGTTATATATTTGTTGTAATTCTTCAATATTTTACACTGCTGCTGTCATCTGTCGACCGAAATAGTAAGCAAATCATCATTTTATTGTATTCATTCAATATTTTGATTATGAAACTTCTAAAAACGCGTTAGAAATTTTTTTCCTTGGTGTTGCAGAGTATCAGTTAACATAAGAGATGTCCAAAATTAACCATTTGTAGCTAAAGTGTTTTAATTTAAGGATATTTGCAACAAACTTCTGTAATAAATGATACCAGTTCTTGTCTCTGAACAGAACTAAAAATTCACCGAGAAAAATAATTTAAGTTATAAGATCTAAATTTAATTTCTGAGATAACTTTAAGTTAAGAAGTATGTATTGTCCCCACCTTTTTAAAATCACTCAAGTCCTGTTTATGTTTACACACATTATAAAAATTCTTTCTATTCTTGTATTGTCCTCCTAACCACCCCTAGTATCTTTCCTCAGGTGTTTCTAGGAGATCCATGTGAGACCTCCATAGAACTGGACCTGTCTTCGGACAGAAAACTATGGATGGATTGTCCTCCTGATCCATCTGAGAAATAATAGATCTTTTACAGATTTGGTATGAATTTCTGGATAAATGGAATCAGCTACTTTTGGAATGCATAAACAGCAGTTGTATTATACTCCATGCAATCACTTATAATACAAACGCTTTTGGTGCATAGATCTTCTGCAGATTCAGTCTTAAAATAGACACAAAAGGGATGCAGTGTGGCTTGCGCATTTATCCAGTGGTAAGACTGGATCTCATCCTGGATAATGAATGTAAAATTTTCTGAGAAATCCCCTATCACTACGCACACATCCTGAGAAAGATTTGCTTTTATTGTTATGAGAAACTGCGACTGACTGAGCAATACAGTGGTGACTTTTTAGCTGCATTAATTTTGATGCCAAATTATCTTTAAATTCTGACAAAGTTTCTAAAACGGTGATTAATTTGCAACGATCTGTTGTCACCCACTGTTTGTAAGAAATAGTCTTTTCATCATCATCATCATCTTCAGCAGAATCATTCCAATTCGGGATTTAGTTCATGTAATTTTAATGCTTTAATGCCTGTACATGTTGCACACACTATCATACAGTTCTCACTGTTAACATTACACACTAGTTTTGCAAGCAGAGATTTCCAGTCTTTGATTTTCACTGCTGAAGCCATCAATTTAACATTTTGATGTATGGAACAAATGCACATGGAGTGAGTCCCACTTTCTCATGCCAGAATGCACCACTTGGGCCTCACCGCACAGAATTTAGAAAATCCTATACGAACTGATGGATGCTCCTCTTTAAATTTTTGGTATAATTCTCTCAAGCTACATAGACACAACCTTTTCTGTTTTAATTCTTTGCTCCCATCTTCCAAATGAACAGACTTAGTATCTTTCACAGGGTTTGTACAAATTTTAGAAGAAAAAATCCAAGGAGTACAAGAAATTTCTAAGGAGTTCGGTCAAAATTGCTAGATATTGTATATATGCAATATCCAAAAAATGTAACATGTTTAATTAAATAGAGATTCATCATTTGATAAATTCAAAGACAAAATGTAATAAAGAATAGTAATCTTCTAGTTTGTTTTTTCTACAGATATATATAATATGCACTTTAATGATCATAATACATAGAATTATTTTTTCTAAACAAACAAAAATGGCGTGACTCATGACAAAGTTTCGAGCATGCAGAGTAGATACAAGACTAACAATCTGTTTAGTCTATTTTTATGCTCAAAGAATATAATATATGAGGGGCGTTCAAAAAGAAATGAGCCAGAGTGTGTAATGGGCAAACTGGTGACAGAAGGATAATATCGTTGCATGTGTAACCAAGATTGGTTCGGACACGAGTGAGTGCGGAAGTTCACAGCCCGCCGCTAGAGGGTCACGGGTGCAAGTCAAGTGACTAAAAGCTAGCAGAAGCATACGTCAATTGTCCAACGAGGTCATTCACATTGTAAGCAGTGAAACAGTGCAATGGAAGCGTCTAAAGAAGAGCAAAGAGGTGTTGTTCGTTTTCTGACAGCAGAAGGAGTAGGGGGAACGGACCTTCATCGAAGAATGTCACAAGTGTACGGTGAACATTGCATGTCCCTTGCAAGGGTCAAGGCGTGGCACAAGCGCTTCAGGGAAGGACGGGTGTCGTTAGCCGATGATGCACGGCCTGGAACACCACACCGCATTACCGATAACATCGTCCAGCTGATTGATGGACTCGTTACCCAGGACCGCCGAGTTACAGTGAAACACGTCACCGACGAGGTCGGATTGAGCATCGGAAGTGTTCACACCATCATTACAAAAAGATTGAACTGGCGCAAAGTGTGTGCTCAATGGGTGCCCCACAGTCTTCAACCTCAACAGAAAGCATGGCGAATGGCCCACTGTATTGATCATCTGCAGCGCTATGCCAGAGAAGGGAATGAGTTCCTGGCACAAGTGGTGGCTGGAGACGAGTCTTGGTGTCATCACTTCGAACCAGAATCGAAACGACAAAGTCTCCAGTGAAAGCATCCAGGGTCACCACCACCAAAAAAATCCAAGGCCATCCACACAAGTGCAGGAAAGGTTATGCTGACGTTCTTCTTTGACCAAGATGGCCCACTTCTGATAGACTTCCTGCAGCATGGGACAACAGTGAATGCCCAGCGTTACTCGCAAACCTTAACCACCCTTCGTCAAGTGATCAAATCGAAACGACCAGGCAAGCTCACCCGTGGGGTCATTCTGCTCCACGACAATGCAAGGCCCCATACAGCCAACACAATCATGGCACTCTTGCAGAAATTCAAGTGGGAGGTTCTCAATCACCCTCCTTACAGTCCAGACCTCTCTCCCTGCGATTACGCCATTTTTGGTCCCCTAAAAAAGGCTAAGAGGGGCAAACGATTCACCTCGGACGACGACGTCAAGCAGTACGTGCGAAACTGGTTCACAACGCAGCCCCGGGAATTTTACGAGACAGCCATTCATCACCTTGTATCGCAGTGGGACAAGTACCTCAACAGCCAGGGCCAATACTTCTGACATACCTGTACTGGTTTCTGTTCCTCTGCATCCGGCTCGTTTCTTTTTGAATGCCCCTTATACATTCATGCGTTTTTTTTAAAGGATGATTTAAGGAGTTTCTAAGGAGTACTTGGCTTTTCCAAGTAGTTTTAAGCACCTTGGAAAATGTTTTTCATTTTTAAGGAGTTTCTAAAGATTCTAAGGAGGCGTCCACACCCTCCTTTCATTCCTGGACACTCTGCTTTCTTCATCACTATTGTAAAAATTTAGAACCAAGTCCTTAGTTTCTTTTCTCATTCTTCTTCCAAATTTCAATAAATTCACTTCAGGAATGATTCCATGTTTTTCCACAAGAGCTTCTGTTTTCTTCACCAAGTACTTGCTCACACCTAGTTCCTGTGCTGTTTTATTATTTGACAAGCTCTTGGGAGCTACACTGATAACTTTAATTCTTTCACTATTTAATGTGAAACTTTTTATTCTTTCTTTTAAACTCTTGACTAAAAACTGTTTGTCCTTGGCTGCAATATCATTTTTCGTGTTTTCTTCCATCTCTTTTTCCCTCTACAACTCAGGCTGTACATTGAATAAGTCACTTACTGTTTTCTTAATTCACCAGAAAACTTTTTCACTGTACGATTAGCTTCTAAATGTTTTTTTCTCATGGCTTAGTTTCATTATTTTGATAGGTGAAACTCCTAATGTTTCACCTGCTTTATTTAAAGATTCTACAACTAGGTGAGGAGGTGTAAAAGCTTCTTCTTTGACACTGTCATCATCTCTTTTCATTACAGCTAGACAGTTTTTTAGGGCATGAACAACAAATGGACTTCCCTGGTATAAGTTTTAATGAGAGCCACTTTTCACACATCTCCACAGTTACTGTTCTCAAATTCTTCTTAATTACTTTCTTTTGGAATGAAAATGGGTCACAACATGAGTTTCCAAAAAGGTGTTGAGATTTTCTACACACTTTTTGTAATATGTGCAAATACTGTCTATTGCTTCAAGTCCAACTCTTTTTCTCACAAAAGAAAGTTCTGAATCACTTATATCTGATGGTGACTTGAAAGTTGACTGTCCATAGGAATGATTTTCACAACTTTCACCAACATAAGCGCCTATAGAGCACTCCATGATTATCTTGTAGCACTGTATTTTCAAACTATTAAGACCATCAAGCATTTAACAAACTTCATTCATATTTAATGATTTATAGTGGAACTTGCAAAATTTTGTTCTTCTAACTATGCAAGACAATGAAAAACTACTGCAGAAACTTAATACACATCTGCACTCTCCAAAGGCTCACAACAGACTTACTAGCTTGCTACAACCCTATTGCTCTGGCTCGTCACAACTTGCAAAAACCTGTAATGCATGTCATAACATGCTCATTCTCACTGCAGAGCATTGTGACAAGTAAAAAAATGAAATAAAAATCAAACTTGTCAAATAATATAAATTTTAATAAATAACATGTATTTGAAGTTTTTTATCAAATGTAAAAACATTAGATTATAATATAAAGAAATATGACCACTTTAAGCGTTACATCGTACCTGTTTTCCAGTTGCCATTTTTACAGGTAATCGATAGCCTGTAAAATGTATACCAGTGTGAACTACAAATAAAACTTGAAGAGTATCTAAATTTTTAGCTGGTACCCCTTTTGATATATTTGACCTTGAAATTCATACTTTTTAAAAATTGTCCAAGTTTGGAGCAAAAAAATGCTAGGAAGCACTTCTAATCCAGGCTTTCATTTACTATTTCTGGAAACACATTCAGTCATAGTTCTTATATAAAAATTACCATCCTATGGCTTCAAGCCCTTTTCATTTTTACAGACCTTTAAAAACAGCAAAATTCCTCATTTCGATTGCAAACTTTAAGGTCTTTAAAGTCCAACTTATCAAAGACATATCTAACATTTAGGATCAGTTTCTGAAAGGCCAGGATCTCTGCTTTAAGACACTGTAAACCAGAACTTTGTATCTTAAATAGAAACCACACAGCAGCCTTTCTTCTATACCATGGCAAACCCTTATTTTTGCTTGTCGCACTGATGAAAAATGAGCCTAAATCAAAGATGGTGGCAGATAAAAATAAAACAAAATACTTTTGAGCAAGTTACTAGTAAGGGCACCTGTGGTGAAAATATAAAAAATTAACAAGATGGTCAAGCAACCATTTAATTCAAATTGGCTGATTTCATATGGAATGACCCTATAAGAATAATAAAAACTTCACAATTTGTTACATCACAAGTTACCATTACTGTGAAAATTTCACAGTTATAATACAATTTAGACTTTAAGATTCCAAATACCTCTTGTACATAAAAATAAAAATAAAATTGGGGAAAGTTGATGGTAATTATAACAGTAAGAATTTTTTTCAATGTTACTTTCAAAAACGATAAAAAAAATTCTAATAATTTCATCCTAATTATCAGATGTACAGGAATTAAATTTCTTTACTTTCTATTGATAATGAAACAAAAAAAAAGTAAAAGATATTTATAAATGTAAACAATATACTAAAACAACACTGAAAATATGTCATATAATGGAGCTAAAATAGTGGCAATATAACAACTGAGAGTTGGAATGTCGATAAATAGATGATATCTGCTCCACTACATTACTGGAGGATTCTAGTAATCTCAACAATGAAGATGAAGATATGGAGGAAAGCCTTTATATTTGTAGAACTGATAATTAATACATTCTTCGAATGGAGAGATACTAAAGAACTATGGCAGAAATAAATATTGAAGGTACGAATAATTAATGATCAAATTTACAGATGAGGAATAAATGTATGAATACTGATAAGGGTACTTTAAAAATAATATATATTAAATATGTGCAACAGGAGATTTCAATAGACAGTCTTAGAGAATTTTATGAATGTAATTAGTTCCGGATTTAATTTACTTTTAAAGTTTTCGGTGAGTGTTTATGCTGCTTAAAAACCTGTGGACTATTTAAACGTAAGACCATTTTAAAGACCTTAATAAAGATCTTATTTTTTTTGTCCATATTTTCACTTAATCCTGTTTCAACAGCTTCCCAGATTAATAGATTTTATTGCTGAATTGGCTTATTTTTGTCAAAATCGGAAATAAAACTGAATATTGAAAGACTGAAATATAGTATTCGCTGTCACAAAGATAGCATAAAGTTTTGTAATATGCACATATTTCATTCAAAATATTATAACAACTTCTGTTGTTGGCTATGTATTATCTTCATTCAAAACTTTAAATGAAATTGAAGTAGGGACATGATCTTACAAACTTTGGAAAGGTATTGATCGGAAAGTATTTATTAAAGCTGGAAGTGTCAGGAAAGTACAAATGTTGTAAAGTTTATTACGATTGTGATATTCACGGCAAATAAACAGGAAGTGACAGCAGTTGTACAGTAAAAGACAGGGGTCAGCATCTTTTCTGTTTTTAACCTTTATTTATTTATTTTTTTTAATTTTAACAAAATCCAAGCTACTAAGAGTCCAAAGTCCCTCCAGTTAACAAAAGAAAAAAAATATTGGTTCATCTCAACCAATTAAAAAATGAAAAAAAAAAAAAAGACTGTCAGTGGTGTGAATGTATGGGTATCAGAAGCAACAGATCATCATTCAAAGAGGTTATAGGCTTTATATTTACAATTCTGTCATTTTAATATCTGCTCATTTACTTGAATTAGATGTTCTAACAAAATCTATTAGGCCTATCAACGTAAACTATTGATAATACATTTGATTATAAGATACAAGAAGAATCTCATATTTTATTGCTTTACTTCCTGCTTTCTATAGTATTATTGTAGGCTTAGAAGGGAGAGGGGAGTAAATAATATTAGAATTAGACTAGAGTAACAATATTGGCTTCAACTGTATTGGATTTTCTCATTTCAAAGAAAAAAATACATTCAGAAGTACAATCCGTTGGGAAGTAATTTCCTATCCCCTTTGACTAATGAAAATTATGATCTACGGCATATTTATATGATTTTGATAAACAAAGAAAACATGTTATCTTTACTGAACCATTAAATTTCTCCATTTATATCGTAGAGAAATATAAATTATTAACACTGAGGATCTTATTCAATGAAATAATAAGACTCTGCAAGACATTAAATAAGTCGTCTTACGCGCCTCTAACTCATTTGTTTGAATTAAAAATAAAATCATAGAGTAACAGACGAAAACTACCGATAATTGACTGCATCAAATACTTGTTTACCTATTTTAAAATCGCTAATTCAGCTTAAACATTCAGAAATTTATGATCAAAATCACTTCGACTCTCAAAATCGGAAGTACAGTTAGTGCCATCCTACGGCAAAGTAAGGAACTTACAACTGCTGGAATAAAGGAATAATAATGCACGAGCTTCTTCATTTTTCCTTATACTTTTTATGTATAGGTTTTATTTAAAGCGTCATGAATTTTAAGTTTAAAAAGACAGTAATTCTTTAAATAAGAATGCTTCGATGATATACTATAGACATTATAATGAATAGTCAAAAGTGATTCTGACACGATCGATCTCTCTCTTTCTCAAGCCAAGATTATTGTATTTTTAATAAAGATTTGGTGAAGAAAGAATTAGTTTAATTAAAGAATCAGAAGATTTTAGCGTTGTTTATAACCTTTTAAAAAAAAATTAAGAAAAAATGTGCACTTGTGTTGAAAACTTATTATATTATAAAGGTACATAAATAAATAAATAAATAAAATAACTTGAAAGTATGAATCACGTTATATAGTTTTGTTGTTAGTAGCATAAAATTTGTGAGAATATGTAACAGTATAATATAAAGTATAATACATATAAAATTTACAGATAAATGTATAAAAATAATCATTGTTATATAAATAATAATGATAAAAAAATATTGTCAAAGAAAACACGTTAAATAATACTACGACACACAATTAGCATTATGGTACTTTCTAATTCGAAAACATAAAAGAGAGTCAGTAGACTAAATAGTTTTTTTTATTTAGCTAGGAGATTTTAAAGAAATAATCGATTATCCGCACGATTTTAAGATTACATAAAAGCTGTAAAATAAAAATAAATAAATAAAAATAATCTTAGTCCATTAAAATGGTGCTTATGTTTACGACTTATGGCCCGTAGATTTTTACCTCTTGATTCTACTTTTGACAAAATCAGGAGGGGTCTTCCTTTTAAACAACCTAATTCTGTCTCCAAAATTTCAGATTTCCTAGGATGGTTTTTGAGTTATTGTAATCACAGATTAATGGACATGCATTTGCCTTTTTAAAAACTTTCTTGTTATAGCCTAACGCTTTTTATCTCGCCTAGTAACCTATAACAGTCTGCGATAGCTAAATTCAAGGCTGGGCCTATGCCATGCGGATATAAAGATAAATATCCATGAGCACTCTTGATCCAAGTGGGAAAATAGAATCGAAACTGAAAGCAGTTTGAAATGAAACATCGACGTGTGACAAGTAGCGACATCTGGTGTCGTTTTTTGGATCCCTTTCAGTAAAGCAAAATTCGTGAGCAACTGTTTTCACTGTATTTTTCACTAGGCTGTGCAGAAACATGAGTTCAGAAAAACGGAGGATGAACCGAATTCAAGGCGGAGTGAATGAGAGAGGGAGAGGAACACCCGGGTTACAAAGGGCAAGACCTCGATCTTTCGGACAGAGACCTGTTCGAATACCGTTTCAAAATGAAGCCTCAGCCCCTTTCAAAGAGTTTCCTGGGACAGTTTTGGGCTCTTCGGGATTTCCTGGGGAACATGCACAAGAACTTTCACAATTTGTTTTCCAAGAAACAAATCAGGTAAATTACAGGAACTTTCAAATCGATATAAATACATTTATTAAAAAAAGAATAAAAATATCCTGTGTAAATTATACGTCATTCTAATCAGTAAACCGCTCTTTCGTTCTTAACAATGTTTTGTCAGTTATAGGCCTAGTTGTCAATTATTTCAAGTCATATTGAGAGATTTTCGAATACAACAGATTTCTTTTGTTCTTTTGCCTTTCCAGACTATTCTTTCCACAGAAAGAATAGTCTGGATTTTTGCCTTTCCACAGAAATTGCGTAGTATGTTGCGCAGTGAAACCCAAACTATTCGATCAGTTATGCAATTTCCTCAAAATCTCAAATGACTTTAATTTAAAAATCGTCACATCTTCGATTCTTCATGCTTTTAAACTGTAGTTAAAACAAATCATGTTGTGTATGTGATTATTTTGCTAATTAAATCCTTTTCGGATATATAAATTTTATACAGTCAAACTTAGATAATTCGAAGTTGAAGGGACCAGAGAAAAAGTTCGAAATATTCAAAAATTCGAATTACATATACTCTCTCAAACAGAAGAGATAAATAAAAAAGATTAACTCCACGATCAAAGATACGCATAAACTTTAACTAAGAATACTGCTAAATTTTTTTTCCGTTAAATCAAACATTTTTTTACTAGCTTAATTATTCATCAATTTTAAAAAAAAAAAGGCAGATATTTTTAATTGCTTCATTAAATGCAATCTTTGAGTCAGAGCATATGATTCCAGCCTATCAATTGATACAAAAATACATTCCCGCCCTCGCTATTGTTTTCCTTAGAAAGTCCGTTAAAATAAATAATGTATCTTAGCTGAGAAAAGTCTCAAGAACAATTTTTACCGTAATATTTTAAGGACAGTCGTACGAAAAATTCGAATTATCCACGATTTTTTAACATTATTTTAATACAGAATTCTAGGGACCGAATAAAAAATTCGAATTAAACAAGTTCGAATTATCCAAGTTTCACTGTATAACAAATATGGGTGCTACTATAGAATGCGGGCTTTCGCAATCAAAGATACGGTACCAAGTGTTTGTAATTAATATTTTACCATTATTCAACATCTTTAGATGCTTTATTTACACTGTAGAATCAGTTTATTGATGATCATCAAATAAATGTCTCGGTAGATCCTGAGCTATAGTGGCACCAAAATGTGTATTTCAACTTTGGAATTAATCGCCTATATTTTTTATGTAGCCCCCAAATAATCCATCCTCATTCATTTTCCTCCTCCTGAAATCAGGATAGAGCTTATTAAAGAAATATTTTAAAGGGAAGAATATTATAAGAGGAAAATCTTTTATACTCCGTCGGGCACAATATGGTGTGGCACAAGGTCGGGCGCATTGAGCCTGAGAGGCACTACTTTAATAATTTTTTTTCGTCAGATAAAAACGTTTTTTCTTACTAAAAACAATTGTTAACTATTCTTTGGAAACCTCTAAACATTACAAAAATACTGAATGAGCAATAAAATAGTTTTATATATTCTTAAAAGGAAACGGAAATTTAGTTATCAAAAATTACTGAAATGTGTACACCCCTTGATTTAATAATCTTTTCTACAGATAAAAACGTTTTTTCTTACAAAAAACAATTGTTAACACTTCGTTGTAAACGCCCACACTGTATAAAAATACCAAAGGAGCAATAAAACAGGTTTAATTAGTCTTTAAAGAAAACGTATATTTATTGAACAAAAATTAACAAAAATTAGCGAAGTGTGTACAAATAATTATTCGTAGTGGTATTTGACTATGAAAAATGACATTGAAGTAAAACAATAACAATATATTTCAACAATCGCTCATTCATTTGATTCATCAGCATATATATGTCCTTCTAGCGCTCTGTGATAGCATTAAGCACACATGAAGACAGCATGTGAGACGCAGGTAGCAGTATGGCAGTTTTCACATTCATATTGACTTAATCATCTGTGACGAGTCTGTAAATGGCATGTTTCACATTTGCGTCGTTTTGAGGTATCTGGGGCTGATCATCAGTTTGATTTGGTTGTTCATGGGGAGCGTATCTCTTCAATTTGTATTGGAGGTGTGCTGGCATCCCAGTGAACTTCAGACTGCGTTGAGCAAGTTGACCAAACACAAGTTCGTGAGAGGGTTGTTTTATGAACAGTCTTCTTCTCAGATCTGCGTTCCCATTACCCACATATATGATCTGCGAATTGATTGCACCAATGTTTAACATTGTAAAAAAGATTACCATCGGCCACCATTTTATATTCCGTGACACGTTATATGCACCACTCATTTTATCTACCATATCGATTCCTAACTTTGTTGAATTGTAGGAACTGATTATTTCTGGTTTATGTTTTTACCCAGTCGAAACATCAATTGCTTGGTTGTCATGCAATGATGATACCAGGAGGACAGTTTTCTTTTTTTGCGGAATGTATGATACCAACGTATCCCCATCAAGACTGAAGCCAAAAGTAGAGGAGTACTGTGCTCTGTCTTTGGTGATAATGAAATCACGTGGCAGCTCTCTTCTATTTTTTCTTATTGTGCCAACGTACGACAGTTTTTTCTGTTTTAGTTCATTGACAAAACTTGATACCAATATTCGATAGATGGAAATATCACAACAGCAGCAACCAGAAATAGCAGGAAAGTAAAACAGCAACTTTCGTTGCTATACAACCACATGTTCTTGCTCTAGCGGTAAGCTCTGCAACTACGTAGAGACGCTATATGCAATTGCTTTGCATTATCATAAAACACAATATTTTATTTCCATTGGATATTACAACACATTTTCAACAAAATGTCTGTGTCCCATGATCAGGCGCAATGTGCTTGCAAAGCACATTCCAAAAACATACTCAAGTTTATAGATAATTACGAAATATTTTATAATATGACATTACTAATGAAACAATGTGATATAGTATTAAAAATAACTGGGAAAACTTATTTGTCAAACTGTAACGTAATCGGGCGCAATGAGCCTATGAGATCATTTCGTCTGTCAACCGGAAATGAAAAATTAAAAATCACTAACTGACCTTGCCATTGTTATTAGCACTGGAAAAGCGGAAGCTACTAGGATGGAGACCTCGCGAAAAAATTTAGCGGGGGAGGGGCAAACAAAAGAGTTCGAAGTGTGCCTAGCAGATCGGTTGCGCCCGACGGAATGTTAAAGAAAGTTTTGTTTATGCAGTCACATCAGAATTTCAGTGTTCAATTGTATTGATACAAGAGTGACAGAAATTAAGGAATAATGAAATCCAGAACAAATTGTGGACAAGAACACTTAGAAGAGAGAAAAAAATATCTAGATCAATTCAAACTCAGGCTCAGTGTAAAAGGTACTATCTTAATATTCGAGCTTTGCTGGATTTGTTAAAAGGCTAGATCATATTCTGCTTACAGTTTGGTAGGTGATCACTAGCCAAATGAGTTAACATCAGAGGACCAGTCCAACACTTACCCATCTATTTCAATTGACAGAGGGTTCAGTGAATCCAGGTAAAGATGTTCTGGCCTCTTGTCATCTCCTGCAGTACATCTTAAAAATTATGCACCTTACTGTATGTCCCCAAAACAGCCAATCAGTTTTCATGGAGAAACAGGAAATCACATTAACAATAAAAACATTGAAACCCTTCTTGAATCCTTTTCAGGAAAATAAAAAAAAAAATCAGAAATTAAGGCCTTCTCAAAAAATATATTTTCACAAAGTTAGTTTAAGTATTCAGTTAATGTAACTAATCTGATAGTGGAACTTGAATTAGACATATTAGCAGAGAAACAAGTGACATATCAATTTAAAATACAATGCCTAGGAATGCTGTTTGGGAAAATGTTTGTTTATCTAGTAATTGCTTTGCTTGCTATTGGTATCTTTATATTGACATACTTCATGAAAGCATCAGTTTTTTGATAACATATCACTAATCATTTCTCTGTTTTTGATAAGTGGAAAAATAAATATAAAATTGTATTTGGTTTAAAACCTTGTATGTATATGCTAAAATACAATCATAAAAATAAAGATATTCATGATGTTTAGATAATTAAATAGCAAGCATATTGAAAGTAAATTTTACATTTAGCTTTATTCATTTTTCAATTTCCGTAAATAGAGAAGATTCCAGATATCTGAATGTAAAATCTTACTTATCTTAATGCAGTAAGCCTACAATACTGTAGTATATCATTTCATATTCCGTGCTTTCAGTAGATTAAAAAAACATTTGAGCAGATTAACTTCAGTCAATTTAACTATTTAAAATCTGAGACACTATAAGGAATGGAATATGTTTAACTCATTGTTGGGAATTATGAATGTCTTAAATAAACTTCCTTATCTTAATGATTCAGTTTAATAAGCAAACAAGTTGGTATCCATACTAATTGATATCTACTGTCAACAGAAGAATTCCCATTGCACTCATTAAAACACATATTTCCTAAACTAATTTTATTACACAAATTAATTTTAGGAAATATGTACTAAAACTATTTATACATATTTTGACAAAAATAAATAAATATAGAAATAAATTATTTGCAATTCACCATACAGTCATTTTACAGTAAATTGAACATATAGTTTCTTTTGTGATGCAAGTTTTGTTAATAAAAATTTCAAGAAAACAACCACGTCGATTTTCAGTAACTTGTTTTTTGTGTTGTGTTATTGGTGATCACTTCTTTTTACCTTTTTGACCCCATTCTTAGTTCAGGGTGGCCACTCAACCTGGAAACCTGGAGAACCTGGAATTGTCACGGAATTTGAAAACTGCCAGGGAAAACCTGGAAAAGTCAGGAAAATTTCTGGAATTTTCTCACCTCTCCTGCCTTAAAAATGGGTTGTGGGTTATGTGGTTTGCATTTTGTCCTCCGGAGATGAACAAAAGAAAATTAAAACTGAAAGAACTGCAATGCAAAAAGCAAAAATTAATTACCAATGCTCAGAATGATGCCGATCTTATTGAGGAAGAAATCAAGTTCTTAAAAATGTGATTGTACTCTCAGGGGTAGAGGTCCTATACATCCTGTATATCATATATATTTTTAAAAAATTCCGTTTTGTAGTACATTTTCCAATTATCGTATATTTTACAATCATATCCTTTATTTACTCTAATATTTTGTATTTTAACTCAATATATCTATCAAGCTACTATTATTAAAATATATTCACTAAGATTATTTTTCCCATTTGTGTGTGTGGATATTTGCAGTCTCACACTACATCCTATTTGTTATCAAAATTGTTTACATTTCAAAAAATTATTATATGCATGTGAATATAATACAAAGTGGTTAAAACTGTGTAATTTGATTTTCTCTTTAATTTAATGATAATTTACATCTGTTGTAAAAACTCAAGTAATTTTATTAAAGAAAGCAAAATTTTAATAAAATCTAGAAATTAAAATTGTTAATGATACTAAACAGTTTGCAAGAGTGTGCAATAAACAAATATGATAGTGTTTCTATGTCATAAATTATAAAAAGTAAAATTTATTCTATTAATTGAGTAAACTTATTACAGAGGAAATTATTAAAAAGAAAACATTTAGTAAAAAAGAAAACGGGCAATTGAGTTATCTAAATCTAAAGACAATCATTGAAAAGAGTTTCTACAATATCGTGTACAATTCGTGTCCAGCCCCGCATCTGGATTTATTTTTCAATTCACCTCGAAAACCTGGAAAAGTCAGGGAATTTTAAAATGTCTGGAGAGTGGCCATCCTGTAGTTGCAGAAGTTTGATTCTTAAATTTTAAAAGATCTTTAAAATGCTTCTAAAATTAAGTTTTATTTTGATATTTCTAATGGATGACAACAATTGCAGGTATTAAATAGCTGCACCAAGGTTTAACGTAAATAAAATTTGTAACTAATTTAGTAATTCGATCACAAGCCAAGAATGCCTGATTCTGTTATCTGCAGTTTTGCTGAAATATTAATTTTTTATTTTGTATTTTGAGTAGATTATAATGCAAGGCTTGTGAATTGTAACAAAAAAGAAAATGGAAGAACAATGTTCTGATTATTATAATGTATTGATTAGGCTAATGCTTTGAGTAAGACTTTAATGTGATATTTTACGTTGTAATGAAGATTAAATGATAAATTCTGATTTATTTTTTTATTTTTTTTAAATCTTATCAGGTTATAAGAGAAAAACCTCTATTAATTACAAAAATGTAAGTATTTTTTAAATTAACAGTTAATAGATTTTAAAGTCATTTTATAGAAAGTTTAGCAAATAAAAAATTCTCTGAAATGACATTCAGAAATATAAATTAATTTAATGGATAATTTGAAGGCAGCTTGTCACAACACTTCAGAATCTTACCATCTAGGAGATATTAAATGTTTCTATTGTTGGCGAGGATATGTAATAAACTGGCAAATTTGATTTGTTCTGATTCTCTAATATAGCAGTGGGATACTAAACTAATCGAGACAATGTATCTAATAGTCCATTCCTTTGATTCATTGTTGCAAGCAACCCCAATATAAAATCTTGTTCTTGTTTTAAGGAATGAAGATTCTTATGCAGGGCTGTCCCTAGCAAATATGAGATCCCAGGCAAGTGTGATTTGCTTGGCTTGTTATGCTACCTTAACTCACATAATCTATACTCGAGAATAATTGTCAGTTCTAGAGCTTAAGCTCCTTTTTTAAAAAAATAATAATAAAAAAAAAAAAAACTTACTGATTTAAATTATTTTACCTTGACTGAAATACAGAGACTCTTGTTTTGTTTTTATCCAATATTTTAGCCTTATTTAATTAATTTTTTTTCTAATTCTGGCTATAAAGCATGACATTCTCCATAGGAGAAATGTAACAGTTTGTTAATTTAATATCTGGTCATAAAATTGCTTTTATAGGAGACATTTTTTTTTTCTGTCATTTCTTCTGATATATCTTCCCATAATTAAAGATGGGAATAGATCAAATGAAGACTTTTAAGTGTTGCTACTTTTCAAATTTTTGTCATAGAGCTTGCCAGAAGGTAAATGTCTTCTATATAATTTTCCTTCTAACTTCCAACTCTAAGGAATGCCATTGACTATGATGCTTTGAAAATAAATACATTTTCATTTGTAACTTTAAAATGGATTTCTCTTCAATTTCAGCATTTATTGAATTGGTTGGAAGTTGTAGCATTTTTATATCACAAAACATTGAAGAACGGCAAGCCAGATCCCATCATATCTTTAATAGACAGAAGACTGTGATAAGAATGCTGAAATAGTGTGACATGAATATTAAATCAATATTGTTATTAATTTTTTTTTTTGATTGTTAAATTTCAGTTGTTTTATAAATTTTATCTTTAACAAAAATTAGTTAATGCTCAAATATAATAGGCTACTCATTTAATTTAAGCAACATATTTTTAAGATTTTATTTACTAATAGTTTTGTTCTTGGATTGCCTTTCCTTTACATTTTACTAGTTGTTACTCTCTTAAATCCTGTGAAATATACAAAAGCAAAGGTTAATTTGAAAAATTGAAAACTATTATGTTCACAAGCCAGTTAATCTATTTCATAGAATTTGAAATTACACAATTCTTAATGTTGCATTAAGCTAGATATTTTGCCATTTAATGTTTCTTTTTTGTAATTAAGAAATAAGGATGAAAACAATTGTGCTTTGTTTGATTTAAGATAAATTTTAATTAAACCAATATAAGTTTTTTGAGAATTAGTTCATTGTATCTTTGACGAAGTATGCTTTATTCCTTGCTTCTAATAAAGCTATTCAGTTGTTTAGATACTCGGTGAATATCTTTTTATCTGTGTTTATTTTATTACTTTGTAGAGAAGAAGGAGAAACCATTCTGAGTGAAGGGCCTACCGGAATTTCCAGGTAGGAAAAACAAAATTGTTTTAAAATTTCCATTGCCTTCAAAATAGGTAAAGAAAGTGCTGTCAAAAAGTTAAGCAAATCGTGGGAAAATTTAAACTGTTAAACAGTAGTACTCTTATCTTACACATACAATGTGTAAATCAAAATATGACCGTCTTAATAGTTTATAGTATATCTGTTGCTGCTGGAACTGCCACTATTTGGAACATCATGATCTCTGATTTTGGTATGGTGCAGGAGGTTTGCTATCCCCTATCATTATTAGGATTATAACAATGTTATGATTGTTCTGGGTTAGAAATCAAGTGCTATATCTCTTAGCACAAGTCTACATTTGTTGTATGAAATTCAAATCATCAGTCATCTTACCTATTATTATTATTATAAAAGTTTCAAACCTTGGTTTTCCCTAGCAAAGACTATATGGTGGGTCAAGGACTAAAGCACATATTGCCAAGAGTAAAAAAGTGTGCAAGAATGGTTAGGGATGTGTGGTTGTGTCCATAAATTTCCTAACTATGCGTGTTGTGTTGAGTATCTCAGCCTTCTGGAGTTGTGCATAAGTGTTTTTGTGAAGTCCTAGAGTGCTGAGACTGGTGCAATGTGTGAGGCAACAGACCAGTGGTGGATAGAACGATGGGTACGACATGTACTCAATCCTGCCTCCACTGTTTCTGGAGCTCTTGGGCTAGGTCGGTGTATTTATTGATCTTGTCTGCTTGAGTTTTCTGCATGTTGTTGCTGACAGGCACTGCTATATTAATGAGATAGGTCAGTTTGTTGACCTTATTAACAAGTGAGATGAATGATTTTGTATGTGTGAATGGGCAGTCCCAGTACAGCTTATCTGAGGATGCCTCTATTACGCTTTGTGGTGTGTACTTGTAGTATGGAATTGTATTCTTAATAAGTGAGTGTTTGTGTGCTAGCTGTTGATGGACGATCGATGTGATTGTGTCGGTGGAGGTAGTCTGTTTTCGAGAAAAGGGAGCAGCCTGATATTATGTGTCGATTGTCTGAAGCGTAGTGTGTTATTTCCTGCATGCGTCGTGTAGAATGTGTTTTTGTCTTTGCTTGTGGGGATGTCTTGATCCTGTATCATGAGCATAAACCCTTTGGTCCCCCCCAAACAGCTTGCCATTCGTCAGCCATCTGTTCTGTGCTTCCATGTCGACATGAGACTGGCTAAGTTCGTGGTGATCTATGATGTGGAGTTCCTTACTAGCCCATAATTCACACAGCAGCTGAGTGTGGGTGTCGGGGGTGGCAAGTGTTGGATAAGGATTTTCGAGGTCCAGAGGTGTGAGGTGTGTGTCAGCCTTGGCAATGACTGAGTGAGGAGTGTTGTGCTCTTTGGTGGAAGTGTTCTTCAAGTGGCTGTACTTGTTTTTTGTATATGGTGATGAGATTGATGAGTCCTTGGCCTCCCTCCTTGTGGAAAGAGTCATCCTTTCTGTAGCGGACTTGAGGTGGTGTATGCTGTATTACGTGAATGTAGTGTGTCGTGCGTTGTAATGCTTTGAGCTTAGTGTTTGCCAATAGAATTATGCCGAAGAAATATGTTAGTGTGAGAATGGCAAAAGCATTAATGACTTCAATTTTATTTGTGGCATTGAGTTTTGTGTTTTGAGGATGTTGTGAACGCGAGCAAGGTATGTGTTCTTGAGTGCGTTTTTGATGTTTTCGTCGTCAATGATGCTCTTTTGCTGGAAGCCTAGGTACTTGTAGGTCTCTCCCATGTCCATGGATTGGGTGGCCAACCCATGGTCCAGTTCAAAACTCCAAATTTGAAGTCTTCCCTCATGTTACATGTAGCTTGTGGCATTTGTCGATTCCAAATTCCATCCCAATGTCTTTGTTGAACCGTGTTTTGACTTGTAGTAAATTAGTAAGTTGTGCATTGTTTGTGGTATAGAGTTTAATATCTATGTAGAGTAAGTGTGTGATTTTGTATGGTATCAGAGTGCCTGAGGTAAGCCTATTACCATGTTTTGTGTTGTCTAGCATATGGCTCAGTGGATTCAAGGTGAGGCAGAACCAAAGAGGACAAAAGGAGTCTCCCTAGAAAGTACCCCTCCTTATGGGAATGGGGACTGTAGTGATGGAGGTTTTGGAGGTGCATAGGTGTAATGTTGTGTTCCAAATCTTCATCGTGGCATCCAAGAATGCTGTGATCTTGGAGTGTATTTTGTAGAGATGAAGAATGTGTAGGAGTCTGGAATGAAGGACCAAATCAAATGCCTTCTGTAGTTGATGAATGCGATGTTTAAGTTCCTATTCTTCCTGTGTACCTGCCACAAGATTACCAAGGCAATAAGGAGTTGCTCCTTACAACCCTGGGAATTCCTGTGACAGCCCTTCTGCTGTTCAGAAAGGATGTTATGTGTCTCAATGTGTGTGTCGATTTTGTCTGCAAGGCAGCAGGTGAGAAGTTTGTAAAGTGTGGGGAAGCAAGTAATTGGAAGGTAGTTTGCAGGGTACACTGTTTCAATGTTCTTGCTCTGTGGGTATGTGACACCCTGTGTGAGGAAAAGAGGCATATGTTCTGGGTGTTCGAATCTGTCAGAGTATAAGAGGATCCATGCAGGGATGTGAACCTCTTGATCCAGAAGTTCTGGATGCCGTCTGCACCAGGAGTCTTCCAGTTGTGTGTTTGTTTTAGTGCTGTGTTTGTCTGCGATAGTAGTATCATGGAAGAGCATGTAGGGTAAGTATTCAGTGAGTTGTTGTTCTTCTGTGATCCATGGTTCTTAATCGTTGTGGGGGAATGGGGTTGGACCACAGTATTCATGCAATGCCTCGCTGGTGGAGGAGTGTTTGTGTTGGGTGTAGTAGAGGGAGATGTAAGGGATCTTTATTATTATTATATTAATAAATATAATTTCCATTTCAATTTTATCTTCAGTGGTTATATAAGCTGCTGTAATCTTACCTAAAAAAAAAAAAAAACTTTTTCAGATCGAGAAAAATCCACTCTTATTTGTGGATTTGACCCCAAAACTATATGAATACCCTTTTTCCCTTCGGGTTTTTTTTTTCTCATTGCAATTGTTTTTTTAATTGTTGATGTAGAAATTACTCTACTACTTCCTTTATCATTTCTACTTTTTCTTAATCGGAACGTTCTTAACTTCATCAATTTTTATTACTGTTTTTATTTTAAGCTTTTACTATGAATGATTAAAAGGAGCCGTAGAGTGAATATCATCCTTGAGAAATCTCATTCTAATAACAGTAATAGTATGGTTGCCTAGTAAGGTTTCACAGCACCTTCTTTTGTTTGTTTCATATTTCAGTATGTAATTTTTAATGTTTTAAGAGCGATAAAGGTTAGCTGTTCCTTGCACAAGTGATGAAAAGGATGAGACTTATTCACTGGAAAGAGAAAGACAAAGATCTAAGGACGTTCTTTGATTCAAACTCATATTGGATTTCATCCTGCTACCAACCTTTATTGCAGCATTGGGCCTCCATAGCAGTATATCGTCTGGTGCAATTGTAAGAAGACATATAATCTTCCTAAGTGAAGACAGCCACCTAATAAGACATAACTATGAAGGGATGTATCTGATCATCCATGATGGATAAGTAGTTCATAGAATTCAAGGGCAGTGTATGCCTTTTTGGACATCAAAAAAAAAAAAAAAATCTTCATAGACTACTGTTGTCTGTTTCTGCTGGATTCAGCAACTCATAAAAATATGGGCAGTCTTTATTTTTTTAAGCCCTTTCATTTGAAGTAACATCTAATAGCGAGTCTTTACATGATCAGAAAAGATATAAATGTTGATTAGATCTTTCATTGATAAGTTTATTATAAGATCTTTTGATGTTGATAAATTGTCTTTTTTTGTGCACTGATATACCTTCTAGTCATTTAACCTTCTGAATTTGAAGCAACCATCATTTAGATTGCTGCTCTTCTTAAAAGTATTTCATTTATAATTGTATATATTCAATATTTATTTAAAAGATACAGACATTCAATGTTCTTACAGTTTTGAAACTAATACTGCAAACTAGTATTAACTGCTGATATCTACTGTATTAATGATAATAATGTAATCTGTATTTTAATGTTACTGCAAAAAAATGCCAGGGGAAATAATAAAATTAATTTTATTTATGTTGTAATACTGAAGCAATTAATTGTAATAAAAAAGTACTAAGTAACCTGAACATACGAAGAGGATTGATTCAAAATGAACTTATCAAATTTAACGATAAATTTTATTCATACTTTTTTTAATATACAGTCGGACCTCTATTTAACGAACCTCTATTTTGCGAACTTTTCTTTGGAACCAAGAACATTTTGCTAATTTCTTCGTAAAATAACCTCCAAATAACGAAGTGCATTTTCTATTTAACGAACTTTTTCGTGAATCCTATTTATTTTTTTTTCTGCTTGAAATGTTTTTATTATCAACATTCCCTTAGAGGAAATAAAAGAAATGTGGATATAGCTGAGGGAAACAGAAGAAATTAACGATGATGTGCTGATTGATGATTATCTTTCACTTTTTTTGAAGTTTTGAAGTTGAGACCTCGGAAACACTAACTGAATCTGATATTTTGGACAGTGTGAAAAATAAAAACAATACAATTATGAATTGCGATGAAGATGATGAAAATGGAAATGATCATGATGCAGAAATAAAAAAAGCATTCTTCATATCATGAAATGCTAAAATCATTTGAAACAATCCGACGCGGATTACAATTTGAAGAAAATACTGAAGGGGTTTTTAAGGGGTTTTTAGTGAATTGCAAAGATCCGAGACGTACTATGAGCGAAAACACTTTTTCAAAAGAAAAAAAAACTCCAGACAAAATTAACAGACTTTATTAGTAAAATTTAAGTACGCATGTGATAATATATGCTTTATGTCATTAAAATTATTACTTTTTTTAATAATATTTATTGTTTATGTGTTTTAAATCTGTTTTATGTAGTTTAAAGTAATTTTAAAAGGTGAATCTCTATTTAACGAATTTTCCATATAACAAACTTTTTTTCGGGATTTAGCGACTTCGTTAAATAGAGGTCCGACTGTATTTATATATACATACATACATTATCTTATTGTGGGCCCTGTAGCTGAGTGGATAAGGGTGCTTGGCTGCAGATGGAGGTGGTGGGTTCAATCCTCAGCCGAGGGCAGGGATTTTTCCATGCCCCATTCTCCTCCAAATGGGTCCTAGGGTCTACACAGCCCTCTGTAGAATGGGCACCAGATTTCTTTCGCAGGAGTTAAAGGTGTGCAGACGTCGGGCTGACCCCACTCGACCTCAACTTAGTCCTGTTGGTCAAGAAGCATTGAGAGCCTTACCTCCCTCGACCCCAAGGGCTTGCTTAGGTCTATAGGAACCGTGCATTGACTACAGCGCCATTAGCAGCTATTACAGTCCCAACTGTATGGAGCATGGCAGCCATATTACAATCTTTTTGAAAGTAATTTAAAGCCGTATCGATTCTCAAGAATGGGCATAATAATCAGACATGGTTTTCAGCATGTTATGCATCCTCAATTGTCTTCAAAATCCGAAACAAAAGGAAAAGTTCTTTGTGAAATTGAGCATGTGCTTCAAGTTAGAAGAACATAAAATGAGCGATGGCTCAATTATTCGTTGGCTCCCAGTTGGAACCGTTTGATCTATAAAACAATTTGAAAGAGATATAATTACAGTAGAGTCCCGAAAACTCGGCACTTGATAACCAGGATAACCCCCCCCCCCTCGGCAGGGCCGAAAAACCCCACGCCCTTATGAAAATTAAACAGCCTACTTTTAAAGGGCGTGGGGTTTTTCCGCCCTGTCTCTGGCCGAGTTATCCGGGTTATCGAGTGCCGAGTTTTCGGGGCTCTACTGTATATAAAATTTTGTTTATATAAAGATATAATTACACAAAAGTTAGATTATTTACAGATAATAAAAATAACCTATTTTTACAGTAAAACTTTTTAAGTTTACTACATGAAGATGTGGCAAAATTTTTACTAATAAGTTTTGCATTATTGGAAGAATTAAGAAAATAGTTTAGTTATTTTAAAAAATAAAATGTGCTGCAAATTTAACATTAATGAGGCAAAAATATTTTTCTTTTTCCCATCAGTATAAAGACTAATTGGAGCACACATTTAGAGGTTAACTTTCTATCATCCTGCAACAAAATATACTAAACTATGTATTCTGCTAAGATCTGTTCAGTAAAGTCGTAAGACCGATGACAGGGATATATAGGCTATATATACCTTCTTTTTTCATTTATTTACTTAATTATTTATTAACATTATCTTATTTTTGATAAATAGTTCTGTTAGCATGTTTTACAGTCTTATCTGTCATAATATTGAAAAGTAAACCAAAAAGAATTGCAGATTTTTACATGATTGTTTCCTTATTATAAGAATAAAATATTTATGTATAAAGATATATTGTTGTTGTCCAATGGCTCGAACTGGCTCACACTATCTTTGATCTTGCTTCCCAATAGAGTCCAGGAAAATGTTTTCTTCTCATCTAATTTATTGCTGACCAGGAGGTGGTCTTTGTTCATCTTAGAATAAAGACAATCACAAATGGTACATTTATCAGAAACCAAAATATTAATCATCTTTAAATGTTCCGCTGAGCAGTCATGTCCTGTTGACAGACGGAAAATTGCTACTGCTGTCTCTGGAGCTCTTTAATCTCTTAAAATAAGTTTATATGGTTTATCTTTTAGGTTTTCTTTCGTATTGCTTCTGAATTCAAATTGTGAAACTTTTTTCAATGATTTGATATTTTCTTCTAAAGAGATCATTCTCTTAGGTGTAAGTCTAACTCTGGAGATCCCTAATCTCTTTAAATTAGTTTGATATATGAGGGACGTTCAATAAATATAATAATGTAGCAAATTTTTTTTCTCGGCTAATATTTAACAAAAAACATGAAATTTTTTTGTACAGTATTTCTAAACATTCCTGCACTTTCTGAAATTGCTTCATCATTCTCTTTTGTGCTGCAGCACTGTAGGTAGCATCTAATATGGTGCCTGTGAATGAGATGTGTTACAGACAGAGAGCATTATTGAATTTCTTTTCGCAGAACAGGAGATCGTGACAAATATTCACAGACACTTACAGAATGTCTACGGAGACCAGGCAGTTGATAAAAGCACTGTAAGTCATTGGGTGAATCGTCTCTCGTCATTGGAAGAAGGAAAAGGGGAAGCTGTCTGATCTCCTGCATCTGGGCGGCCGCACACAGCTGTAACTCCTGCAATGTTGCAACGATCAACTCAGAAGTCTATGTGAAGACTCCTAAGAAACCGAGGAAACGATTCAAGCGTGTTTGTGGCCACAAAGATATGAACAAACTTTTCCTGCTCCATGACAATGCCAGATCAAACTCAAGTCTGTATACCCACGAGGAGATCACAAAACTTCACTGGACTGTTCTCTCTCATCCACTCTACAGCCCTGACCTCACACCTTCAGATCTCAAGTATGCAATCTGTGATAAAGAATTGAGGAACAAGATGATTTATTTAAAACAGTAATAAAACAAATCTACTTTGAGAAAAGAAAAATGTATTGCATTACTTATTGAACGACCCTCATATTTTTGTATGGTTTATCTTTTAGGTTTTATTTCATATTGTATATGAATTCAAATTGTGAAAGTTTTTTTTAATGATTTAATTTTTCATTCTAAAGAGATCATTCTCTTAGGTATAAGTGTTCCTTTTTTTGCTAATCAATCAGCCGCTTCATTGTCTCCAAGACCCTTGTGTGAAGGTATCCACTGCAAAAATAAGTTTTTTATATTATTATTGACAATCTTGTATTTATTTCTAATAGATTGGATAAGCAAGCTTTTCAAAATATCATTATTTGCAGTTGCTTCAAGTGCTGACCTAGAATCAACCAATATCACGATATTAGTATTAAGCCAGGGTCTGATTATTTAGCTGGTATAGAGCTTCATTAATTTCCAACAATTCCTCTTCAAACACAGTCTTAGCTTCTGCATTTAAAGCAAAGTAGTGGCAAAAGTGTTCACTAAAAATCCCCGCTCTTGTTTCTCCATTAAGTCTAGAGCCATCCGTATAAATTATCACCCAATACTCATTTGGATATAAGGTTTTGATAGTTTCACTAGTGAGATTTGGGATACCAGCTCAACTGTGTCTTCAGCTTTATTTACTAATTCATGAAATAAAGCAAAATAAAGAAATTTCATGTTTACATTAATTCTAATGTAAACGTAAGAGTTTTGTGAGCTGTATAGGTTGTTCAATCTCTAAATTTCCTTGTCTCCACTTTAGAGTTATTTGTTTGAAACTCATTTGTGTTTTTAGAGTTTGCTCTGTTAGTGGTTCCATAATCCATTTATTATCATATTTCTTATGTAAAATCTTTTCATACATTATACTTGCCTTAAATTTTATATTCAGTTTTTAAAGGTGGAATTTGTAAATGCATGAATAGCTGATGTTGGTGGTGTTTTTACTGAATCTGTTACTATCCGTAGGCAGTTATTTTGGCTTGTTTCAAACTGTCATGTTACATTGTTGAATGTGCCCACAGCTACTATAAACTGTGTATGTCCCCTGAGTAGTGCTAAATGATCAGCAATACTGGCTAAACTATAGAGTAGATAACACTAAAGTTCATAAGTTTATAAACTCTTTAACTGATAAATGGAGTAAAAAAACCAACTGAACCAATAAAAATAACAACTAAGACATTGCACTCAGACTACTTAATAACCAATAAATTTAATACATATTTTAAAGAAACCATAAATTGATTCAAGAAAATAAAAAAATGGACAAAATTTTTAAGAAACAGTTTACAATATTAACTGATAAGCAAAATAAAGAAATTTTTTCACTTGAATACATAATGGTATAATATATACCCATTGAACATTATAATAATTACGGAATTTTTTTTTTTTCCTTTTTTAATCTTTACCTTAGTTGTGCTTTATCTTTTTAATTTCTCAACTTTTTTATTTCTTAAATTTTCCATCCAGAGAATTTATTTATTTATATATAAACCATGAAATTTCTCAATTTATTTTAGTATCAAATTTTATCCATCGTTCCTCAATGAATCATATAGCGAATGCTTATTTATTACACTTCTCCGAAGTCTATATTGGGAGGAAAGGTATATGGACATCAAAGGTGAAAAGAAAAGAATGCCCAGGAAAATGTGTTGGTTTGGCCCCATGCCATATGGATTTTCTGGTTGTGTGTTGAAGGGGACGAATCAAGTAAGTAACCTGCTAAGAAATTAAATACTCCTTAATAGACAATTTTTTTCTTCCCTGAAAAGTTATCTTTATAACTTATCTGTTAAATATTTGCCAGCAATCACTTGTAAATTTTGCTCACTTGTAAAACTTGGATCATATATTATTTATCCTCTTATGCTTTGATCGATTGCTGGCCAGATGTGTCATTACATTTGTTAATTGGCTGCAATCTAAAGTATAAATGTGCTTAATTTTAGCCTGCTGTCCTAACAAATGAAGATCATTAAAGCATTCAGTCTGTGTACCACCCCTCAATATATTTTTACATCCGAATGGATCTTCTAGAAACTTGATAGCATAGTCAAGAGTAACAGACTATCTAACTTTATATTTGAATTTTTTTTTGTATGAGTCCTTGTCAGCATATTAACTTGAGAATGTGACAAAAATTTCTGTAAAAACACATTAGAGGCAAAACAGTGATATTCACAATAAAATATTAATCCTCTCAGCTTAAACCATTAATTTGTGAGCACTTTCATGTGATTAAAATTAATTGGATTGACACAGCTTGAATAAGTAATGAGAATTTAATTATTATTATTATTATTATTATTACAGAAAAAAAATGGAAAATTTCTATTGAATGTATTCAGCAGATATTGTAATTTAAGTAAGAGTAGGTTTTCGTTTGTGTTGTTTTCATGACTGAAAAAACAAAGGAGTTTTTAAGGACGACATTTTAAGAAAAGTAGGCTTTAAGGTCTTTCAAGAACTGCCTGTTTAGTTTTAGAAATTAATTAAAAAGACTTCATGTATGCAAAATTAATTTTATTTTTTATTTTGTATTTTTTTTTTTTTTTATATCTTTTGTATTGCCATTTATTAAAATATTATACAACAGCTGAGCCAATAAAAAAAGAAATATTTTTCTTTATTAATGGTTAAAATTTAGGCCAAACACACAAATATTTTAAAAAAGTTTTTTTTTTTTAAATATTTGTGTATTTGGTCTAAATTTTAACCATTCTTAATAAATTTTTGTACGTTAAATAATTGAAGGGGTCGGAGAGATATAGTCATAAGCCACTCTAACTTAGTTCTGAGATATTAACACATTTATGTTCCATGAAAATATGTAAATCGGCTATTGTAATTAGGTTACTCTTCATTAGGTAAACTAACCTTAGGGAACATTAGCGAACATATGGAAAAATATAGAAAATAATTTTCAATTCCTTATAAGGTTTTAAACCTGATTAAATCGTGATGCACTGAGATGGGCTTATGACTATATCTCACTGAAGAAAAAAATTATTTTCATTTAATATTGTTTGTTTATTTTAGATTTTAATACTAAAAGTTTACTAAATACAAATGAAAACTTAAAAAAAAAAATCACTTAGCATACAAACTTGCGTTTATTAAGCATTACTTAAACTAAGGAAGTTTTTCCACTTCATTTTCTCCTTATTATTACCACAAAGAGACATGAAATAGTCCTGATTGGCTACTGGTACATATATGTCTTAAGAGACAATACATCATTTAATTTCTTGTAGTTGATTGGTAGCGGGTTCCTGTATTTTGTTAGTAGCTGAAAAGGGTCAGGTTCTGTAAGCCTCCCTTTCGTTTTAATACGAATGTCTGCATACATCACTGGACCCAATAGGGTGTAGCAGTGTTTAACACCTAGCTGAAAGGGATTTTGAGAATGAATTTGGAATAGTGTAGCATCACTGAAGTGAGTAATATTACCATTTCTGCAAGTTGAGGGTTTTGATATTAAACACTTAAGGTTTTCCAAAGTTTTAAAATCTCCTCTTTCCATTTTTGTCACTACGAAGTCTTTCGGACCTGCTGACTTCACAACATCTACCCACTCTCCAGGTGGATATACTATTGCACGTCTGTTTCTTGCATATTTTTCGATACGACCAAAGTCACGATCGCAAGGAAATCTAGTGTGCCCCATCACAAGATAGGAATGCTGAACAACTTCAAATCTCTTGGTAGCCACAAGAGACCTCTCCAGAGCAACTATAGCCCAATTCTTTGCCTGTCCTTTGCAGTTGTCTGTGATTATGTGAAGTTGTCTGGTTTGAGGATTGGCTGTCTCCAAGCACTTGTTGGAACATGTACATGGAGGTCCCAAAGTAGCCGCCTCAATAGTATTGTTTGTTTTAGTTGATACATATTTCCGATCTGCATTACGGCGGCGTTGTTTGGCCTTTTCTTTTTTCCACTGGGCACTGTTTCCCTGATGGACCTTGTTTTTTGGGCGATTCTTTACATAGTCTACTTACTTCAAGCTGAAAAATTGAAATAATAAAATCCAAGGAATTTACGTGAAGCATAGTCACAAGCCACACAAATACGTATTTAGACATTTTTAAATATAAGACATTATTCTTCAAATAGTTTACTTAGTATAGATTATATTATGTAAAAACTATCCTATAAATTTGAAACCTCTTCTAAATATTAATGTATTTTTCTATGAGTCAGTAATTTCTAAAATTTCAAGAGTAATGAGAGATACAGCCAGAAGCCTCATAACAAAGGTATACTCTTATACACTTACCAATGTGTCATCTGAACTAGAAATACTGCTTGATGGTTGTCAAGAACTGTCACTGTCAGTTTCAAAATGGTCTGACTCTTCCTGCTCCAACATGCTACTATCTAAACTCTTTTTAACATGGGGAAAAGCTTCTTTTTCTCCTGAGCTGGACTCCATCTTGTTGTGGCATATGACTATATACCTTCTCAAACCATCACCATATGGCACAGTGAATAACGTTAACCTATCATATGTTGCCATCTATTGAGAAAACCAGAAACTTTTTCCATTGACTTTGAAGTGGATGGAATCAAGTATGCCACGGAATAAAAATCTGGAAATTGATGAAATTGTGGCTTATGACTATATCTCTCCGACCCCTTCAATTGTAAATAAAATATTTTCCTTTATAGTCAATTGATAATTGTTCCAGAAAAGAGACATATACCCCTTTTGCTATGAATGTCAATCACATTCAGTTAAAAATAGTTCATTTTTAATCATATCTTGAGAAAAGGGATTGTCAAGATTCTTTTGTCACACATTTACTTAAAATGAAATTAAGATGTTCACTCCATTAACAAATAACTGCATATTTTATTCAATATTGCCAATAAAACTTGGAATAGTATAACAAGAAATTATCTCCATCATGGTATTTAAGCTATGCATGACATTGAATTTTTTTTTTTTTTTTTTTTGTTATATATGTTAATGTAAGAATAGATAGAATTTTTAATGCCATTTCCTTTATTGTTTGAATAAAGTCCTTGAAGCATCATCATTATTAACAATTAAGTTGGAATACTCTATTCAGTGTTAGTTGATATTCAATAAGCAGTATAAGTGTTAGAATGTTTATTTGAAATAGGCATGAGGACTTGCACTGTGTGAAGACTTCTGAATATTAAAGAATAAATATTGTTTTGTATATAAAAATTGTGCTTTTGAAATCAAAGATGACTCTGGGCTAATATGATCGATATACAATTAGAGCCTCATTAACAGCTGTTGATTTCTCTCATATTAAATACTTCTCCATCAAATTAAATTACTTTGTTGAAAACTTTGTTCTGTGGAGTACTTTTTTATTAATTAACCCTTTTTTTTTTAATTTTTCAGATGCCAGATGAAATATTGTCTGTGATGACAGAAATAAAGCAAGCAACTGGTTTAGAATTCAATTCCGTACTGGCCAACTTGTATGAAAATGAACACGATAGTGTAGCATGGCACAGTGATGATGAACTAATGATGGGTGTTAGAAATACAATTGCTTCTATATCATTAGGAGAAGTAAGGCATTTTGAACTAAGGAAAAAACCTCCTCCGGTTAGTTTCATTTTGTTGTCCATTTTTACTCTTCATTAACTCTGATCTCATTTGGAATCTTAAAATCGTTAGATTTTGTAACCTTTTTTTTTTTTTTTTTTTTTAAGAAGTTAATTTGTTGTTGTCATCCAAATTTATACTATTTAATTAAACTGTATGTATGCACATATATATATATATATATATATATATATATATATATATATATACCGTATTTACTCGCATAATTTCCCCTTTTTTTTTCATCAATATTTTGAGGAAAAAAATATGGTAAAAGTGTAAGGAAAACCATGTTAAAATTGATTTTTAAAGCAAGAAATGTAATTAACAACAATTTTATTAACACGCAACATTTAAAATATAAGAAATCACATCTCAACATTTGTTTTTTCTTCAAAGTACAGTTAAGCAATAGGCATGCACGGAAGTGTGTGTGCGACTGTGACGTAATTTCGTAACTCACGCAGCACAGCCCGCCATCTTTATAGCTGCTCACCGCATGACGTCAGCATCAGCTGCCTGCTAATAGAGAACTTAACTTTATTTGTGAACTTCACGTTTTCACAAAACACTCGAAATTATTGTACTGATTCAGAAGGAGTCTGCTCTTGTACTGACCGGGGTGGAGGTAGAATCTTCCCCTAAAGTAGCGTGGGATAGAGAAATGCGGAAGTAACGGTACATTGTCGCGTTGTCGTGAGTTGACCGCCAGTCAAAGTCATGTTGGAAACGCGTTGAAGTAGAGGTGGGGAAATTATGCGATAAAAATAAAAATTGAATTTTGTAATCCACAAAAACTGGGGTGGGGAAAATATGCGATGGGGCAAATTATGCGCTTAAATACGGTATATATATATATACATACATACATACATACATATACCATGTTGAAAGTCTGCAACCCATACATGGCGCGTCCCCAGGTGGCGGATGGGGGAATGCTCGGCAGATAAGCAGGGTAGGAGGGAAATAAAATACCTCCTGCGGGCCAAACAGACTAGGGGAAGGAACCTAAATATAAACCAAATATGGCTAGTTCAACAACTACTAAACTTACGGTGCAGGGGTTCGGATCCCCAGTACCGGCGTTCGTCGGGAGTGAGCAAGCGGGCTCCAGGACGTCGTCATCCAGCGACCGCAGTGCTTCAGTGGTGGTGAGCTTGGCCACTGATGCATCTAATACGATAAACAACAAAAGGAGTCAAGCACTGGAAGAACTGGGGAATAAGATTGACGAACTATTACAGTATGTTAAACCCAGAAATAATGTGCACCATGAAATCAAAAGGCTTGTGAAATTGATTCGGTTATGCTTTGACAAAGTGACAGACCAGGATGAAGATGGCAGTGGAAGTGTATCTGGAGTGTCATCTCACCCCTTGCAAGA
>JAFIDM010009631.1:287921778-287954378 GCA_023159025.1 Thereuonema tuberculata | reverse complement strand
AATCATTTCATCCAGGAAATTCCACATATACAACAGCATGGATTTACTTGGGCAAAGGTGAGCGATATGTACATCTACAGTGTCTATGCTCCACCAAGTGCACCATTCGAGGAATATGAGTTGTTGCTTGATCGCCTTATATTAGAGCTCCAAGGTCGGTGGCCTGTGGTCATCGCAGGTGATTTCAATGCGTGGGCTATTGAATGGGGAAGTCGAGTAAGCAACAGAAGAGGTGAGATACTTTTGGATGTCTTCGCCTCGCTGAATGTTGTTCTCCTCAATACCGGATCAATACCAACGTTCATTAGAAATGGTAATAGTTCCATTATCGACGTGACATTTATAAGTGATTGTTTGGCCTCTCGTGTTAAGTCGTGGGAAGTGTGTAGTCATTATACTCACAGCGACCATCAAGCCATAATTTTCGCGATCTCCGCATCTGGTGCGTCAAGGTTGGGATCCACACTTCCAAGAGGATGGAACGTTAAGTCCTTTGACCGTGAATCCTTCATCGCAATGATGGAGGAGGACTTGGTGCTTTCGGGATCTGCTGATAGCAAGGCGTCACGACTTATGCGACTTGTTGCTGATGCTTGTGAGGCATCGATGACAAGACGTGGCAGAGGAAATCGTCACCATCCAGTGTATTGGTGGAATGCTGAGATAGCGGAGCTTCGGAAGAAATGTCACCGCATAAGAAGACTAGCACAACGAGCCCATGGACGAGGAAACTATGACGAGTTGAAACAACAGCACATAGAAACCAGCCGTGCTCTCAAGAAGGCCATTAAAGTCAGTAAACAGAGTGCTTGGAAGGAACTTTGTAGTGAGGTTAATAGCGACCCATGGGGTAGACCATATAAGACGGTTAGGGCTAAGATAAAAAGTAGCTCCTTATCACCTCCGACCTGCCCTAATTTGCTGGGTAGGATTGTGTCTACTCTTTTTCCACAACAACCGGGGATAGTTTTGGAAGTTCCACCTCATGAATGTGAAGATGTGCCATCTATCTCAAAAGACGAGTTGATAAAGGCCTGCGGAAAGATTGGTGACTCAAAAGCCCCTGGCCCAGACAGCGTTCCAAATATTGCTCTTAAAACCGCCATCCGGTGTAAACCTGAGATCTTTCTAGACATCTACAATGCTTGTTTACGGGAGGGGATGTTTCCAAATCTGTGGAAGCAGCAGGGGCTCGTACTTTTGCCTAAAGGTAACAAGCCACCTAATGACCCATCGTCCTATCGGCCAATTTGCCTGTTGGATACGGCAGGTAAGGTATTGGAGAGGATTATTTACAATCGACTGGAGGCATTCAGTGAAGGAGCGCATGGTCTCATACTGAAAACCAGTATGGTTTCAGGAAATCAAGATCTACAGTAGACGCTGTAAGGGTTGTTGTTGATTTCGCTGAGTTCAATGAAGGCTCCAGCGTATATCAGGAAAATAATTGCGAGTTACTTCACTGATCGTATCCTGATGTATAATACCGAAGTCGGACTGAAGACCTACAACATCACTGGCGGTGTTCCACAGGGATCAGTACTTGGTCCTTTGCTTTGGAATATCATGTATGACGCAGTACTCAGGCTGCCAATGCCCGAGGGAGTGAATGTAGTGGGGTTCGCTGACAATGTTGCATTGGTTGTAATCGAGAAACACCTGGAAGTTGTCACCCTAACATCGAATGTGGCTGTTGCCAGGATCCATCAGTGGCTCTCAACGGTTGGATTACAACTAGCAGATCACAAGACAGAGGCGGTTCTTGTGACCAGCAGGAAAGCGAGGGAGGTCGTTACCCTCACTGTGGGTGATCATGACATTCTGTCGCAGCCTTCTCTCAGGTATCTGGGTGTTCAGATTGATGCAAGGCTTCGGTTCGATGAACATCTTCGAATCGTGAGTGAAAAGTCTGCACGAGTGGTCAATGCCTTGGCTAGGATCATGCCGAACATCGGAGGACCTCGGCATAGCCGACGAAGACTCCTGTCCAGTGTGGCTATCTCTACCATGCTCTACACGGCTCCGATCTGGTTCCATGCCATGGAGACTAAATCATATGTATGTCAAATGACTTCGGTTCATCGGAAATGCGCTCTACGGGTCGCTTGTGCATTTCGAACAGTTTCATATGATGCCGTGTGCGTCATAGCAGGGATGCCGCCTATCGATCTCTTAGCAAGTGAGAGAAGCGCGATATGCAGTGGTATTCAGGAACGTCGTGACGCTCACCGATCCAAGATCAGGAGGGCCATGAAAAGCAAGACAACGGACAGATGGCAGAAACGATGGGATTCATCGACCAGTGGAAGATGGACTCATAATCTTATACCTAATATTGCAACATGGATGGAAAGAAAGCATGGTGAGGTGGATCACTACCTGACTCAGCTATTAAGTGGCCATGGTTGTTTTCTAGCGTACCAGAGGCGCTTCGGAATTGTCGACAGTGCGCCATGTCCCACTTGCCAGTTCTTGGACGAGGATGTGGAACATGTCTTCTTTGTCTGCCCACGCTTCCATGAAGATAGAAATGAGCTGAAGAAATCCCTTCCACAGCGTGTGAGTCCAGAGAACATCGTTGGCTTGATGACTATATCCCAGGCTAATTGGACGGCAGTGGCTGACTATGCTACTACTGTTATACAGAAACTTCGTATGGCTGAGAAAATCAGACTTGATCAGTTGCGAAATGATATCTGAGTCGGACTTTTAGTCATTCTGCCCTATGCGATGTAGTACCTGACGGTGGTTCCGTGTAGGGTGTTTCGGAAGTCGGACGTAAGGTTTTAGTGAGTAGTAGTCTTTTATGACTGAGTCTCACATTACCAATTCCTTGGTATGCGTAAATGCATTTCCCCTGTCCTTAAAAAAAAAACCCAAAAAAAAACCTACATACATATACATATATATATACATACATACATACATACACAGTACCGGTCAAAAGTGAATACTCCTTCACATTTTTGGCCATAACTTCCTTCAGAATTATTCAAACTGATTGATTTTTTTAAAAAAAATTATTTAAAACATGTAACAAATAGAATATACAAATACAATAATTAAAGTTTCAAATTAATAAATTAGTAAAAAATGAAAAATCACTTTGACCGGGGACAAAAATGACTACCCTTAAGGATGTCAGGAATAAATCAGACGACTAGAAGTCGAACAACCTAATAACCTATAAAATAACATCAATATCGAGTAGAGAACCTGTTAGCCTTGCGAACCGCTTCGCAACGACTTGACATCAAGTTGATCAAGCAATCAATCGTTGCGTGGTCCATGTTATGCCATTCCCTCTCCAAAACTTGGATTTTTTTCGTCTGCATTTCGCACTTGATGTGTTTAGTGCGACAATCCAGTTCATCCCAGAGGTGTTCAATTGGATTTAAATCAGGGCTTTGTGAAGATCATGACATTATCTTCACTTTTTGAGCCTTTAACCAATCTTGAACGGCACTTGATTTATGCTTTGGTCATTATCGTGCTGAAATATCCATCCCGATTAGACCTACCAAATGGGAGCATTTGGTTTGATAGTATATTATGATACATATCAGAATTCATATTCCCCTGGATGCGCGTTGATGGACCTACGTCCGAGGCACTGCAACAGCCCCAAACCATGAAGTTGCCACCCCCATGTTTAATAGTAGGTGTTTGGTATCGCGGATCGAATCTTTTGCCTGCAGGACGACGAACCCATTTAATCCCATCAGAAGAAAATAAATTGAACTTCCTTTCATCAATCCAAAGAATTTTTGCCCATTGCTCCTTCATCCACTTCTCGTGTTTCTTCGCCCAGGTTAATCGATCGGTCTTGTTCTTCCTGGAGATTCATGGTTTCCGGACCCCATGACGTCCAAACTCAGCTAGCCTTCTGTGAACAGTGCTGATACTTGCATTAGGGTCTCCATCGACTTGAACTCCTTGAAGAACTTGATGAGTAGTAAGTCATGGATTTGACTGCAAGAGCCGCTTCATTGATTTATCTTGAAAATTATTGGTCTTTTTTGGTCGATCCGATCGTGGTTTATTCTCAAGAGTCTTATGCTTCTTCAGGTTCTTTTTCCATACCTTGATTGTGTTGATGGAGAATGTGGCTGAAGATTAACGAATTTTTCTCCCAGATTCAAGGAAAGTAATGACCCATTTCTTGAGATCTAAAGTATATTCTTGGCGCGGTGGCATCTCTAAAATGAATAAAACAATACAAATTTAACAATTAATATAATAATTAACAAGAAAAGCTTACCAAACAAACAAACAAAAAATACGCCGCAAAGTGAAAGGGTATTCACTTTTGATCGGCGTGTTTGCAATGTTTTCCGCCATTTTAAAAAATGGCGAGAAACAACTCGCCCCAGATATTACCGCTTAATTGTCCACTTATTGAACTTTTAAACAAAACAAATCCTGATCGATTTGAATAACTATGAAGGAAGTTATGGCCAAAAATGTGAAGGGGTATTCACTTTTGACCGGTACTGTCTATATATATATATATATATATGTTTTTTTTTTTGGGGGGGGGGGGGGGGGGGGAGGCAAACGCTGTTAAGGGGGGATCCAAGCAAAAAAAATGACAAAATAAGTCCTACTCTATACACCTCAGGATTTTGGGGAGAAACTAGTCCCTTCCTTGCGTTTTCGTCAATTCTCATCTTTATACAGGGTGTCTACAGAACTGGGAAATCAGGGAAAATCGGGAATTATCAGGGAATTTTGTTATTCTGGAAAAAATCAGGGAATTTTTTGGTTGAACAGATGGTTTTTTTTTTTTTTTTGTTTTTTTTTTTTTGGTTGAACAGATCAGGGAATTTTTTTATTCAGATTTTGTAGACACCCTGTTTATACATGATTTAATTGAGTGCAAGTTGAACTTCTTTTTTTTTTCTTTTTTTTTTTTTTATACAATGAAATTGCTGCATGTTTAAAAATTGATGTCAAAAAAGAAAAAAAGAAACAGAATGTTCGATATCAGCATTTGAAAAGAATTATTAAATAGTTCATTGCATGTTTTAAGTTCAAGAAGAATCAGAAGAACCTACAACTATAAAGTCCCAGAGGCATCTTTTTGTTTTTTATCTTTCTGCAATGATTGATGCTAAGATGAAAAATTTTCTGCGGTTGCGGGAGTTTTTTTGGTTTTTGTCCTGCAAAAAATGTTCATTCTATACCAGGGGTGGGCAGACTTTGGTAAGGTAAGAGCTACCTCAAGTATACTCCAAGTGGCGCAGTCACCTTAAGACTATCGACAACCAAAAAAAAAAAACCGATTATATGATATCTTTCTGCAGCTCTCATTTCCGTTCTGCGACAATGTCGCACCGTCGCTTGATATTCTGCTTCTTGGTATAAAGTAATAAATTATGTAAAAAACAAGATTCAATTTATTGTCCCCAGGTTTGGAAAGGCATTTGGTATTAGGCTGGCAGACGTTTTTAGGTCATATGGTGTAAAGATTCATAACTCAGTTTTTACAAAGGCTTTTGTTTTAATCCTTTCCTTTCAATAAAGAATGAATTGTTTTCTTTTGGAAAAAAGCATTGTTGAGCTAAAACATTCTTTTAATTTAACACTTTAACAACAACTGAAAAGTAGATTTTTATTGTGGTTGTTTGTTTTTTTTTAACGGATATTTGTTACAATTTTGTAAATAAATTTAGAACTAGAAGAATTATTTGAAATTTTGAATATTTGCAGAATAGTGAAAATATGATTACCTCTCTTTGACCATCATATGTGTCTTAAATAAATTTTAATAATTGTAGTAAATTTCTCTCTAATTTAAAAGAAATAATAGGAGAAGTAAAAAGTTTTGAGCGTTTGTCGCTGGATGGCGTTAGTGAGCCATAAGTCACGATGTAAACGTCGCATCTGGTCATTCTATACTGCGCCGTAAAGGTGACACAACGCTTTACAAAAAGTTCTTTGACAGTTTTGTGTTTGGTGAAGCCAGTTGTGTGTTAGAGCGTTCCAAAATGGAGGTAAAAAAAGAGAAAATTCGATACATTCTTCAGTACCACTATGACCAAGGTGAAAAAGCGGAGCAGGCGGCCAAAAAAATTTGTGCTGTTTATGGACCCAATACAGTATCGAATGCAACAGCAAAGCGGTGGTTCCAACGATTCCGATCTAGTAATATGGACGTCGAAGATAAGGCACGTTCTGGTAGGCATATCGTCGAAAATGTCGATAAAATCATGAAATTCGTCGAGTCGGACCGGCATGCGAGCACTTCTTCCATTGCCCAGGAACTGAAGATGAGCCAGAAAACCGTTTGGAACCATTTGCATAAGGCTGGTCTCACGAAGAAGCTCGATGTATGGGTGCCACACGAATTGACGCAAAAGAACCTTTTGGACCGAATTGATGCCTGCGATTCTTTGCTGAAGCGTAACGAAATCGACCCATTTTTGAAGCGGATGGTGACTGGCGATGAAAAATGGGTAACATACGAGAACAACAGGCGAAAACGATCGTGGTCCAAGCGCGGTGAGCCGGCCCAAAGGATCGCCAAGCCCGGATTAACGTCCAAGAAGGTTTTACTGTGTGTTTGGTGGGATTGGAAGGGAATCATCCACTATGAGCTGCTCCCATCGGGCCAATCACTCAATTCGGACCTATACTGTCAGCAACTGACCAGATTGAAGCAGGCGATCGACGTGAAGCGGCCAGAATTGGCCAATAGGAAGGGTGTTGTGTTCCATCAAGACAATGCCAGGCCGCACACATCTTTAACGACGCGCCAGAAACTCCGAGAGGTTGGATGGGAGGTTATGTCGCACCCGCCGTATAGCCCAGACTTGGCTCCAAGCGATTATCACCTTTTCAAGCATTTGCAAAATTTTCTTGATGGTACAAAACTGGCCTCAAAAGAGGCTTGTGAAACTGAGCTGGTCAAGTTTTTTACCAATAGGGACGAGGACTTCTTCAATCGCGGAATTATGAAATTGCCTTCAAAATGGACAAAAGTCATCGAACAAAACGGCGCATATTTGATCTAAATCCGATAATCCTAACTGTGTTAATTTCATCGTCGAAATAAAGAGAAAAAACGCTCAGAACTTTTTACTTGTCCCATTATATGAGAACAGGTCCTCTTTCAAGTTTAACTCAAGTTTTCAGTACTGAAAATATGAGTGATAGGCAGATCATTCCTGTATACTGATTACATCAGTTCTTTTAATAAAAGAAGAAAATAGCATTTGCAGTATACTTAACACAGAAGTAAAAATATTTCTTGAAAATGTTTCTTTCAGCCTGTAGCTCTGAACTTTGAAGATCAAATTGAAGGGCATTAAGTTTGAAAATCAAAGACAATCTGGGAATGTACTATCATTTGTTTAGGCTTTTATGAAACTCAGTTGTGTGCAAAATTTGATCATTAAGGGGTAAAAATTATAATCTATAAAAGAGTTGAAAGAGTAGTAGTATAAATTACCTTCTTTTTTTGTAGTGATCTTGTGTGAGTAGTTAATATGTAGTTAATAAATTATGTGTGTTTATTTTTGTTGTTAGTTTTAAGAATAATAATTTTGATTGAAAAAAATCTTCAAATGAACATCAGACACAAAGACAGACAATCCACACACATTAATTTCAATCACGCTTATTTCTACAGGAAGACAATGGTGACTTTACATATATGCAGCATTACAAATTTCCTCTACCCAATGGAAGCTTATTAATAATGGATGGATTCATGCAGCAAGACTGGCAGGTAAGCTGAATTTTCCATATTTATTTTGAATACATTTTTAACAATGAATGCTCTTAAATCATTAAATATCAAATACAGTATAAATTATTCTTTACATACGAAGAGTTGAAGAAAGTTCTGTAACACTCATCTTCTTTTATATTGTAAGATATAACTACAGATGCTAATTCAGGACTAGCAAAATATTTTATATTTCTATATAATCAAAACCTTATAAAGAATTACATCTTTTTTTATTATTACTATTCTTGAGTCCCATTCTTGAATGTGTCTTGTAATACATTAAATTTGCCATTATCTTAATCATTTTCTAAATCAAAGTGTCTCAGAATTATTGCAAAGTTCCATTGTTTCATCTATACGCAACTGTTTGCAGAGTTGTCAGAAATACATAATTCAAGGCTTTGTTATATCTTTGGAGTATTGCTTTCGTTAATAGTCCAATGACTATACTGTTATTAATTCCATTTTGTCTTTCATAAATTTGTTATCTTCAATTAATTAGATTGACTATATCTCAGAATTAAAGCCAATCATAAGACACTGTTCATAAAGTATTAGCAGTACAGTTTTTTGCCACAAATCTTTACACCACTGCAATTTTTCAGACATCAGTTTTTCATTGTAATAAAGAATCATATTTCAGTCCAACCAATCTGCAATATTAGCTTTTCTTATATTTGCTAAAGAAATCTTTAACATTGCATATAATATGAAAGGATTTGCTTAATTCTCTGATCCCCTAAAGGAAGATTGTGCAGAGTGGGTTTTACAATTTTCGTCATTCATTTCTTGCCTGAAATTTCTTGCTCAATGAAGTAGAATGTTTAAGCCCTTTACCACATTAAAATAAAACATGAACTAAAAATTGCTTTTGTAAACTTAAACCTCAGTATCATACTAGTATATAATTTTGAATGTATAAGAAAATGTACATAAATGTTTTTCAAAACTAAATTAAAATTTCAGTTTATGTATTTATTTATTTATTTGTTTATTTACAATGAATTAATATGACAGTTTAAAACTATTTTTTATTTCAGCATCGATTACCAAAAGAATATCACAGTAGAAAACCAAGAATTAACCTTACATTCAGAAACGTCTTTACTAGAAGTATATCAACTGCCAAAAGAACTGAAGACATGAAATCAAATGGTAATAATTAAAATTTAAAATAAAAGGCAACCAGTAACTGATTGCCAATCATGTTATTCAATGTAAGAAATTTTAAATAAATCCTATAAAGCTATGCATTTATTTACACATTAAGCTGTTTAGTCCTTTTATAGAAGATATTTGGGGATCTAGTGGAAGTTAAGAAAGTTTAAATTCTTATTTTAGATTTTCTTATTAACCCTTTGCGGTCTTGGTCAAATCCAAAAATGTCCACAGCCAGGACAACGCGTTTTTAAGGGTGTTGTGGGGAGCGAAATGACAAACACCTTTTTTTTTCAAGATTTAATGTTAAAATATAGAAAATTACAATAGAATTCAGATATATAATAGTTAAATTATAAGAAAAAATTTAATAATTTTTGAAATTTATCATTGTGTGAAATCTTTCAAAGCATTCTCTTGGACACATTGCAGGAAGAGATGTGCAGGTTTTACAATGATAATGTTTCTTTCCTTCCTCCTCTTGCATTTCTATTACTTCACACTATACAGTCTTTGTGCTTTTTATTTTCAAAAATGTCATCTAAAACACTACACCGCTTTCGTTTACACTTGTTCGGAACACTCGACGAAGGACCTGCCATTTTGGTTTCCCAACAGGCATTTCGGCTGATTTTTCCACAAAATATTTTAGCAGACGCTCAATAGATGGCGCAAAACGTCAACAAAAGACACTAGAAATAGCGTATGACTTCCACAGCGGTTTATTGTCGACAAAAGACAACACCAGCATCCAAAAATGACATTGTCAATTATATATCAACAAATGACCAGACTGGCATTTTCTCAATGTCGATTATATGTCGACATAAGACCGCAAAGGGTTAAGTCCTGTTCAAGCCTAACATATTGTACCGAGTAACTTTAGTTCGTTTATGTAATTGTTTGTGAACCAAACTTATACTTATCAGTTTTTACTGAAAAAGAATCTATATATCTGGTATCTGATTAGTTATTTATCAATCTTTATTAAAATTATAGTTCATATTCATTACTAAATTTTATAATTTTATCCAGGGCTTTTTTTTTTTTTGTTTTTTTTTTTTTGGCCGGACCTCAGTGGAACAGCATTTTTTTACCTTTTTTTTTTTTTTTTTTGGACAGTAAAATAATACGATACTTTCTCTCAAAACAGTTAATTTTGTCACAAAAGATTTTTGATGTTTTCGTTGTATTTGAAGTTTCACTTGATGAATTTGAGGTTAAAATATAACAAACTGATTTGCTGTTTAAGAACTGTTATATTTATACTGTTTCTTATTTATTCAAATTATTAAGAATCATAATTGTATATAAATTATATTAATTAAAGTAAGTAACAAATATATTATTAGTGATCCTTGATAAGTTATTCCAGATTATTGATTTTTTTTTTTTTTTTTAGAGAAACAGTGTGTTGATCTATAATTTAACATAGTATTACTCTGATAAGATTTTCTGTAATATTCATAGTCAATAATTTTATCACTATTGATCAATTTTAAATCAAAAAAATTAATACTGTGGTTTATTTCTTCTTCCATCCTGAATTTAATATTAGCATCAATTTTATTTAAAAAAAAAAAATCAAAAAAGATGTGGACTGATCCTTTCAAATTATTAAAATGTCGTCTGTATATCTCATTATTAAAATCAACTTTCTTTCACGAAAGGATTTTTTTTTACTTCAAATTCATTAAAAAATGTTACAAAGTGTTCCGAAGACTGGACTTCCCATTGGGAAACCCTTTGTTTGTTTGTAATAATAATAAAGGTAAATTCAGGTTATTTTCATTGGATGTCGTTAATATGTACACATCTATCCCAGTTAACAAAACTTTGAAAATATTTGAGGATATATGTAACAAAAACCAAACCATTATGGAAAAAAGTAAAATAACTGATAACTGACAAGTGATAGAATTATTGAAATTAATATGTTTTAACTGGGTTTTTTTTTTTCAGTTTAATAACACATGATACAAAAAAACAGAGGGTTTCCCAATGGGAAGTCCAGTCTCCAGGACAATTTGTAACATTTTTTAATGAATTTGAAGTAAAAAAAAAATCCTTTCGTGGAAGAAAGATGATTGTAATTGAGATATGCAGACAACATTTTAATAATTTGGAAAGGATCAGTCAGGCATATCTTTTTTGACTTTTTTAAATAAAATTGATGCTAATATTGTTACCAGTGGAGTTGTCCGACCCCTAAAAAGTGGAGTCAACTAACTCCAAACCTCCTTAGTTAGGAGTGGATTCGCCCGACGCAGTCTCCCTCTAAAGAGTGGACTTTCAAGAGTGAAAGGGAGGCTGGAATCGGCTTTATAAGGCAGCCCAGAGACAGCTAAATCAGTTCATCGGTGGCAGACAGCCACGAGAAGGTCTCCAGCCCGGAGAATAGAAGAGATCGTTTGGTAGCAGCCAGCCACAGAAGAGTTCGTTTTGGGCAGGAGCCCAAAGAGGGAGCAGCAGAGTTCGTTTGGCGGCAGCCAGCCGCAAGCGAGTTCTCCATCCAGAGAGAGAGTAGAGATCATTGCGAGCAGGAGCCCACAGCCAGAGCAGAGAGTTCATCACTGGGCAGGAGCCCACAGCAGAATTCGCTGGAATAGAAGTAGCCACCCGACTTAACGAGAAGAAGAAGGCCGTTATCCACTCAAGCCGAGCAGATGCCCGGCATCAGAAGAAGCCACCCAGCTCAACGAGGAGAGGAAGCCGTTATCCGTCCAAGTCCAGAGATAAAGGAAAAAGTTTACATTTGAAGATGACAACACCCATTCAGCCAGTACAGCCAAACCTGCAGATGTATGCCTTTGCCCCAAAATTAAGTTATAGTGGAAAGTTTGGAGAGAACCTCGCTCAGTTTCTATTTGAGATCAATGAGGTTAAAGAGATTAACAATTGATCCCAGAGAAGGTCAATTGCGTAACTGAACGACTGTTTGGTAGATACCGCAAAAGCTTGGCATGATTTTTACAGATTTGAAAATCAGTTGGCAACAGAGCCAAACTTTGGAAGCTTTGAAAACTGAATTCGAAGTGGGATGTTCCACAGAACATGCTTTGGCCCAGCGACAAAAGCCTGGAGAAACAGTGTTTCAGTATTTTTATGAAAAAGTGGGACTACTTCGCCGATATGCCATGTCCGAGGAGGAACTGGTGAGAAATGTCATCAGAGGATTGCAGCAATCAAATCGGGAGAAGCTAGAAGTCATTCAGCCGCGAACAGTTCTCCATCTGAAAAATCAGCTGAAGGCTTATGAAGTTTATAAGCAGGACAGTGAAGATTCCAAAACCCTAGTTCAAAGACGAGAATCAGATGTGAAGAGTACATCTTTAAATGAAAAGAAGTCAGAAGGGTATTGGGCTAAGGCTGCCATCCCAAGGAAAGAGAGGCGAAATAATTTAACTCCCAAGAAAGTTTGGAGGTGTTTCTTCTGCCATGAAGAAGGACACATGATAGTTTATTGTCTGAAGAGGAAGGCGAAGATCCAGATGGAAATGATGAGAAAAGAAGAGAAAAAGAAAGAACCTAAGCTAGAGAGGCATGACAGAAGCTGTTTGGGTAATGCCATCATCAGGAGGTACTGACACTTGGCACGAAGAGCTGCGTAGAATTCGAGAAGAGGAGGAGAAGAAAAGGCAAGAAGAGCTACATAGAATTCAAGAAGAAGAGAGGAAAAAACAAGAAGGGTTACATAGAATTCAGGAAGAAGAAAAAAGAAAGCAGGAAGAAATGAAGCGTATTCAAGAAGAGGAAGAGTTGAGACAGCAGGAGGAGGAGAAAAAAAGACGCCAAGAAGAGCTTCTAAGAAAACAAGAAGACGAAGAAAAACGAAGGATTGAGGAAATAAGAGCAATGCAGGAAAGAGAAAGAAATGAAGAAACACGACTTAAAGAGGAGTTAAAAAAAGAAACAGTCAGAAGATACAGAATTAGCATTCAAACATCTACAGAAGGCATTGGAGCAATCTCTTGTTCTTGAGCATTTCGGTTCCGCAGCACCCGTTATCAAAAGAGAGATTAACAGAAAAGAAAGGAGAATAAGAGAAAATGTCCAAAAGGAACAGAGAGGGTACAAACAATATCGTGATACCAGACAAACTCCAATCCATTATTTCCAGGTAGGAGATAAAGTTATGATTAAATCGTATCATTGATTCAAAGGACAATCAAAGAAACAACTCCCTTGCTTTGTAGGGCCTGGGACGATCTACCAACAATTTGAACAAAATATGTATCAGATAAAATATCCTGGAGAACAAAGCCGAAATGAAGTAGTCAACTCCAACCATACGTTAGAAGAGTATGCAGAGGCTGCATATGTTCTAGGAGGGAGGAAATGTTACCAGTGGAATTGTCCGACCCTCTAAAAAGTGGAGTCAACTAACTCCAAACCTCCTTAGTTAGGAGTGGATTCGCCCCACCCAGTCTCCTTCTCAAGAGTGAAAGGGAGGCTGGAATCGACTTAAGCAGCGCAGAGACAGCTAAATCAGTTCGTCGGTAGCAGACAGCCACATGAAGGTCTCCAGTCCGGAGAATAGAAGAGATTGTTTGGTGGCAGCCAGCCACAGAAGAGTTCGTTTTGGGCAGGAGCCCAAAGAGGGAGCAGCAGAGTTCGTTTGGCGGCAGCCAGCCGCAAGTGAGTTCTCCATCCGGAGAGAGAGTAGAGATCGTTGCGAGGAGGAGCCCACAGCAGAAGCAGTAGAATTCGCTGGAATAGAAGAAGCCACCCGGCTTCATGAGAAGAAGGCCATTATCCGCTCAAGCCGAGCAGATACCCGGCATTAGACAAAGCCACCCAGCTCTTACGGAAAAGAAGAAGCCGTAATCCGCTCAAGCCGAGCAGATACCCGGCATTAGACGAAGCCACCCGGCTCAACGAGCAGTGGAAGCCGTTATCCGCCCAAGTTGTGCTGATCATCGGAGTTACAAGGAGCCTTCCAGACTCAACGAAGAACGCCTACAGAGATAGAAGCCCCTCCTCAAGCAGCCCACGACAAAGGCCAGAAGGAACTTTAAAAACTGTTCAATAAAGTAATTTGTATTCCTTATTCAGCCATCAAACTGAATACCTCTAAGTTGCCTTACCCGATTCGTATTAAAGTACCCCAACTACCTATTGACACCAAATATGGTAGCAATATTAAATTCAAGATGGAAGAAGAAATAAACCACAGCATTAATTTTTTGGGTTTAAAATTGATCAATAGTGATAAAATTATTGATTATGAATATTACAGAAAATCTTATCAGAGTAATATTAAGTTAAATTATAGATCAATGCACTGTTTCTCTATAAAAGAAATCAATAATCTGGAATAACTTATATATATTATTAGTGATCCTTGATATTTGTTACTTACTTAAATTAATATAAATTATATACAATTATGATTCTTCAGTATAAATATAACAGTTCTTAAACAGCAAATCAGTTATATTTTAACCGCAACAATATAACAAGAGTTATTATTATACAGGGTGATTATAATTAAAGTTGCAATTTCAAAACGCCCTAACTTTAAAATTACCAGTCAGATTGACTTGATATTTTACCAGAACAATCGTGAGGTAATGGAATTTTGTTTGGCGAAGGATAAAAATAGTTCCAAAATGTGCCGATAGATGGCACTGTCAGGGTTCACATTGCTGTTGTGGAGGTATGCAATTTACTAACTTGTGACATGTGCACCACAGACATAGCTGTGATAGAAATGCAGAGCACTAGCGGGACACATAACACTTTGCCTGAGTGCTTCATCATGTATCAGAACGGTGACTGTGCGTTAACAGCTATCAGGAAGTTCCAGACATTAAAAGGCATAAAATCCGGCCCAATGACCACATATGGCATGGAGAAAATGATAGATAAATTTGGAGAGACTGGTTCATTTGACATGGAAAACCAGTTGTGGCGGCGGCAGTGGAGGATGTGGCCACAGCGTTACAAGAACAGACGAACTGTGGTGCGGTAATCAGCAGTGCATGGGGAAACGGCCGAATATGCCTATCGGCACATCTTGTGCTGTTATCTGTACAAGATAACTCGTGTGCAGCAGTTGCTACCAGCTGACCTGAAAACACGTGAATCGTTTGCATTATGCTTTCTTGCCTGGATGGAAGTGGACAATGGATAGCCATGGAACATTCTGTGGTCTGACGAAGCCCATTTCCATTTGGAAGGTTCTGTAAATATGCACTGGGCGACCGAGAATCCGTTCCCGCTACATCCATTACCTCCTCATGCTGCAAAGGTCACTGTGTGGTGCAGAATAATGGCAGTGTTTGTCGTCGTTCTTCTTCGAGAAGATCACACCTGCAAGTCCCATTACCTGCACTGTTACTGGCAAGCGGTATGAAGCACTTTTGCGTAACCATGTCCTTCCGGCACTTTAGCAGCATCAGTGTGTGGATCGCACAATATTCATGCAAGATGGTGCTCCCTCTGCACATTGCTACTCCTGTGAAGCAGCTGCTAAGCGCTCATTTCGGAGATGAGAGAATCATAGCCGCCATTTTCCAACAGCTTGGCCACCACATTCCCTCGACTTAAACCCATGTGATTTCTGGCTTTGGGGATATCTGAAGAATGTTGTTTATAGCGAGTGGATTGCGAATCTCGCCAAATTGAAGATATGCATCATGCACCAAATTCATAGCATCAGCACAGATACCCTCCGATATGTTGTGGAACATGTCATTTTGCGCTTCCAACTAATATCGGAACAAGGCGGATGGCATATCGAACAATTTATGCATTAATCAACCATAAGGTGTTTATTTCATGAAGCTCCTTTTTTTTTCTCTTGTCACTATCAATGTTTTCGCTGTAAACACATACAGTATTATTGCCTTTTCGCTAATAAATTTGTCATTAACTCTTGGACTCTACTGTACTGTAATGTTTCCTTGTGGCTAACAACATTCCTGTGTTTAACGAATCCATTTAGGGCTTTCCCTTGACATTATCCTGACAGCGCCATCTATCGGCACATTTTGGAACTATTTTTTCCTTCGCCAAACAAAATTCCATTTAATGACAATTGTTATGGAAAAATATCAAGTCAATCTGTTTTAAAGTTAGGGCGTTTTGAAATTGCAACTTTAATTATAATCACCCTGTATATAAGAAAAATAGATATATAGTCAAACCCCGCTATAGTGAAATTCAAGGGACCGAAATTTTAGTTCACTATATTCGTTCCGCAAACAATTTTAACTAAACAGTTCTGAACTCCTGCCTCGAAATATATGTATTTATTTTGAAGTAGCAATTTCTAAATTATTACCAAAAAAATGAAAAATAAATTCAGTCAGAGACAGAAAAAAGTTCATTATATCCAACCTCCTCATTTTATTTGGTTCATTATATCCACAAAAAATAACATTATACTTGCATTGCACAGCACGGGACCAAACATTTCGTTCATTATATCCCGGGTTCATTATAGCGGGGTTCGACTGTATAATGTAGTATTTTAACACGTTTTACTAACTCGCTTTCTTGTCTGTCTGTGTGTTTGTTTGTTTGTTCTTTACAAATTTTGCAATTGAATTTAAACTAACTTCTCGATGAGCTAGAGACTTGAAACTTTTAAACATAGCTCAGAACTGGATGACAATGCAATATTAACCCTTTATCGCCCCTTGTCCACTTAGACATTTTTAAAAACAGTTTCCTCATTAATCTACAGTAATAAAATTTCTGAAGTGTCATTACGTGTAAAAAAAATAGTGTAGTTATCACTTTTGCCGGTAGATGTCAGTGATATTGAAACAATAGGTGACCGTATCATTGACCACCAGCACCATTTTCTCCAACGCTTCGACAAAATCGAAGGCTATTATGAATTAAGTATCACAGTGAGGAGATTATCTTTCAAAAATAAACAATATTTTTACTGAAATAAATTAATTCTATGCATCAGAAAGTGCAGATGTCAACTTTTTAAAAGAGAATTTTCATTTCTTATTGAATCTTCGACACTCACTCATAGGATTGTGGGATTGTCGCTTTTCGATAATTAGCGTTATTAGCTTTAACAATGAATAGTGAAGTTAACATTTTTGCCGGTAGAAAGAAATGGCGACGTCCAGGGTTTTTTAGGCTTAATGGTTAAGTAATAATTAGTAGAATATGTAATATTTAATTTATATCAGTTCATCTTAGTAGATTATCGTAAAAATGAATATTCCACTATTTATGAAAATGAGAAGAGAGTTCATTTACTTTTTGATGAAAATTTTGTTTTTTAAACAACTAACTGATATTGTATTTACTTAATCTCATAAAACTGTTTAAAATCGATTGAAAAATATCATACACTCAAAAAAGCAAAAAATAATTAATTACAAAAAATAGTTTTTTGAATGTACCATGTTTTTAAAACTGGCGAAAAAGTATAAAATAATTTTTTCTAGCCCATACAGATAGTCTTGAAAATTTGTGATTGTACAGTTTTAATAGCTATGAAAATACTTGTAAGATTTAAACGAAAAACGTGAGGCATAAGATAATATACACTCCATCCATACCATCTCAGGTATCTATTGCATGCGCCCCACGTTTTTCGTTTTAAATCTTACAATTATTTTCATAGCTATTAAAACTGTACAATCACAAATTTTCAGGACTATCTGTATGGGGCTAGGAAAAATTATTTTATACCTTTTAGTCCATTTTAATAGTGGTATATTCAAAAAACTATTTTTTGTAATTAATTATTTTATATCATCAATTCCTCTATGTTAGGGTAAAGTGACCAAATGTCGGCCGGTGCCCTAATGTTGGCCACCAAATGTTTTTTATATTTTAAGAAACACGTAGTGGTCTAGCTGTGGTTTTTTTCGTTTTACACGATTTTGACATCTTTGGACTACCATCCTATCTTAGTTTCAATTGTCATCTTCAGATGTCGCCATATACTTTAAACTCTCATCGAAGACGTGAGATTGATTGTTACGGGAAACGATTGTTTTGGCGAGATTCTTCAGATTGCAAAGTTGAGAATTCATTTTGTCCAAGCCAAAGCAATACTTAGTTTTCATGTTTTTTGTAGGATTTTGATATTAGCAAACACTTAGTAAATAAGGTTAAAATATCAGCTAAGTAATTAGTATTTATTACTTTAAAGTGCTTCAGTATTTACATTTTATTTTCCTATTTCAAGTTGACCAAATGTCGGCCATGCAGTAGCCCAAATGTCGGCCATTGTTTATTTGTTAGCGTGTAGCTTAGTTTACTTAACATTTTAGTAAAAAAATATAAACACCTGTCTTACTTAATAAAGACTAGTGGCAACCCGTGAAATATTCACGGAAGTAAAACAGATTCTACATTTTTGAAATACCGTGACATTTTTCAAAAACCCAAGATTGAAAATGATGTCCTAAGCTCATTTTTTGAAAGCCATGACTTCCATAACAGCCCAAGTATAATTTGACTGATGACTAAGCAATAAAACAACATATGCATTTTGATCATGGTACCTCTTGCAAGCATGTAATTATCCATATTTAGAGGTTAGTTTCGAAATATGCTTGAAGAGTCAATAAGGTGTGTGGGTCATTATAGAGTCATTATAAGTTAACCTACTGCCTTAAAATAATGTCGATCCACACAGAAATGTTGGTGGACACCACCTTGTATTTTATTTCTGCGTAACTCCTGTTTCTGTAGCTCTGTTGGAACGACACGGAAATATCGGTAGTGCTACCTTGTATTTTGTTTCTTAAATACTGTGTCTGTAGCGCTATTGGGATGACACACGAACACACCGACCGACATCCATATATACAGTTTTTGCCTATTAATAGGATGATTAGGCCTATACTTCTTTTCGAATGTAATATACGTAGGCTGAAAAGGAATTAATTTTATAAAAAAAAAAATAATGTGATGTACTTAAATAGAGGATAGTATATGAGATTTACATTTCTATCAACGCCTAACTTAGATCTCACGACATAACTTGGAAATCCCTAGTTTTTTTCCGAATTCACAGAGGCATAGCCATAAAATAGTTTAAAAAAAAAAAAGGGAAATATTAGTATTAACGTTCTTTTAACTGCTAAGGAAATTATGGGATGGAGAAGGACAATTTGACTAGAAAATGCATAAGGGTCTCCCCGCACAAGGAAACTTAGTTTCCCTTTTGATAAGATCTACCCCTTTTTGGGACGTGGTCTCCCCCCTTCCAGGCGCGTGTTTGGGGCGTGGCTGATTGGTTTGGGGTGAGGAGAGGAACTTTTCTAGCGGTTTTCAAAAATCTGACCCGACCCGATTTTGGAAACTTCTTCTCCTCTTCCTAAAAAGCCTCTAGCTAACTGAAACACAATGCCACATTATCGCCAGCACGAGACAGAAAACCTCCCCTCCACTTCTCCCTCTTTTTATTGTTTTATTACTTGAAACCTAAAAATCCGAATTCCCTCATGTGCGTAGCGGCTCTAAGAAAAGTAATTTCTTTTCATCTATTATTGCAATATTTCCACTGTAGGCTAGGCTATTGCACATTGAAACGATCAGAGCAAAGAATTGTATTATTAAACATATTTAGTTTTATAAATTCCAGAAAACACTTTCTTACCATGGATGAAATAAGGTTACAATAAATATTTTGCATTAGCATCAGATGTGGTATATGAAATGAAACTGAAAGCTGCAAAAGAAAAGGAAGAGCTACAAATAAAAAAAAGAGAAAATAGGCTTAAAGCAGCTGCTTTGAAGAAAGAGAAGGCTGAACAACTAAAAAAAGAGAAAGCTGAAAAACAGCAACAGAAACAAGAAATGCAGAAGAAAGAAAACTCCCAAAATCTAACAAGGAGAATAAAATAAACATTTTCATAATATTTTTCCATAAACTTGTATTCTAAATGTTAAAATGCGATTTTCTTTAAATAAATTCCTGTGAACAGCAATGTTTAACTGATGCATGTTTTAACTGGCCAATATTTGGTCATCCCCTGGCCGACGTTTGGTCACATTGTAAGGTTATAGTAATTAATGCGTAGTTAACTTAATAATAAGTATTTTTCGAAATGCCATACTTCTTTATTTCATTAAAATCATAATAAATCTAAAAATTTGTTTCAATCATATAAACTAAGTCATCAGATCTTTTATTTTCTGGTTATTTGTAGTATGTGGCCGACATTTGGTCACTTTACCCTATAAACAAGAAACAAAATCTGTGCATTTGAACTGAAAATAGAAAAATGACACTGACCCCTCAAATAGGTTCACAGAATCGTCGCTTGCCACGTGACATAGGCATGGCCAAGTGCCTTCTCGTGATGGTCAGACAGTTCTCTTTCCACTGAAACAGTAATGACTTTCTATTTATTAACAAAAATGTTTCAGGGTTATCTTGAGCAGATTTCATTATTTGACTTGCTGGAACTTTGTCTGGATATTTTCACATTTTTTTTTTTTTAATTAATGCCCCATACATCATAAAGTTTCTGTCACATTGAAAGAAGGAGTGTCCTCTCACTGGAAATACGTGCAATATGTCAGCATTGCATTTGATAGCCACATACAAAAGATTGTAACTGTTCGGTTCTAATTCTGGCCAACCACACTATCTGCATTAGGTTTGGGATTTTTTTTTTTTTTAAAACTTTTTAATGAAGCTCTAAAAAAAAAAAACCAACAACAATAAAATGAACTACTAGCATCGTTGTGGCAGTGGACATTGAACACAGAGTACCATAGTTTCTTTTATAGAACTGCTCAGAAGTATTTAGTTTCAGGATTTGGAGGGTTTGAGCATAGCAAACTTGATTACAAAAACATCATCACTACTTTTTGCTGCATTTACCCATTTCTTCTTTTCTCTGTGTTTTAATCTTTTTTAGATGTTCAGTCTTATCAGACTGTTGGGTACTTGCATATTTTCTCAGTGCAAAAATTGCAAATATCTGTTCAGGGCGGCTTTACTGCAGTAGGCAAGTTCTCATGGAAGAATTTATTTTAGGTACAGTATTTCATTTCTAAATGCTTTCCAGTCTTCTCTGTAAATATTGCTTAAATGAAACGTACACTTGTTTCGCAGTCAAAAATGAATCATCGAAATATAGTCATGAAGACTTTGCAGAAGAATAGTGCACTTTGTGATGTGGAATGGCAGAAAGATACTCCAATGCCATTTTCCATTCATTACCTCTGCTACAGATGCTTCCCTTTTCCATCTGTAATGTTTGTGTTTGAACAGTTCTTAGATTCTTTTCATTGATTTGTAGCATTTCCAGCAGAAACTTTGCAACACTGATGAAGTATTATTTCCATGCATCAACATGTATTTCCAGAAATGGCCTTGTTCCTTGGTAGTTATTTGTTTTTTATGGGCTTTATAAAACAAACATTTTCCTGCAGCCCATCACAAGTAGCTCATTTATTTTTATCCCCCATCACCGAGAAGTCGCTATATAAGATTCTTGTGCATCTCTTGATAAAAAATCATAGCATTTTTTGTTACAGCAAGCATTAAGCTGTTTGAAATACTAAGCTTCTATAGCAGTCCTGTCTCTGCAAACATTCTCCTAAATTCAGCAAATGTTTTCTTATATTGGCTTTCCAATTGGCAAGGTCCTTAACCTTCTTTCTACCTCGGATGTATTTCATCCATTATTAACAGCAGCTTTTCACTCTTTTAAACAACAGTGTCTGATACTGCAGTCAACATGTCATTTATTATGGACAGTGTCATATTGAATTTCAGCACCATCTAGTAACGTGTTTGGACAAAACTGCTGTCGGAACATAAATACACATGAAAAAAAAAAAAACAACAACATAAAACTGCCTTTAATGCATAGAATTAAGCATGGGGAATTCACTGCTTCAATAATATAAAAAGGGGCATACTTTAAAAAGTACTTATGCTCTTTTTCCATCCTCCTCCTCACTTGTGATATGTCGCAAAAAAACTATGATCAATAAATTTTTTCATTGTGTCATTACTAAGTTGTTTAGGAACTGTCTTTTACAATTACCTCACAATGAATTTGGTGAAGTTGTGCATGAGACTCAACTTGTACAAAAGTCTGCTGCTATTATGCACAGATATTTCTCCAACATTCAGAAAAAAGTCCTCATTGAAAAAAGTACAAGAACAGAGCAGGTCTGAGGCACTGCTTAACAAAATTCATTCTATTCTGTAATGTTTAAAGTTGTATATTTCATTCTATGTAATATAAATTGTAAGTTTAATGGATTCCTGTAATTTTATGTTTCCAATATATTATATTAAATCTTCATTTATCCTTCAAAAGTAGTGTAATTATTTTTATTTTTTTAATGTATATTCTTATTGGTCCTTAAATATTCATTAATTTAAAAATTAACTATTCATATTTAGGAAAAAAAATGTGAAAAGTCATCTAATTTCTATTTAATTCCAAGCAATTTCAATGTTTATATTTCACTTACTCAGATTTCATTTTTATCTGAAACAGTGCAGGAAACTAAAGCTACTACTCATTCTTCGGGCCATTTTTCAAAAAGCAGGTTTCAGCCACGTCATAAAAGGACATCGCAGGAAATGAGGATGGACAGTTCTCAACTACTGAACCAAAGTAAGGCCACATTAGTAGAGCTGGAAATCCAAAGCATGAAGAAAGAAGACGAAAGACGGGAAAGAGAAGAAAGAAGAAGAGAAGCTGCGTTTCAAGAAAATATGCTGCTGCTGAAAAGCCAAATTGCATTCTACAGTGCAGCAACAGCAGCACTTGAAAGGCATTAAGGAATCTTTATAGGACAACAATCTTTTGCGAAATGTAAATGAAGACCAGAAGATCAGTTTTTCATAAATAAAGCTTAGTTAAGAATTGTGTCTGATGTTCATTCTCTTCAAAAGGATTGCTGCAATCCCGAAGAGTATGTTTTATGTTTCCTTAATTTCATTAATGGAAATTATTAAAGTTTCCTCTTCACAATCGTTAATGTGAGTCATCGCCGAAAGTCCCTCGTTTCTGCAGTTAAAAGGGAGGAAATCAGATAATCGTGGTTTAATCTCCTGTTTTTGAGCTATTTAGCTACGACCTCATTTACACTGAAGGTGACAATGGATCAACAGTATCCTTTAAGTTGAGTGTTGACTTATGATTAATTTGTTTCTGGAAACCAGCTGTAAGCGATCTCATGACTCGGGAAGTCAAGCCGATTGGGAACTGTTGTTTAGACAGCTCCCATCCATCTAGTTGTACTAAGGGCTTCGAAGAAAGAGGTGAGCCAAGCCACTTCTCCAGTCAACCTTTTCCAACGACACTGGATGCCATGCAAGGCAAACACATGGGAGGGAGAAGTGATTCACCAAGGTCTCAGCCCCTACAGGGCTCTTGTCGGTATTGGGTGCATTGAATATGATAATAAAGAACTGGAATGAAAACATAAAAACAAAAGATTATAAAAAAAAAATGAGCATTTAAAGATGACAAGATATGATTGACATTTTTTAATGTAACAGAATAAAGTATCACTTTTTCGATCAAGCAATTACCAAGTTACAGCAGTTGATAATTTTGTTTGGAAAAGAGATCCAAAAATAGCTGTAAAGTATCACCTCAGTAAACTTAAGTGGTTAAAGTGAATAGCAGTTAGCTGAAGGAGAAAATGTAAAGTAGTCAAATTATCCAGCCATCTATGATGAACTTATCTATATGGATGCGAAGTTCAAGGAAAAGGGATTAAGGGGATTAGTTAGGCATCCTAGAATTGATGTCTCCAGTTGGCTTATTAAGACCACCTGTGATTGGCTGATGAAACCTCATCTCTCCCGCACAGCAGGACCAGGATAAAATTGACAGACTAGCTGGATATAATTGTATGTAAACCCCTGTTTGTTGTAAATAGTCAGAAATATTAACTGTTTAACAGAGTCTATTCCTGTTATTTACGATCCAAAGAACAAATAACAATCTCTACAGACAAATAAGTTACCTTGCCATTTACCATTATCAATGGCACAGTTATATTGGAGCTAGAAGGCTCACATTTACTGGTAGAAGAAAATACAAGAACAACTATAACAGTAAAGATTCTGAAAACAGAATCTTCAATTCTAAAACGCATCTGTTCTATGAAATTGATAAAACAGTAGGTTAATAAAGAAAAAAAAAATCCATATAGTTACAATACAACTTAATCTTGAGATATGTAATAATTAAGTCTTAAATATCTATCTGGGACTTAAAATATCAGTTCTTAGCAGTGAATAATTCTAAGTCAAAAGTACAAAGAACCAAAGAAGGATAAGCTTAATAAATAATTATAATATGCTTGATATTACTGAAGAAATAAATAATTAAGCAATTAATAGATGAAATAATAGTAAGAATTAGACACAAGAATGAGATAATTTCATGAAGTCTGAAGCAATATTCATTGTACTGTACACAGGGCTAAATAGTAAAATCTCAACATATCTAAGCTGTTCTAAAGCCGCCCCTCCCGGAGAATTTGTTTTTAACAGAATCAAACTGATTTTCAAAGTTGACATATATTAACAATAAAGTTTATTAGAGCAAAAGTATATCATACATCGCTACTCTTACCATTTAGTTTAAAGATTTTGTTATTTAACTTTACGCTTTTTGCTGGATGGAAGTCGACATCAATAATCATTTGTGCTTGTGAAATGAATAGTGTAACCCGTGACGGTACAGCTTGGGCTATACGGCATGACAAACTCCCCTCTAAGGTATAATCCTTCTGCGAGGTGATGATATCTTGGATTCATCCCCTCCAACAAAATGTCACTAATCCATCACAGTTCTAAAGTCATATTTTTAAAACATTATAACTAAAATATTTAATATACACTGTCTGGCCACTTAATTAGGTACACCTACCTTAAAGCGTGTTGGGCCTCCTTTAGCCCTCAAAACAGCCTGAATTCGTCGAGGCATGGATTCCACAAGATGCTGAAAACGTTGAGGTATTGTGTACCATGCAGACATGAGTGTGTCACGCAGTTCCAAGATTTGGTGGAGGTGTAGGCCTGGAGCGAACAACCCGTTCCAGCTCATCCGACAAATTTTCAATCGGGCTGAGATCCTGGGACTGAGCGGGCTACTGCAGCAGGGAAAAGTCATAGTCATGTTCCTCAAACCATCCCATAATGATGCGGGCTTTGTGCACTGGTGCATTATCTGGCTGGAAGTAGCCATCTGCATGAGGATAAACTGTTAACAGGTACAGTTGCACTTGGTCAGCTCCGATGTTTAGGTATGCTCTAGCATCCTGACGTGCCTCCCAAGGTATCAATGGATTCAACGTATGCCAAGAAAACATCCCCAACACCATGACACTTCCACCACCGGCTTGAAGAGTTGTTGTGAGAACGACAGGTCCAGACATTCATGTTTTTTGCGCCAAATTCTGTATCTGCCATCAACATGATGCAGCAGGAACTTTGACTCATTGGACCAAGCAACCTTTTTCCAGTCGTCGATGGTCCAGTGTCGGCGTTGCTTTGCCCACAGAAGGCGGTGCACTCTGTTCTTTGCTGATAACAAGGGTACCCCAAGAGACCATTGGCTGTTGTAGCCCATCTGCAACCAGGGTACGTCTAGTGGTGCTTTGTAAGATGGTTTGCTGTGCACCACTTTTGAAGTTGGACGTCACTTGGGCAACTGTGATCAGTCTTCTGGTTTGCACAATTCTAGGCATCCTCCTCAGACCTCTTGTCATCAACGAGCTATTTTCGTCCACAAGAGTGCTGCTGGCTAGACGTTTTCTATTTGTTGCACCATTCCCTATACACCATTGATATTGTTGTACACGAAAAGTTCAGGAGCACTGCTGTCTCGGGTACGATCATGCCACGTTCAAACTCCATTAGATCATTACACTTTCCCATTATTGCTGTGGTTTGCTTTCTCAACTGATGGGAGGTCTGTCCATGTGACTTGCAAATGAGTGGAACGTACCATTTGTGTGCACAGCAGGGGTGTACCTAATAAAGTGGCAGGACAGTGAATATTAGTACATTATTTCAATTAAAAATGGGTAAAGTAAATTTTAAAAATGTAGTGATCAGCTGATATGCTTCCAAGCTTTATTTCAAAGATGTATTTTTTTTTTTTTTAATTTAAAAGGTAAGATAAGATTAAAGGCTTGTTACAGTAAAATAATTAATAATTTTATTTTTAGTCATTTAGATAATGTTTAACGTTCATAAAGCACCTTAGGGCACGTAAGATGTTGGTTTGATGTACTGTACTAGGTTGAGATTGAACTGCATGCGTTCATTAACTTTAATATATAATGATGGATTTTCCTTCACCATTAACTTTAGATATTATTTTTAATTTTTTAAAACAGATGATATTTTTATTGATGAAGAGGATAGCGACATGAAATTTCCATTTGAATTAAAAGAAAACAAAGATGAGGAATTGAAGTTTAGAGAATTCCAAGACCAGTATCAAAACAAAACTGATATTGATTGTAGCTGTAAACCCCGAAGTACTTTCACAGCCTTGAACCATAGGTCTGTGCTTTTGAGTAATGATTTCAATGATTCCTTATTAGGATCTGTAGCTGCACAAAATATTCGTCAGAGGATGCACTTAGAGGAAGTCTTGATGATACAAAATCCTGTATATTTTAAATTTCAGTGGCGCACAGTTCGACACTTAAACGAGAAGTTACAAAAGGCAGAAAACACACTATATTTACTAAAAGACAATTTGGAAGCATTGCAGAAGCAACTGAAACAGACCAACACCAACATGGCGTCACCACCACCGGATGTAGAACTGAAGACTCAGCGTCCCGCTTTCACTGCACATACTAATCTGTATTTGTGTGTCATAATTGGCTTGTTAATACTTTTCATTTATTGGTTTCCAGCTTAAAACACAAATTATAATGGTAATTTCAAAGCAGGACAGTAGCTCAGTATCTGAATTAAATAATAATAATAATAAAAAAAATAATTGCAGCAACAAATTCTAAACATTTGCTTAGAAGTTCCTTGATCTTTATATAATAATAATAATAATAATAATAAAAAATAGCTTTGTATATTGAAATTAAGTAACTGTTTATTCATTAAAAGATACTTTTTTTTCTTATTTAATCCGTATTACTGACCAAATTCTGTTATGTCTTTCTATTTGTTTATAATAATTTTTTCCTATCCTGTCATTTCTATCATTTGCGAGGTACTGGCTAAGTTTTAATTGGGGAGAGAGTGCTATTTATTACAGAGAAAGCAGTCAGAAATTTTATCATTGCAATAGGTCTCGCAGCCTCACTTCGGCTGTGACCTTGAACAATGTTGACTATCAGTTAATCATTTCAAGAACTATCGTTCGTCTTCCGGTTTCTATGAAGGCGGCCAGGTTAGGGCAAGACAAAGCTTTACAAAGTCAAAGAAAAAAAGATATTGTTAATACAAAACTATATTTTGAGAAGAAACAATCGGAAAAGAGAGTATTACTGACATTTGAAAAAGTTATGGTAAAGAATATCTGCTGCCACGAGGGTAGGGCTAGCGTCGGTGTGGCCTATTTGCATCGGTAGCGGTAAGCGCGCAAGCGAAGAGATTTGCAATAACTAAATAGAAATAAATGTTACAAACCGCATCAACGTAACTGACATTCAATCAAAAATAATAATAAAAAAAAAAAAATTGGTATTTGAGTAAGCTGAAGCTAAATCAGTTATTTTTTTTCTAAAACTTCCCTAAAAGTAAACTTTTCTGCTTTAAAGGAGGGAATATACAATCGATTATAATTCTACCATGACGCCATCTGGTGCCCACAGCTGATGTTACACTGGGAGCACTACCCACGTAACACAAAGCGTTGGGCCATGGTTGGCAATGTTGGGGAATGGTTGGCCAACGATGGGCCAACGCTTTGTGTTACATGGGTATAATTCAGTAATTATTTTTACTTTCTAAATTGAAGTTTTTATTATTTTGCATTTTTCTTCATTCTTCTGTTTTGAGTAATATTTCTAATTTTAGCCAAGTAGTTCGAGGTTCTATTTGTCCATCCCTAACAAGGAAATCTCTCGAACTCTAAAAAATTCAGATTTTAATGAAACTTTGCAGAATGAATCTATAGATTGTGTTTATTAAATGACATGAATCTTAGGTGCGGAATCCAACGCGAAGTGGGCTAAAAAGGGACCCGAATTTCGTCAAAAAGCGATCGTTTTACCTGTCAAACACCAGATGGCGCTAATGATTTGTTTATAACTAGGAAACGTAGCACTTTCCTATGCCTTTCGATAAGAAAGTAAAGTAACGCCATCTGTTGACTCCTGATGTAATCTTATTCAAAGCAGGTCTTTGATATACAGTAATGAAAGGTTTCCAAATTCGGAAAGATTCTTAAACGTAAATTAGAATAGAATCAGATATCAGGGTGTAACATTCTGCATGAGTTAGTTATATATAATATAAAGACAAAGGATCGACAGATCAATTTCCTTAGCGTTGTAACATGGTAAAAAAATCTAAGGGTGGTCCTGTCTACCGGAGACGGTTCAGATTTTGGCAACTGAGGCTTTTGCTCCACAAAACGGCTTTTTTTTATTTGTTTGCTTAGTTGGATGGTGCGTAATCGAGATTGAATTAATAGGGTCTTGTGTTACTTAGATAATTAAAATTTCATTTAAAAGGGATCTCGAAAGTCCATGCTTGTGGAGTCACGCACAATCTGAAACCATCTCAATCATCTTTTGTGAGTTTCATTTGTATTTTATTATTTATTTTTTCGTATTGAAACTAATACTTCTATTGTGTAAATAGCCTTTTAGAGTAATATAGTGAAAATTTCATCGTCTTAGATATTGGAATTAAATTCAGAACAATAGCAATATATTATTGGATTCACGTTACGATAGGAACTTTACAAATCGATAGGAACTGTGGCAATAAATTAATAGAGGAGTGGTGAGAATAAAGTGTTAATATGGAATCCCCAACTAGCTGTTGCTGTATTGGGGCGACTCCATTTTATAGGATGACCGTGAAATCACAGTGCTGGCACCATCTAAACCTTGCGGGTGAATCCAACGCCACCTGATTCTAGGTGGCGTTGGTGAATCAAGCAGTTAGTGACTCGGGGAGGGCCTAAATCTCTGCGTATTAGGCAACGCGATATTTTCTATCAGAGCATGACGTTATATGGATTGCAACTTGGAAATTCTCTTCTATTCAAAAATTGAATAAGAGTGCTTCATTTTTTGAAAATAAAAACAAAAATATTTTGAAAATTAGCGAAATAATATTTGAAATATTAAATTTTTAAGAGGTCTGACACTAAAATAAATAAATAAATAAATCATAAAAGGAACGTTTCAATGATAATTTTGAGACATAAATTGTAAATTTCAGTTATTTCATCAAATATTATAAAATGAAATTTGTTTTTATCTACATTGACTTCGTTTTCAATAAAGACCAATGAAAATTAAAGAAATGAAATTATATAAATTGAAAAAAAAAAAGTTGATAAATTTTGTGAGGGTTTTTTTTTTTTTTTTTTTTTTTTTTTTTTTTGTTATTTAGTATAAAGTGATTTTTACGTGTGTTGTAATAAATCGTTAAGTTAAATGGTGAAAGGAACTTTCACAAAGAAATATTAAAATTAAAATTATGTTAAAATATTTATTATGAACAATTTTAAAAAAATAAATTGTTTATTCTAAATATTTTTAACATAATTTTAATGCGTGTTTGTGGAAGTTTCCTTCGTTAATTTACCTGGCCAGAGTTCATCTAGTAGATAGCATGACTGTGATGTAAGAAAAAGAGAATTCGAAAAAATTGAAACCTTGTCTCCAAAAAAGAAAAAAAAATTAGACAAAGGCATTACAGCAGATAAAGATTTTCAAACCATTAGTAATGAAAAGCTATTAAGGGAAGTAGAAGACTTCAAGAGAAAAAAATCGAAACCTGAACAATATCAATGAGAAATTAAGAGCACGAAACAAGAGTTTACAGGTTCGACTCACGTGTGCACAGAAATCATTAAAAGAAAGTTTAAAACAAGTTGATTGTCACTTGGCTACTAAACTTTCTGAAATCCTAGGAAAATTTTTAACTCCGAACCAGATTAATTGTTTCATTACTGGAAAGAAATCAGTGAAATGGAGCAAGGAGGGAGGATATTGCCAAAGCATTAACTCTTCGAGCGGTTTCGAAACAAGGTTATAATTTTCTTCGGCAAAAAATAGGATTTCCACTGCCATGAATTAGTATCCTGAAGAGGTGAACAAATTGTTTATTCCGATGTTGCCCTGGGATTTTAAGTGATGCATTGGGGTTCTTAGAAATTCTGAAACTCTATGCTCGCACAAGAACATTTTTACGAATGTGATAGCTCAACATCGTAAGGCTGCATCTGCACATCACAAAAAGATGCAGAAGTACATAGCTTCATCGAAGTAAAAGCTACATATACAGTAGAGCCCCGATTATCCGCGAGTGCCGCGAAAATTTTTTTTAATTACGAACCTTAAAAAAAAAAAAACAATTTTAATCCAAGCCAACAACAGGGAAAATACATTAGGCCCTACAGTACAAAGGTCGAAAATTACTGACAGGTTTATTGTGCACAGTAATCCTATAGGCGTTCTCGGAATTTGTGGATGCAAACGTAGAGCAAAGGTTTCTGCTGTATGTAAATATTTTAAAAGTTTTGCATATTATGTTTTTTATATAATAAAACGTAGTTTTTAATGGTGAAATACTTTTTTCGTGTTTACACCTCATTTTTAGTCTTTTTCCGGTTTATCCGCGAAGCCCTTGCCACCCAATTCCGCGGATAATCAGTGCTCTACTGTAAGTGAAAGATATATACTACTTAATTTATTCATTTATTTTCGTCCTTATTGAAATGTTTCTCTTTTAAATGTATGAAGAAAGTATTTACGAAGATAGTTTTTAAGGAAAGTAAATTTGTGTTACCATTACAGATAAAAAAAAATTAAAATTATCGTAAGTGAGTGACAAATAGTAATATTTTAGTCGGGAAAAAATTTAAATTTTTTTTTTTTTTTGGTTGTTGAACCTGGAGATTCGGTGTAATTTTTTTTTTTTTTGGTTGTTGAACCTGGAGATTCGGTGTAATTTTTTTTTCTTTTGGTTGTTGAACCTGGAGATTTGGTGTATTTTTTTTTTTTTTGGTTGTTGAATAGGCGATTCCGCCACATTGTTGCCCGCAAGATTCACAGCAAAGTCAATTTTGGCCCGCGTATTACAGAAGGTTGGGCACCACTGCGCTAGCCAATAGAAACCGTTTTCGCAGTGGAGCTAACCATCTATCTAAAATAACCTTGAGAGTGAATATGCCTTAGTGGAAGGAGGTATTTGTTGCTCACAGTGATTTCAAAACTTTTGCAGTTCATGATATTTTATTTCTTCTTACGTACAAGAAGTTCAAGGTAAGCCATGTAATACTTATCAGATTAATAATATATTTTTATTTACATGATAGAAGTAAAATATAATATGAAATGTACCCGTTAAGCGATTTTTTAAAAGCAAATGTGGCAATGGCGGTAATATGGAATAATACGGAAAACATTCATGTATGCATTGAAAACTCACTAGAGTGAAGAAGAGACTCGCAAATGAATCGGACACAATAATAGAGCTCTTAGCCCGTGTAACAATGTCGAGCTCTTTGGCATTGCATACTTAAAGATAAAAACTGGGGAAATAGCTGCAAAAGGATTTCGTACAATAGGGGTTTATCCTTTAAATATGGACGTCTTCGTGAAGCAGACTCCATTCCTGCCATATTGGAGGCCGCTAAGAGAGAAGAAACTCCAATGGACGTCTCCATTGATGAATCTAGCTCTTGCCATTTTGCAAGAGTGCTCAGATGAGGCTAGTGGATCCAAAGAACCATTGTCTATGCTCTCTAAGACTGTTTCGCTCTTCCATATCTCATCTGTGCCAGCTATCAAGAAAGGCTGAATCTGGAAGAGGTAGAAAATCAGGATCTTCCAGCGTGATAATGTCTTCTCCATACAAGAACTTAGTTTTCCCTATCCTATAGGTAGGCTTCGACGTCGACAGACACACCTAAGAGGCAAAGCATCAGGAATATCGACCTACAGACAATCAAAAGAAGCAGAAAGTAGCAGAAGTTTCATCCTCTGAGACCGATGAAGACTTCATTTGTGTTCCAGATGACGACACCGACTTGAAGGAAGTAGGCTCCAACCCTGAAAATGGCGATACCGTGTGCCTTGATTGAACAGAGAAATTTTCTTATGATGATAGTGGTGAAATGTGGATCCAGTGTGTTGTGTGTCGTATGTGCGCACTTATAGAATGTACTGGTGCTCAGAAAGAGTATTATGTATGTGATTTTTGCAAATGAGAAGAAATCGTCAGTCTTTCTTTTGAATGGAACAGTATATTGTTCTTCACGAGTTGTAAAACTGTTTAAACTTGAGAAAATGTCGTTTGCTTGTAAGCTTTTTCTTTAATTTCTATTTTCATGTTGTTATTTGATAAAGTATAAAATAAAGCATTAATTCATTAGTCCAGTCGCCATAGACTTTTTACCTAGAAAAAATTCCGAATTTAATGAAACTTTGGGATGATGTTTGTTGGTGTTCAGTAGTACTACACCCAATTTTCCGAACAAAAATACCTTGTGGAAAATTGGGGAGGAGCGAAAAACCGCAAAATTTTTGCACTTTTTTCAGTTTTTTCCAAATATTTCGAAAA
>JAFIDM010009631.1:287906815-287921678 GCA_023159025.1 Thereuonema tuberculata | reverse complement strand
TACTTCCATTCCATCGTCCACTGAAGCGTTTCTCAAACATAGCGATGTCCTGGTGGACCTTTCCCCATGCTCATCGCTAACTGCGCCGAGGTTTTGAGGAAAAAAATCCAGATGCGAGTCCAAAAAGTGTAGTTTTAAGGACATATTGCAGCCTATAACATGAAAGCATTCACCATGTCACAAACAAGATCTTCATAGTTTTCTGCTTTCTCATTTCCAAGGAAACTTGAGCATTCAGATTTAAATGCCCACCAGGTGCAAATTCTCCTTCTGATACTTTATTTTCGAAATCTTCGTCATACATTACTGCTTTAATTTGTGGGCCAATAAAAACCCCTTCTTTTACCTTTGCCTCACTTAAATTTTTGAATTTGTTTCTGAGATGCAAGAAAGCCAATCCTTCTCTGTCCAGCGCTTTTATGAAAATTTTATTAAACCAAGTTTAATGTGCAATGGTGGAAGAAAGACATATTGCGGATTCACAAGGTTCACGTGATATGTGTTTTGTGCCAGTAATATAGTTTTTTCTTGGAGGCCACTGTTTACGGATGTAGTGATTTTTTTTCTGTCACGGCTATCCCATTCACATAGGAAGCAGCAGAATTTAGTGTATCCTTGTTGCATGCCTGTTAATATCCCAATGATTTTCAAGTCGCCACAAATGTGCCATTAGAATGCAGTGTAGTCAATAAATTTCAGTATAGCACTCATTACCTCATATTTTTCCTTTGTATTTACAGCATTATACGCTATAGGAACAGGGGGGATAAACACTGCCTACATGGAGGAGCACTGCTTTAGACTACGTTTGGATGAATCAATAAACAGGCGCCAGTTTGCTACATTATGTTCATGTCCCAACGTCTGTAATAAGCCATTCACATCACAACAATATACAGTGTCTTCTTTCTCCGCAAAATAGTCCGCAAAATGGCTTTGTCGTCTTCTAAATGAACTTATTTTACATCTTTATCTAACTGATTCCATCGCCGAAGCCTAGAACCCAGTAATTCTGCGTATGTTTCAGAGAGGTTTAAGTCCCGTATAAGATCGTTAAGCTCTCCCTGTTTGATTTCATGATGTGAACATGACATAGATGTAGAGGGTTGAAATTTGGGATCTTGACCACTTGGGACACCGGAGGTGTCTTCCTCTGAATCAACAGTATATTTATCTGGAGCCGTAAGTACAGGAATGTTTGCAGAATGAGAAACTGGTCGGGTGATAGATTTGGATACCGAAGAGAATGTTTGGATTTGGACAAGAACCCCTTCACATCCCTCAAACAAAAGTAACACTCCGTGGTCTTTTGGTTCACGCCAACCATAGGTACACAAATTTCATCGTACTACGTTGTCCTTGTAACTTGCTTCTCAGATTCCTGGAACATGAATTGCAGCATGTATGTGGAATTTAAGACTTATCTGGTCCTTAACTCTACATCCAAAATGCAATTATTTTGTATAATAACCAACGGTGACAAGCTACATTGTTGAGTCTTGAATGTAAGTTTGCCACACACATAACAAAATAAGTCCGGCTTATTTTTACAGTGACGAGACATAATGCACTGAACATAATGTACCTTGTCCTTAAAACACTTATACACTTCACACTTAACGTCACTAGAAACACAGCACCAATTCAATGAGCAGTATCACACGGTGAATGGAAACGTCAGAATTGAAACAAAATTTACAGTTAAAATGCTAGAATTGTGGGATGATCAAGATGGCAGTGAATATTTGATGTAGATATATATTGCTAAATGTGTGTAAATCTATCTCTGCTGTGAAAATGTTGAATAGAATAAGCAAAATAATTCAAAATTAAATTAAGAAAACATAGAAATATTAGCGAGGAAATAAATAAAGCACTAAATTGTGGATTTTTTGGGAAAATGGTACGTGTTAGACAAAAACTGAGTACAGATTCATTATTTCCAGCCATAAATATATAAGAAACATATAGTTTCATCTAAAGGACATTTTTTATGTTGTACAGTGTTATTAAAGATAAAATTTATTCCAGTCCCCTTACCTTTAAATATGGACTGTGTTAATTTTGTTCATTTATTATTTCACTTTTGATTGATTAATTTCTTTATTTTTTTCAATAAAGAATAAGCTTTCTCTATTATTTTAACTATTATCATCATTATTATTATTATATTATTATATTCTAGTCTTACCTAGCAATAAGGGTAACGTTTCATTAAGTGCTTGTTCTAATTCCAGACGGGATAGAAAAAATCTTGCCAATGATGATATAATCTGAAAGAAAAAATAATTCATTGTGAAAAATATATGGCAAAATAATGCAGTTGGCATTTTAGACCAATAAAAATTTTAAAAGCTTTAAACGGCGAATACTATTATTTTTCTTTTGATTATTAAAAATTTATTAAAAATTTATTAAAATTATTCTAAAGAAAATAAAATATTAAATATCTCTTTATACTAAAAGAACATCATTATCTAATTAATTATAGTAATTACTTAACTTTAGCGCTTTTGTTGCTTCTCAAAACTTTCACATATAATTTTGCTTATTGCTATCTAATTAATTTCTTCCAAATCAAAAAAGAAAACTACGAATTCTTTTCGTTGTAAATCTATTATTATTATTATTATTATTACTGGTATTATTATTATTGTATAAAAGAAGATCAGGCCATTTTTTTATTATGTAATATTTAAAATAACACAAATACGGTGAAAATCACAAACATATTCACGATACAATGCAGACTTCTGGTTATATATATAGTTCTTCTAAAGGCAGAATATTTACATTTACGAGGGTCAGGAGTGTATTTGCAGTATTGCATTTGTTGCTGTCATACGAAAACTAAAAATAAAAGATATACAGTCGGACCTCGATTTAAGGTCAGCCCGTGGGACCTCGCGAAAGTGACCTTATAAGCGGGGTGACCTTATAACCGATTCATACGCATTTGTCAATAAATAAGCATTATAAAAATACAGTATAATTCTTTGTAAAATTTAATACGTACAAAAATATCATAAGTTCAATGAAAGCAAATTTAACGTCCGTAATTATTCATAAATAGAGAGAGAAAATCACAACCGGATAACAAATATGCCTTCGCACATTGAGCCAACATCAACGGGAATTCTGAACAGTTGTTTCATCCTTATTAGGAATCATCAGCAGAATTTACCCTTGATGTTTGGCTCAGTTGCGCGAAAGCTTTATCTAAATGCATTCTCGATCCCGGGAATGGGCCGCCGAGATAAAAACAATAAATTCTGCTGATGATACCTAATAAGAATGAAACAGCTGTTCAGAATTCCCGTTGGCTTAATGCGCGAGGCATATTTGTTGTCCGGTTGTGATTTTCTCTCTCTATTTATAAAAATATCAGTTTATTAAGTTATAATTCTTTAATTTAGTTGAACCAATTAAAATTAATGGAATCAGAAAGAAATTATTTGTTAAAAATTTTAATTCGGAATAAATAGAACTAGTATGCTCAAGCAAAGTACTGATGTACAACTGACCTTACTTAAAATAATCCATAATACAGGACTGTCGTGATTTTGGTTTCATCTTTTGTACAATGTTTTCTAAGTTTTGTATTTTCTGAAAATGTTCTTCAGCTCCCTCATGGCTCGTAAAAAAAATGCCTTACGACATTTAATGCTCTGAGTGCTTCTGCTTGTGTCACCGCTTCACTGTCGTTATCCTCACTTTCTAATGCATTGGAATCTAAAACTTGCGAAACAATTTCGGAAATCGAAGCTTGAGAAGTGGTAGCAATTTCATCATCAATTCTCACGTATTCACTTTCCCCTTCTATAGCACAGCCGCGATTTCTGAGATCTTGTATTAACTCAGCTAAAGGAATATCGTCTTCATCATCTTCATCTGTTATTTCAGCCACACTATTTATAGAAAATTGAAAACCAGCATGTCGAAAGCAATTTGAAATGCATGTGTATGACACCAAGCTCCAACTTTTATGAATATAAAAAATTACATCTAACATAGACACGTGAAAATTTCTGAAATCACAGACAAAAGTGACCTTATATGCGATTATGGTATTTAAGACCTGACCTTATATCCGATAACCCATATCATAGAATTCCTATTCAACGAGCCGGGACTTTAGAAAAGTGACCTTATATGCGGGTGACCTTATATTGAGGTCCGACTGTATTCTTTTTTTGAAAGTCCCTCTTAAAAAAGCGTAGAAATGTCAATATTTTAATATTTTTCAGTCATTATTCCGAAGATATTTGTACATGTAACCCCCGAACAACACGGTACTTGAAGAACACGAGTTTCGAAGAACACGGATACCTTCCCCCGAATTACACGGTTTCAAACTACACGATTTTCGAGTAATTCTTTTGAAAAATGAAATGTAATTTTAATTGAAAAAAGTGATGCACTGAAAAAATTTTTTATTTTATTTTTCTTTTATAAAAATTTAAAGATAAAACGTTTTTTCAAAACTAATTAAAAATTAATTTGAATTATGTAATATAAGATTTCTTAGAAGTGTTTACCAATACGAATTCAAAAAATAAAAATTTTTAGTTTTATATTTAACAAAAAAACATTTAAAACGTAACTTTTTTTTTCTTTTCACATTTGAAACGGAATCCCGTTTTTTGTAGTCTCGAACAACACGGTTTCAAAGAACACGGAACCAATTAATCGTGTTCTTCGGTGGGTTAGGTATACTTAGATTCTTCAGAGGTTCAAATCTTCATGATGAATTGAATTTCCTGAGATATTAATTCATCAACTTTTACTGAAACTGAATAAATTTCAGTCATTACTGATACTAATTGCAATGATTTGGTGATTTTTCTAGCTGTATTTAAAGTAATCTGAAAAAAATTCTTAAAATAGGTCACTTGTAAATCATATCACCCTTTTTTATCAGCTACTTAACTGATTTGATAGCTTTATATTTTTTTTATTAGTACTATAATGAAATTATCTTTTGAAATGAAACAATAAATTTTAACTGACATTACTTCATTTTTTTTCTGTCACGTTATGTGGAACAATATTTAGACAAATCTTGATAAAAACAATTCAGGAATGTCCAACCTTGCATTTGATTAAATTGAATTCTAAGATTATCATTCGAAAAATTCCTATGAAAAGACTTCTTTACAAGAATTACTTCTCATAAATCACACAATTCTATTATTTCTTATTAGCATATTGCTTACGAAAATATCATATCTTCCATATCTATGACGGCTATATATCTGCGATTGCCTTTCGAATGATGAATATAATACTGGATGATCATAATAAACTAAAATAAGTAGCTATGAAAATAACTGGCAATTTCAAATTGCAAATTCACATTTTTAGAAGAATTTAATTATCCTGATCTTTTTTTAAAAAAATTCTAATATTTTTTTTTAATTCTTTATTGATATGGGATATTTTTTTAAAATATTTATTTTAGATATTCTTTTCATGGGATAATGTTTTCTTTCTCCGTCAAATGTTTGACGGAGTTTTCAGTGTGTCCTTGAATCATCACGCATATTTATTGGAGTTAGGCTTATTACAAGGTTGACGAAACTTGATTGTAATGTTTTCTTGTGCTTTATCTTGATAGGCAATAGAGAATGTATCATACATATTCACTAAAATGGATTTCTAAAACATTTCTTAATCCAGAAATTCACGTTTACCAGTTATTCCAAGATAGCAAAAGCATAAAATATTTTAAATTCTAATAGAATTTCAGAAAAGAAATGGAACCTCCACAAATCTAAACCATAAAAAACACTTTAAAAATAAAGAAAAAGAAAATTCATGCGCTGGTGAATGAATTTCTTATGCGCATGTAAATAAAAAAAAAGCGCCTAAAAATGTCTTAACACATTAAAAAGTGAGACCAATGTTCAAACTGACATCCCAAGACAGCCTATTTCAAGCTAATATGGCGATCATCAGTTGAGAGAAGTCACTATGAACAAAGCAGGTCTCATAACGAAGGTGTATTGAAATCGAGTAGGAAAAGAAATGGAACCTCCACAAATCTAAAATAGAATTTCTTACCTGATTCCAGTTAACGGATTGACCCTCGCTCTGGACGGCAAGGACCAGCAATATCAGAACTTGTAAGCAAAGCATGTTTTTTCCTTTATGTTTTCTTCTTGAGAATGCTCCACGGATTCAGTGAATACTCCACAGATACAACCCTTTTTATATAGCTGAGATTTCCAACAGAGCATGTCTGTTCGCTTTCACAACAGAAGAGTGAATTTGCAAAGTATGATTAATTGAGTCATCATGGCGTCCATAAAGGATTTGCTTATGTCTGCCACTGATGACTAAGGTTAATAAATAAACAGAATAGTGGTTAAATTGTATTTAATAATGACGACATGAGAAGCAACCTTACTTCATAATTTTGATTATAAATAAAATGAACTAGTAATTGTGCAATCGGGCTTCAGAGCCCCTCAGAATTATTAAAATAACAGGAAAATATTGAAAGTGGTGACATTTCGGGAAAAATTTACAACGCCTTCCATACAACGAAGAAATTTACAAAAACATTACTGATAAGCATTAGCTCTGAAACAATCCTAATTACCAAACGTATTATCGTTTATATGCATAAAAACCTGAATTAGTCCAAGCTCACCTCAGTTCAAAATGAAAAAATAACTCACAAAATAATTTCCAACTAAATAACACAAATTCAATATATCTTTCAGATGGAGGGTTTCAATCAAATAAACCTATTATTCATTGTGCTATTCAAGTTCAATCTTTTTTTAAAAAAAGATCTCTTTCAACTTTGATAGGCAATATGTTCGTCCAAAAATTTGGAATTTTCCGATTACATCGAAGACAGACGGTTTTTGCATTAATTGTAATGATGCTTCCTTAACAGGAATGGTTCTACGTTGTTGAAATCTTTATTGTTTATTGTAATGAACAATCTGTATGTTTTAAGCAGCATATTTATTGTAATGAACAATCTGTATGTTTTAAGAAGCATATTTATTGTAATGAACAATCTGTATGTTTTAAGCAGCATATTTATTGTAATGAACAATCTATATATGATGCTTCCTTACCATGATTAGTTCTATGTTGTTGAAATCTTTATTGTTTATTGTAATGAACAATCTGTAAAGATACACATAACTATATAAAAGATTTAATATGCACTCTTAATTTCGACAGCTATTTATCTATTCATATTTCCACACGTTAAATATCTTATGCTAGAACTATGACGAGTTACTCGTCTCTTTGCACACTTTAGATAATGAAAAAAAAAATATAAAAACTTTATTTAATTAAAGTAGATCACATAATTTTGCATTTACTAATGATGAATTATTACACGGCCTTATTATCGTTCGTTTATTATACTTCCAGATTGCGACTACATTCACATTTAAGGCACCCCACGAAGTAAAACAACAACAAAATCTTCATCATATTAACTTTCATATGTCTTCGAAAATAACAAAATAACGAAACAATTCACTACTCCTTATTTTCTTCATAACTTCCAATTCTATATTTCAACCCAATTAAGGGACTTCTTCAGGAAAATATAAATAAAAATACATAAATAAGAGAAAGAAAAAACATCCTCTTTCTCTTTAAAATCATAATCGAATAGATACAAAGCAATAATCAAAAATATACAAAGCAAAATATAATAATTAAACCTTGTAACATCTAACATCCAATAATCATTGATAACAAATGAATTGTAACCAAAACATAATAACAATCAATAACAATTAAAACAATTGACAGTAAATGATCAAGATATGGGCTCATTTTAAAGTCAAGAAATCTCTAATCCTCTTGTTATGTAATACAGATTTCTTAAAAATACTTAAAGAAACCGCATTTACTTTAAGTGATTTATCTTTGTTTATGCATATACAACTATTAATAAGACAGGATTCTAATTTGAAGCGCTTAACTTCATCTTTAACATTGAACACGTTATGCACTATGGGATCAGGGCAATGGTTGTTTCTCATGCAATGTCGCGCCCATTCTGAAATTTTTTCATCTCTGTTTTGATACGCATTGGTGTGCTCGTTGACTCGTTCTCTCAACGTCCGGCCTGTGCTTCCAATGTATATGTCCTTACAATCTCTGCACTGTAGTGCGTATACCACCCCCATTCTACTTAATTGTGAATTTTCTTTTCTAATTCTCGTTTTTTTAAATAAAGTGTTCTCTTTGTGGAATATTATGTTAGTCTCGTTACTGCTACATACATCTTTGACATGTTTGTTTATTTTTAACCCTATTGGTAAATTTATACATTTCACAAAATTCTTTTTAACTTTCACTTGATTGTTGGATCTAACAAATTTTCTCTTTCTAAAAAATTCTCCAAATGTGTCATCTATAAATTTGTTAGGATATTCATTCATTAATAGAATCTTTTTGAAATCTCTGATTTTTCCTTTCCAAATTCCTTTATCATGGGTATAATTGGTTATTCTTCTCAAGTTTCCTTTGATTATCTCTTTCTTAGTGGATATTAGGTGGTTCGAATTGTAATTAAGTAAATGATTGCTTTGAAATGGTTTTCTATAGTGTTCACATTTTATTAACCCATTCTCATCTTTTGTAATTTTTAAATCTAGGAAGTTAATGCTGCCCTCATTTTCTTCTTCAACTTTAAATTTGATATTTTTGTGCATGTTGTTGATATGATTCAGGAATCTTGAAAACTGTCTTCTAGTTCCTTCCCAGAAAATGATTATATCATCTACGTAGCGTTTATATAAGAACTTGGTTTCTTTCCAATTCTTAATGTACTCCTTTTCTAGCCTATTCAAATAGAAATTACAAATTGTGCCAGAAATAGGACTTCCCATTGGAAACCCTATGCTTTGAATGTACATTTTGTTCTCGTACATAAAGTAACTGTTGTCACATATTAACTTAATCAATTCTAATAAGCATATTTTATTTATTTTGAACTTCTTTTGTAAATTTTCATCAAATTTTCCACTTATTACATTTAATGCTTCTTTAATTGGAACGTTAGTATACATAGATTCTATGTCTAGTGTATATAACTTGATATTTCTATTTATATTACTTATTCTGTATTCATTAATTGTTGTCATCATCTCTTGTGTGTCTTTTATTATGAAATTGGGTTCATCTAGTTTCATGTTACACATTATTGAATTAATAAATTTGCCTAAATTTTGTAGTGGTGATCCAAATGAGTTTATCACCGGTCGGACTGGATATCCCTCTTTGTGTATTTTTATCCTTGGTTGAAAAATTGGTACCTCTGTCATATTTTGGACAATGTTTTTGTATTGATATAAATTTATGATACCTTCTTTTTTTAATTTTTGGACCTCTTTCTTGACTTTATTATACAATGATATCGTTCTATCATTGTCTAATGTGTTAAAAGCATCAGTATTTAATATATCTAAAACCTTATTATCATAATCCTTTTTGTTGATAATAACCAATTTATTCCCTTTATCTGATTTACTTATTATTATACTATCATCTCTCATTAAATTTCTAATGCTATTAACATCTCTTTGAGATATGTTAGGTTCTTCTTTAATATTCAATTCTAAATTGTTGTATATTTGAAAAATATTTTCTTTCTTATCTTTTAAAAACCATAGTTTTTTCTCAACTTCTGCTATCACATTATTGGTGTTAAATCTTCCTTTTATATTGAAATCTAAACCTTTGTTTAATGCGATAATCTCTTTTCTATTAAGAACCTTATCACTAACATTGACTATGTAATTAGAGTTTTTACAAAATTTATTATATTTGGCTTTATCCTCTTCTCTAATCCTGTTGTTGAATTTTTCTATCTTTTGAACATACATTAATTTTTTCTTTTCTTTGTAGAATAACCAATCCTCTTTCATAGTGTCTTCATATAACCTCTTATTCATCAAAAATTTCAAGTTCTTATTGTGTACTAATTCTTCTTTCTGTAGAGAGTCAATTCTTTTCTTTAACACTTGTATTTGGTTATTTAAAATTTAGTAATTTTGCGGAAATGATTTGCATTAAATTTTAGAACCTCGGTAATCCGAGCCCCGGTAATCCGAGATTCCGTGTAATCCGAGGTGAGACTGAGTCCAGGGTCACGCAGGGCGGCCAGTCAGTATCAGTCTGTTTGCTATTGTGATCGACAGTTTTTTAAAGTTGTAAATGCTTATAAAGAGTCTTTTCATTTAACCAGGTAACATTGTTAATATCTATTCTAATTTAAATTTGATTCGTTTTAGTTGAAAAATCCTAGTTTTTTTTCTTTTTTCCGTGTAATCCGAGGTACCATCAGCCCCAATGACCTCGGATTACCGGGGTTCTACTGTGTATGACTAACGACCTTTGTCACATGGTCATTTCATTCGAAATTAAGGCCCCTATTACACTAGGCCGCCAGACGCTGCAGCCAGCTCTGCCACCGGTGACTCAGTCGGCGACACGTGCAGGGCAACCGGTGGCGCAGCCAATCACTCGTTGTTCGGTCCTACGGTAATTCGGTAGTTCTCGCCAGCCGAGCAGTCTGTTTTCTGTGTTCCTCGCACTCTTTTCTGCGCACTGTTTTACTTCAGTATGTCTAGTGAACTGCAGATTGTCACTGTGGAAAGGAGTGGAAGTGAAAGTGTAGACAAGACAAAAAGCAAGAAGTAGGAAGAAGCCCTGAAAGAGTGTCAGAAGTTATTGGACACAAAAGTGAATACCGAAGATTTCATTTGTGCAGTTGAACAACAACCCGCAATTTGGGACGCCAGTTCTGAAGCTTACAGTAACAAGCAAGTGAAACTGAATGCTTGGAATGAAATTATTTGTTCATTCCTAACCGATTTCGAGCGCCGCCTGGCAGCCTAGTGTAATAGGCTCGGTATGTTATAATGCCCCGCCACGACTCTCCGCCACCCGTGGCTGCCAACGTGGTCGCGGGGAACGGCAGCCAGTCAGCAGCCAGTTTGTGGCGACGCCACCGGCTGCCCTAATCTAATAGGCTCCATAAGAATCAATGCCCAATGACGAGCAGCGTCACAAGTGTCGCGGCTGGCTGCGCCGCCTGGCGGCCTAGTGTAATAGGGGCCTAATACGTCATCATGCGCAGTGTATTTCATTCTAATATATAGCCTAATATTCTTCATTCCATAGAAAAATGTGAATTAACACACCAGCTTTTGCGTTTATAAGAATATCTCGAAATCGATTTTTGGCGCTTGGTCAAATGATGCATAACACCATCCAATTAAATTGAAAAATATTTAAAAAATGTTTTGTTTTGTTTTGTTTTTTTTTAAATTTTATTTGAATATCTAAATTTCACACTGTGAATATTCGCTGTTAGTTTCTAGATAAGGCAGAATATCTTTTGCATTACAATGTACGTACTCAATTTTCTCAAATTGTACCTGTATGTAACTTAAAAACTTTGCCTTACGGAAAAAAAAATTAAAAGCATCTCTGTATTTGAATTCCATTGGAAAAATACTATTGGTTCACCACCTTTATTTTTTGTGACAAAAAAAGTATTATTTAAATATTATTTCTTATTTTTTCTGTATTAGTAGCATCACTTTTGGATATAAACAAAATATTGTCTATTAATAAATATTGTAAAATTGTTTATAAATATTTATAAATGTTGGATAAGTATTACATATAATCAGAGCAGTTTTCTATTACTCTAAGGTAATTTGAGTTCAAGAGAAGATTAGCTTCATACAAAAGCCAATGAGCTCCATGAATTGATTGATTGAAAAATACATATTATTGCAGGACACAATAAGACTAAGGTAATAATACATTGACCTCACACATACATTGATTGATGCAAATCCAAATTTCAATGAACGTATGTCTTACGACTTATATATTATTTGACATTAATTTCTTCAATAATTGGTGAGATATAGCTAATTTGGAAATAGTTTGTTACAATATGAATACCTTAGGTGTGATAATGTCGAAAGCAAATGGTTGAGATTAGGATTTTGAAATGAAGAGAGGGTTACGATGGCCCAACACACTCATCGAAGGAAAAAAAAAAAAGAAAAAAAAAGAGTTGTCCTTTTCGGGAAAAGAGAATGGGGGTTACATCATCCCATCGGTAATGCAATGGGCTGAGATGTTTCCAAGTCAGATTTTATGTAATTTTATTGGATTTTCTTCTTTGTTTTTGTTTTTGCAAGCTAAGGCCTTGCTTCCCATAAAAAGTTCAAACTTTCATTAGTCAAATTAGCGAATCACGTTAAGAATTATCAGTTAGTCAACATACGTACAATGGAATCATTTATGCATCCGGTAAATCTCGGGCTTTTATTTAATACTATCCGGGTACCGTCGCTTCGCTCCGGAACCCTTGTATATATAGCATTAAAAAAACTTTATTTATTTAGCAAATAAATATTGAGATCGGAGAATATACGACATCCCAGCCCGTTGTGGCCTTCTCCGCTTAACTCAGGTGTACTGTGGGACACACTTCTTGGTCAGTTTGCCAGATTATTCCCTATCCCGTGGGAATTTCGAAAAATCCGGCCTTATTCCTTGTCTACATCATAAAGGGAACTTCTGTGCAAAATTTCAGCTTTCTAGGTCCAAGGGTTTGGGGTGGGCGTTGATGAGTCAGTCAGTCAGTGAGTCAGGACTTTTCTTTTTATATATGTAGATTTTCATGAATTTTGTTTTGTTAACCTCATTGATTTGTTCTTTATAGATTATATTTGGATCTGTTATTTTCTCATTTTCAACTCTTATCCGATTCGTTCTTTACATATTATTCCTGGTGTTTTGATATCATGTTTATTTACGAAAATATGATCTATATTTGTTTTCGTATTTCCATGAATTGTACAGTTTCTTGTTGTTCCGTAAAGACGATTTTTGAAACCATTATTGCACATAAGTTTTAGGTATTTCTGTACTGCATGGTTTTTATTCATTTTGAAAAGATCTATATTTACGTCGCCAATTAGTATAGTTGGACAGTTGTTTAATATATTTTCATTTTTTATGAATAGATTCTCAAAATATTTTTTATGAATAGAAAAAAGGTAAGGTGAATGAGTGTGTTTGGAACACAATTTAAAAATAGTGTGATTTAGTCCAAAATTTACATATTCAAAACACCCTCATTCACCTTACCTTTTTCATTTCAAAATGATAATTTTGGTCTCAAACGCTCCCTGTAAGTCAATTACACATGGATCCGATCGACCGATTTTCGGATCCATGTGCAATGGGCTTAAGTCGGACTGACGTGAGTGATACTTTATTGGAACTCTTATGACTCTATGTAAAGACGGGAAATAAGACGAGTTCTGGTCTGCGGTTATTTCCTACCTCACCGGACGTTGAAAGTCTCTGAAAATGTAATCTGTTCCCACCTGCACATCCCAAACTATAAGTCGTGCAGACGTGAATGATAACTAATAAGCTTATGATTTTTAGAGAAGGCGAAAAAACCGAGTTCCAGTCTGCTGTAAAGTGCAGGAAGTGGCAGGAAATGAAACATCCGGTGTCGCTCTGTTTTTGTGAACACTATGAAACCAGTTTTTTTGCTTTGTTTTTATTTTTATTTATTTTTAATTTTTTTAACCCATTTTTTATTTTTTTAATAATACAAAAAAAAAGACTCCATTATCTTTTTTTCATTATAAATCTGCATTGTAAATCTGTTATTTATAAAATCAACTAAAACAAACAGTAGAGATTCTCTCTTCTCTGCAAAAAAATTATTAAATCCCCATTATTTAAGTTGTTTGAATTCAATTAATATTACAACTCGCGCATATAGTAAGAGGATGAATAAGAGATTAATATTATAATAAAAATTACAATAAAAATAATAAGAGATTAATATGTTTGTTTAAGATCGCGGTTTCGGTTCTGTCGTAATTTTTTGTCATCTTCTTGGCTAATTTGTCAGCAATGGTCCAAACCGAAAGTTCGATTGTCTCTTGCCCTTCAATTGTACGCTAAGTTTTAAGAAGATGCAACCTGCGGTTCAAAAGTTACTAGACGATACACACAAATAGAGGGATTGATTCGATGAGTCTTAGTTTTCTAACAAAATAGGCTAAAAATGTAGTTGTAAAGATTAGACCCATTTATTCTAAAAATTGAAATTACGTTATTTGAAAAGCGTTTTTGGCTTCTGTATGCTTAAAATATATTAAAGCATGTTAAAATGGAAATTTGTTAGGGATTGGTTAATGAGAAATTTAGAAAAGTGCTGAAAAAGACCTACAATATGGTGTAATGTAGTGTTCTATCATCTGGACCTCAGAAATTTGGACTACTCGTATTTAATTATCAAGTTAAGTCAATATTTAGCAATTAAGAATGATGAAATTAAAATTATGCATTGAAATATTTACTAATATCAAAAATTTGGAAGTACATTTTATTTAATTACAAAGCTTAAACAACCAAAAGAAAAATCCACAATAAGGGAGTTATTTTATTGACATTCTCTTCATTCTTTATCCCAATAGAGGCGGAAGACCTAAGATTGGAGGATAAAGCGGTATTGTACCTAATCCCAAATTAGGAGGTAGCCCCGGAGGCGGAGGAGGAGGAGGTGGTGGTGGAGCTGGAATGAAAAATAAATGAAAGAATTATCCAAAATGTTAAAATAAGGAAAAGAGAAAAAAAGCAGCACATGAACAAAATAGGAAATTGCTTTTCTAATTTTAGATGATGGGAAGGAAATTGGGAACGGCCGTTTCGTCCTTCTGCGGACTCATCAGCCCAATTCCCGCCTTCCCCTAACCGAATCAGAAAGGCAAGACCTAGTTAGTGTAAGCCACCGCCGGCTTGGCAGTGACCCCACAAACAACAA